>JAFBJS010000141.1:216110-335027 GCA_016785265.1 Paraplagusia blochii
GTTATTGCTAGTGATGTAGGAACGGAAGTGATTTTTGTCACTGTCAATAAAACCATGCAAAATGGACAGAAATCAGCTCTGAAATTAAACTTTATTATGAGCCTTTTTTGTTGTTATTATGTTTGTCCAGATTAATGTACATTAAGTGAAAGCAGACTTTTAAATGGACAAGAAATTAAAGAAAGAGTGGTCTAATAATTTTTTCCATCACTGTATATATATTTTTTCCCTTTCTGCTTCTCCCTTTTTGTCATATTGACCAATGAGAAGACAGATTTCCCTTGTTACCAAATTCTCCAATTCCAGTAGTATTCCTGGTCAGTCTGAGTCTACTGTGTTTTCAACTGTCAGCCACAACCAATTCTTCAGTGTCATTCAGTGAAACTTGTTGATTTTTCTTTACTCAATCTTTAAAACAATGTGCAAATAGACACCTGCTCCTCCTCTTCCTCATCTGTCCACTCTACACTTTTCTCGATCACGCACATTAGCCCTGGAGGGATCTGGTGTCCTCTCACTGCGCTTTTATATCTGCCCAATCGTTAGGGAGAAACCCAATCAGGCCCTTTTTAATTAAAGAGGTCCTGGTGTTGGTGGAGGGAGAAGATGGCAGAAGAGCAAGTAATGAAGGCGTGAGGTCAAGCCAGTGCACTGAAAGACACTTAAATCCCTATCTTATTAACTCTCCGTGACACATGATCTTCCCTGAGCACTCACGTCACACACACACACACACACACACACACACACACACACACACAGCCACTTCTTCTACAACATATAAGGTACTCGGTACATCACGACTACAAGAGTTTTGTTGGAGCAGATCCAGTCTGTTCATTATGGTCGCAGCGTTGCATTTGGTTCAGTGTTTGGATCTTCTTGATGAAAAACCTGACATTTCCTCATGTAAATAGGACGGAGTCCACAGCATTTGACTCACCGACCTTACTGAGAGGACATTTTCAAGAGCAATGATCATTGTATCTTTCAATCTGTCTTGAAACCAGAAAAAAAGCAGACTAAAAAAATTAAGGATTCAAGAAAGAAGGATTTGACTCTTTAAGATTAGCATAAGACTGAGGTCAGATTAGACGGAACAGGAAACCCTTGAACTGGGGTCCTTCAACCCTGATGACCTAATTTTATTGGTGAGCCACACTTCTTTTTCTCCTTTCGGCTTATCCCGTTTTCAGGTGTTGCCACAGCGAGTCAACAATTTCCACCTCACCCTGTCCTCCGCATCCTCAACTCCGACTCCAACCACCTCCATGTCCTCCCTCACTGCATCCATAAATCTCCTCTTTGGCTGTCCTCTTCGTCTCTTACCTGGTATCTCTTGGATCATTCTTCTCCCAATATAATCACTGTCCCTCCTCTGAACATGTCCAAACCATCTCAATCTGGCTTCTCTAGCTTTTTCTCCAAACCTTCCTGCCTGTGTCGTCCCCCTGATTACCTTGTTCCTGATCCTGTCCATCCTTGTCACCCCCAAAGAGAATCTCAGCATCTTAACTCTGCCACCTCCAGCTTTGCCTCCTGTCTTCTACACTATGTCTTCTACACATTGGTGAGCCACACTATAACCAATTTATCAATGTGTCCATAACGCTACTGGTTAAGGAAGCAGACTTGGATCTGCAAAGCTCCTGATTTGAGTCCCCCTACTGCCAAGTCACCTCTGATGTGCCCTGAGCCCGGTATCGTCTCCACACACTGCTTGCCGGGTGCGCAAATGTTGCCCAATGCTCAATTTGATGATGGGTTTAAATGCAAAGGTGAATTTTGTTGTGTGCTGTGGTGTGAATCACAATGTCACAATGACCAAAAAAAAAACAAAATTAGTCTTTTATCTTAGTATTCTCTTAACACTCATTAAAATGTGTAAAATTTACTGAGTATTGAACACGTTAAGAGTGACAATTTCCAACGATAGAGAAAAAGGATAGAAAAATCATGAAGATGAATTGTTCGGCCATTTTCAAAGCGCCGCAGGTCATTTTCCGACTCCCATCTACCCTCAAATGGAGACAAATCTTTCTCCCACACAAAACAATTTCAGCAGCTCTGTCCTGTTGAGTGATTGCACGGGCAGTACACTAAGATGACACTAAGTCCTGGTACACAGTGAACTGGAACAGGACTGCAGGAGCTGCTGTTTCAAATGGAAAGACTTAAAATAAATGGACATTTGGTTTTCTTGCCTTGTGAGGAAAACATCTCTAACTCAGGCAGATGGCCTTCCCCTGGGATTTTCAGTTTCCTTGGTAACCATTACGTGTAAATTATTACATAAACTGCCAAAGTGATTTCTTTTTGTTTGATTTTTTGAACTGATTTATTAAGTGAACATGACAAACGGCATCTGATGTCAGTTTCTTTAAATGTTTTTTTCACACACTATTTTAAACTATATTCTATATTATTCTCCTGGGGAAGTGATGGATCTTTTTACTTCCTTCTCTGTGCCGCACCCCAAATGATGGGAGCAGGAATCAGTGATTAGGGTAATCATTACCCACAGTCTAAATGTGCAGCTGCACAGACAATGCCCCTGTTGAGGGTCAAATTTCAGATAGTAGAAACCTAAATTGCCCCCTCTCCTGTAGGCCAGAGATTTGGTCGGGAGAACGCGCCGGGAGCATTAATAAATAATGAGCCCTTCATCTCTGCCTCTGTGGATCTGAGTTCCTGTTGACTGTAAGGGACAGCAGTGGGACGATTTTATTGCTATTGTTGCTCCATGATCGACCTGAGCAGCTCAACGATCTGCGGTCACCGTTGTCAGATTCTCCTCTTCATGTTAGGTCATATGATTTGTTCAGAGCAGTAGTGGTCCCTTCAATTGTGAGGTGCAAACGCTCCAGGCAGGCATGTGGAACTCGCTTCTTATTTTTTCAAAACAGTCGTGGTAAAAAAAAAAAGGTGAAAAAAGTGTGCTCTCATACTGCTGTGTTTTGCTTGTCCACTGTTGAACCTTGGGTGCGGATCTACTTCACTGTTGATCACCCGGAGGTTTCCTTTTTTCCCTGTCTTTTTTTAGGAGTCATTCCTCAGCTGGTATGAGGGTCTATAAGGGGAGGGGGTATTTTCCTTTTTTTTTCCTGTTTACTGCATCTTGTTTATATGGATAATTGTTTGTAAAGTGCCTTGGGATAACGGCTGTTATGATTAATAGACAAATAAAAGTTGAGTTGGTGTTGGTCCAGCATAGTGGACGCAGGCCCAGCCCAGAACAGTTTTCAAAAAAGTGTTTTTGATTATTTTAAAATGAATCTTTAAATCTTAAAATTTGCCTTTGCTACTTCATGGTTCCCCATATTCTTCCAATCTTGCACAAGTTTTGTTAATACACAGTAAATATTTTTTTTTCCTTTCCAAAATTAAAAAAAAAATTTTTTTTTATTTATTATTTTTGTCATTACAAATACATTACCAGCCTAAAAATCAGCAGAGAATATACACAAGGACGTTCCTGGCAGCTTTGCTTAAACTAGAACGCATTGAACTTTGCTGATGCTGATTGGTTTGTGCATTGTAGCATCTCTGAGTATCCTCCCTTGTCTGTCTAACCACTTATTCACTTTACTCTGAGTCATTGTTGCTGTAAAGTTTGTGCTTTTGTTTTTGGTAAAAGTTCACCCTAATGCAATGCTCCATGTTTAACGTAGGTAAAAATTAGCTGCACACTTCTGAAAGTTTTTCGTTTTGTAAAAAACAAGTTGCCTTAAGTTCACTTCCCGTGTTATGTAAAAAACGAAATGTGCAAAATTTTCACCTGCAGCTGGAGCTGAGCTTCCACTGTGTTCTCATTGCCGCGTATTAATTTTTTTTCAACTCTACTTTAATGAATGATGTCAGTCAAGTGGCAGAATTTATATTTAGCATATTGGGCTGTATTTTTAATCTATTGACATATTGAGCACCCCCTGCTGTCCTATTTCCTGTACTGCCAGGAAGAAGGCTGTAGACCAAATGTGTAACAAATGATTTGTGTCTTCTACTTGACATCATCAGCCTCAGGGAGACATTTGGTGATAAGAAGGAAAATGCAGCTGCAAATAAGGATAAGAGGAATGTGTCAAGTGACTGTTATTGTTGTTGAGTTGAAATATATGATAAATGTTAATGCTGTTGGATTTGAGCTGTGCGTCTCTTTTTATTGTATTAATAAACATCTTTTGAAGGTGTTGTGTGTATTTTTGTAGTCACATGATGCGTGTCGTCATATTTTATGATACTGCATAAAATACTTTGCTACATGTACACCCCCTTGTCCTCTGTCGCCATGTCACTCTCTCACTGTCCTTCATTTTCATTTTTGTTCTATTCCACCCTCATCGTCCATTCCTCCCCCTTGATGGCACCACTTTCCTAATTCCCTGCTGCCCACTTTCCTGCTCCAACTCTCTCCTTCCACCTCATTCTTTTGGTGCTCTCTAATTACGCCTCCTCCTGCCCTCGTTCTCGAGCTTGTCCTCCTCTTCTTTTTCTCACCTCTCTCGTCTCCTTGCTCTCCACCCACAGTCACAGTGATGCAGCGAGTGATGTGGCAGAAGAAGATATTCGTGGTCGTCGTAATCATCAGCACCCTCAGCACCATCAGTATCCTGCTGCAGAAGGGGGGCCATCTCAACTATCTCAACTGGTGAGTGACCGAAGGCAGACACACTCTCTGACGAATCAATCAATCAATTTATTGAATGGAATTGATGAGAAACTCATGTTTGGACATTGAAAATCACCTGTTCAAGTTGATGAAATAAAAGACTCCAGACAGCAGGGACATTGACGGTCATACATTGTAAAACTACACATGCGTACGATAGTTTTACTGTCAAAGCTGATTGAATTACATCTATCAGAAAGCTTGTGTTAGCTTTGCTAACAGGATAAAAAGTTGTGTTAAGCTATTTTGTCTCTAAACTATATAAGAATGGGGTAGAAAACACACAAAAATGCTGAATGTACCGACCTATTCTACCTGTTGTTTTTGGATTTTTCTTTGATAAAGTAAAAGCCATGAGTGCAGTGAATTTAATGCCTTTGGGGCTGGATGCCATGGACTAGTGTTGGACAATAGGTAGATCAGGTTCTACCAGTAGAGGAGTGTTGGTAGATCCTGGGCAAGTACATGAAAACAATAGCAAGAAAAACTAGTGATGTAATTCTATTTCAAGATGCTAATCACTCGGCTAAAGTGAGAATCACATAGGTATTGAGTCAAACAGTATAACATATGCTATATGTTAAACTATCCAGTTTATATAGGTAAATATATTTAGAGTTTCTAATCTAGGTAGATCACTTCAGCCTGGTCATTCACAAAAGACAAAAGAAAAGGTGTGGACACCGCTGCCATAGAAAACTTCCTTTTTTTTGCTTTGGAACTGGTCCGAGTGTCCAATTTAAGGACCATTTGTGGCCCGTTCTTTCTCCAAACACCTCAGTATCACTAATCTGTTGCTGAAAGCTTTTATTTCAGAAGTTATTCAGGACTCAAAAGCATTTTCTGTCTTTTCCAGGACAATGGAATCCTTCCAGATTGGCTATCCTTCCATGCGTTTCAACTTTGGTCCAGAATCGAAGCCCAAACACACAAACGTGGCATTCCTCAAGACCCACAAAACAGCCAGCACCACCATGCAGAATCTGCTGTTTCGTTTTGCAGAGCGCCACAACCTGACAGTAGCACTGCCTGTGCAGGCGTGTGCACACCAGTTCTGCTACCCACAGTCTTTCAACACCCGCTTTGTCCATCCACACACGGTGCCGCCCAACATCATTGCCAGTCACATGAGATTTAACAAGTCAGAGCTGCAGCGATTGATGCCCAAAAATACAATTTACATAACAATACTGCGAGAGCCCAGCTCCATGTTTGAGTCCTTGTTCAGTTATTACAATCAGTACTGTCCAAGCTTTAAGAGGGTTCCCAATGGTTCACTGGAGACGTTCTTGGACGACCCCTTACAATTCTACAAAGGTTCCCTGAATGAAAGGGACTCCATGTACGCCCACAACACACTGACGCACGACTTAGGTGGAGAGAAGGATCGCTCTTCATCTGATCTGGCCTACGCTCAAGCTTTTGTAGAAGAGATTGAGAAGGATTTCTCCCTAGTGATGATTACTGAGCACTTTGACGAATCACTAATTCTTCTCCGCCATCTTCTCTCCTGGGATCTGGAGGACATAGTCTATTTGAAGCACAACATGCGGACCTCCAATTCAAAGCAGACCCTCACTCCAAGCCTAACTGCAAAGATCCGGAAATGGAATTTTTTGGATGCCGTCCTTTATGACTACTTCAATGCCTCACTGTGGCGCCAACTGTCCGCTTTAGGCCCAGGATCATTGGCAAATGAGTTGCGACTCCTGCAACAAGCACAGGACCGGTTGTTCAAAAGCTGCTTCGGTGGACAAAGGCCAATTCCTCGTTCTGGGGTGGAGATCCAGAACAAGGACCTTCGTCCCTTCAAGCCTAACAAAAAAGTTGACATTGTGGGTTATGAAATACCGGACAATGTCGACAGTGGCCTTTCAAAACAGGCCCAGGAACTCTGTCTCAAGCTCATCATGCCCGAGGTCCAGTACTCTAATGCCCTTTTACGTACCCAATCCCTGCGCCACCGTCGAAACGTGCAGCTCCATTCCATGCGAAGCGTCCATCAGTCATTGCGCACAGTGGCGAAGCACATACAAGTGCAACGCAGCCAACAGTCTGCTGCAGACTTGGGTCCCGGCTCAGAGACGGGGTTCTCCTCAAACACAAACTCTGCACCAGAGACACTAAGTCAAACCATCAGGGTAGGAAGTAGATCCTCACAGACAGTGTCTTAATGAATGAGAACATGACTTGAACATAATCTGAGTGGCCACCAGATTATTTTAGCCAATATTATTTAAGAAAAAAAAAAACGCTGGCTGCTGGAGTGGTACGAGAAAACCAGGGCGTTCTTGCTGAAATGGAGCTTGTTCTAGAACATTTGCTTCTCCTTCATCTCCCAGACATCTGTGGGCTTTCAATATCAAATGAAGGAAGTGGACGTTTGGAATTCTTAATCAGTCAGACTTGACTTTTTGTCTTACCCCCTGTTTTTGTTTTTTGAAACTATACAAACTTCAGCAGAGACAGGGGCTGAAGACTTGCACCCTGGTACTGGACTCAGCTGCACACCTGTCCACACTGACAATGTTGGGCATTTTATTCTTTGGAGCGAAGCCTCTGGGGGAAATGGAGATTTCGAGCCTATTGTGAGGCTCATAGATTTGAATCACACTGGTAAAGTATCACGTTACTTGCTTTCACTCCCTGACTCTCTCCTCTCTTTAATGTATGCCACTTTAAGTCCTGTAGAGAGACATGATGGCCTAAAGGGGATCAGCTATCAGGTCTGAAGTGCCTCTTAAGGGGCCAGACAGACACAAACATGACTGTATTGACCAGGACAGCTAAAGTCTCCTCTTTTATTCTTCTTTTGCAAACTACAACCTAGAGAAAGAAACAAACAAAAACTCACTACCTGATGTTTGCAAGTGTTCATCACAGGTCAGAATCTTTGGTTTACCCTCATTTTGGCCACTTCTTATTGTTGTTGTTTGTTTTACTCATGGACATACAGTTACAGGTGATGAACTGGACGTCCTCCACCCCTGTATCCTCCCTTACAGTCTTAAATCTTCAATTGTTTCCCGCCATGTTCTCTAAAACCCGTACTTTTCCCTTCCTATGACCTGCCTTAATGTCATCACTAAATTACTGCAGCCACAAATGCAGTTTTATTTATTGATTTTATTTTTTATTTGGTACTGAAATACAATCTCCCGGCTTTTGTTCTACAGTGAAGTGGAAGATTTAATAACTGAACAGCCCACAGTGCCACAAACATTGGCACAAAGAAGAAAGCAGGTACAACAACACATGGGACCTGACAAAGACTGAAAATATGTTGGAGTATTTCATCTTCCACTCTCGCTGTCCTCCTTTGACTCCCATGCTTTGGTGACATGGCCTTTCAAGAAAGACTCTTAAGACATAATACAAGCTGTCAAACCAGACACCAGGGAAATAATGCAGGAATGAAAAAGCTCACAAATATATTGTGTTGTTTTCATGTAGGGGGAGGATAATGAAGGAAGGTGGAGGTGGATGTTGATTTGGACGAGTGTCACTTTTCTCCATTTGTTTGTTATGCGGTGTGTGGACATTTTATTTACATGTTGCATCCCATTTCCTTTCTGGACCTGTTACTTCCCACAAATGGCGCTCTCTTCAAAAACTGCACAAAGGCTGAAAGTTTGTCAACAACATCAAATTCTCATTCTGTACATAATGAAAACCACAAACGGGAACAAGTGTTAAAATTAATACGCCACTCTGTGGCGCTGACCGCAGGATGTGTCTGGTCTGAGGCAATAATAGGAAACGCTGCTGCTTGAAGGAGAGTGAATGTGGGAAACGATGGCGAGCAGAGAACTATGGGAATATGTGAATTTACAACGCTGTGCAGGTCAGATTCTCAGCTTTAAAAGCCTGAGAGTGCGTTTTCTTATTTATTTATGCACAAATGTGTGCCGGCAGTGTGCTGGTCTTTTAAGGCACATACACTGTTAATCCCTGCTATGTTTTAGTTAATTTGAAGTCTACTGTTTAATGTGAACATCCTGCTGAACTACTTTAACCACAAGATAAACTGCTGTAAAACAACACAGGTCTTACAGTAATTGTTGGTCTTACAGCGAACCCAAAGTGTTCATTTACAAATATCTGCACAGTAGGACAATTGCTTGGTTTTATTACGGCATTAAAAAAAAAATATTATCTCAAATCTGGGCTGTGGGCCACATTGCAACTAAGCTAAAAAAGTAAATTATTGCAGACAATCCTGGCCCAACACATGGGCCACAGTGCTCCAGATTAAGAGGAAAAGACAACCACGCCTGGGCAAATGAGGTCCTTGTCCCACTCTACAGCCCACATGGGCTATATATGTGGACCGCATACATGGCTCTTACCTAATCCCTGACCCTGTGATCTCCATGTTTTGTGGTCAGTGTTCCTCTTTCTTTAAACCAGAAAACATTCCATTTCTGAAGGTTAATGATCATGGCTCACAAAGCCCACACCAGAAATGTCTTTTTTTGTGTCCTGGTATGATTGATTTGGTCTCTATTTATCCAGTTTTAATAATGTTCCGAAAATGGTCAGATTACCTTGAGATTGTGGCCCATATGTAAAACACTACACAGAGGCCACTAGATCACAGATGTGGGCCACTGTAGGTCAATTATTATTATTATTAATATTTTTCATGGTACCTGTGGCTCAAAAATTTGGAAACTGTATCTTATTTTAATAAATGTTTGAATCTGTACAATACATTTATATAAAATCCATAACCTTGCTTTTAAAAGTCATTCTTTTATGAAAACTTTGTTAAGTGGGTTATTATTTTTTTTGCACTTATGCCACTTTTTTCCCAAACGGCCACTTTTACTGTTTATTTTTTTTTTTTTTATAAAAATTATTCCTATTCTATGCTCATTTCGGTTTTATGAAGTATATTTTACTTTGGACACTTTGGGCCTGCAAATAGGACAGGGAAGAAATGCAGTTGATGAATGATGATTTATTGCACCTATGACGTATACAGAAGTATACGCTAATGAACTGATCCTTACGGTGAGACACAAACACCTGTGAATTCTCTTCTTTACATCTGTGTATCTGTAGAATACATCTTCACCACTTCTTAACTACTCGTCCATACGACGTGTGTTTTTATGTACAGTTGCAGAGCTGCAATCCTCAGATTGTACCACTTGTCTACCGTGCTGTCAGAATATCCCGCTGTCACAACCAGGGATTTGTCTTTGAAAATCTGTGAAAATGTAATTGTCTTGTTTGTGTTTTTCCAGGGATGGTTTTCTTTTGACGTAACTGGCATGTTTCCACCAGCACCAAGAACTTTTATGTACCAGGAACTTTACACCTCACTACTATGGGGATTAAAAAACTGCTTTACTCTTCTTGGGACATCAACTTATATTCTCCAAAGCTGTTTCTCAAACTCTCCATTTATTCACTGCCTTAGTTACAATGAACTTGAATGAATAAAACACTAGAGACTCAGTTTCCTGTTGAACAAATGAAATCCAGTCATAAACCAGTGCATTTCACAACTACGGGCAACATTAAGGAAACTCTTGAATTGGAATTTCTTTGCCCTCCTAGCAGTAGCTCTTTCCGTGTCTTTATTCAGGATGTGTTTGGTTCATTTAAAGTGTCCCTGGTGCTGAATGTTCCTGGTGCAGCACAGCAGAAATGTTTGATGTAAATTGGACATATGGGTGTTTTTTTTTATTTTCAATATTTTTTTCTGTCCTTTGTTCATGAACGATCTGGGTTTAGTTTTAATTTAATGCGTATGATTCACTGGAAGAGTTCAGTCCCAGAACATGTGGCTTGTGACAATCAGAGCTGAGTGTCGCATAGCTTTACAAAGAAAGAGGTGGTGACGGTGATGAATAAAGTTTAATGATGGTCTGCGATGGTCTGAGTCTCTTTACTTTTTCAATCAATTTTATACTCATACGGTTTCAACTATGGAGGTCAGACATTAACTTTTGACGATATTCAATATTGCTGATATTTTCGATATGATTATACACCAATACCGATATATGCAGGTGATTTTCCCCTGAATCATTGTCATATCCGACTAAAGGCTTTCTACAAATAACAGTCTGTGTACAAAATAAAAGCACTACTTCATCAAGTTATAGAAAAGTGCAATATTTATTTTTAACACTTTGAAACAGTCCTGGGTCTCTTTGTGCTGCATTTAAAGTAAACAATTAATGTCTTGTTGTGGACAGAAACTCATTATTTATTAAGGTGAAGGGAAAGGTTTACATGACAGTTGTGAGACCAGCCATGATGTATGGACTAGAGACACTAGGAATAGGTAGAAGACAAGTGGAAGAGCTGGAGGTGAAGGAGTTAAAGAATCTGAGATTCTCTTTGGGGGTGACAAGGATGGACAGGATTAGGAATGAGGTAATCAGGGGGACAACACAGACAGGAAGGTTTGGAGAAAAAGCTAGAGAAGCCAGATGGAAATGGTTTCTGACATGTTCAGAGGAGGGACAGTGATTATATTGGGAGAAGAATGCTAGATATGGAGCTACCAGTTAAGAGACGAAGAGGAAGGCAAAAGAGGAGATTTATGGATGCAGTGAGGGAGGACATGGAGGTGGTTGGAGTTGGAGTTGAGGATGCGGAGGACAGGGTGAGAGGGAAATTGTTGACTCGCTGTGGCAACCCCTGAAAAATGGGATAAGCCGAAAGGAGATGAAGAGGTGGACAGAAGTGCACATGGCTGTTCTTTATTGTATTTAATTTTGACTTATTGACACACAGCTGAGTTGATGTTTTTTCAGTGAGTCCATTCCATTCGCCTTGTGATAAAGCGTTAAAGTCTTGCCCACCCCACCCTCACATGACAGTCGTTATGAATTAGAGTTTGATTATTCGCAAAACATTCAAGACCACAGACATTTGGTGTGACATCCAGCATTGTTGTTGTGCCTTCAGGTTCAATTTGAGGACATCATTTATCAAGCACTGGTCAAAATGGCAGAACCCCGTGAGGTTGTCCTGTGTATTTGACAGAAGTTCATCCTTGCAGCATCAGATTTGATACAGATTTGTTCCAATTTTAATAACTTTGCTGATATCGTACACTATAGTCACTAGTTTCAACTTAAGATTCTAAAACTGATGCAACCAACATGTCCCTTTTACCTGCCATAGCTAAAGTTTTTATTTGATTCATGGTTGGACTTCTGCAGCTTGGTCACTGCCCTCACCAGGATTCAACTTGCTCAGGAGATTAACTTTGGGATTTCACACCACAGAGACATTGCATTTCCACATTTACATTTTAAATACTACTACTACTAAAATAATAGAGAAGGATGACCGCTCCATATGTCCATCTGCAGCAGGGATGTGACCATCAAACATGAATTGATTAAAAAAAGAATACAGATACTTGACAGTCAACATCATTTGAGATTGTGCACCAAGATGTTAGGAGTAGACTGTGTTACTGTATGTGTTAGAGTTACTGTCCATAGCGTCAGACTACACAGTCTAGTCTTGTTGGCAGTACCATCTCAACACATAGGTTGTGACCTGCTGCACTAAGTGACATTAAGGTGTTCAAAGAGAATGTGGGAAGAACTTTAACACAATGCGTTCATAAGGCACCTGCCTAATGAACGCATGGCCCAACGGTCTAAGGCGCCAGACTCAAGGTTACACCCTTCCTCTAAATAGGAATTCTGCTCTCTGAATGGAGGCGTGGGTTCAAACCTCACTTCTGACAAGTTCTTTGGGGCAGTTGGTGGCCTAGTGGTTAAGGAAGCAGATTAGGGTCTACAAGGCCTCTGGTTTGAATCCCCCTACTGCCAAGCTACTACCACTGAGCATGGCACCATCCCCACTTAGGGCGCTGCATCACAATGTCACAATAACAAGGAGTTTCCTTTCCTGTTGCATTGTTCCAATTACTTTTAGTGGTACAATTCCATTTCAGGATTTGTAGAAACCATCACCCAGAGTCATTGTCTGCCATTGGTGTGAAACACCAGGGTTCACCTACTGGCCAAGATCAAATCCCAGTTAGGTTGCTTTCTTCCAGTGGGCCTACCACCTGCAGGAAGGCTCATGAGGGGCTAGTACTGTGCAGTGTTATTTGGGTGATGGTCGTGGAGACGCTGCCCTTCGAGAACTGGTAACAGACATACATGGATGGACGGATTTCATATCGAAGCAGAAACATCACAGATTATGTATGTTGTGATTAAGGAGACTTACATTAAGCACTAGGCTACTTAGTATTTAGCATAAATAAAGGTATGAATGTGAAGCCCTGTCCTTTAGTCCTCTCTTTGTTTACAGTACATTCAGTCGTCTGGTCGACTCATACTGACAGGCACACACACAATAACACACACACACACTCCCACACACACATTCATAACCATGTTCTTAAAGGAGAGCTTTAAGAATGGATTATATTACAGGCTCTCAGCAGGTGTTGGTTCCCTCCTCTGGGTGCTGTCTCCATGCCCTGCTGTGACCACAAGAGGCACACATACACACACACACACACACATACACACACACACACACACACACCAGTCTCTGCCCTCATTAATCCTCCTAATATATGCATGTGCTGCAGCTTTGTCTCTCCAAAGACTCCAAACACTCTGTAAATGAGGATTAACGGTCCTTGCTGTAGGGCTACACACTGGGCCCACACTTTCACCACGTGGCACAGTCTGTCTAATGCCCACCTCTGGTGGGACTGGGGAATACAGCTGAGGAAAGTGGAAGTGGACGAAGTCTATCCTGTAGGTTGCAGTGGCCTGGACCCGCGAAGAGTTATTTATTTAAGTCCTACGAGTATAAAACATGATCAATGACCTGCTAACTACCCAGTCTACCACTGTGTGGACCTTATGATTTATTGTCATTGCAGAGCAGGGCAGCGATCAGCTTACAGCTTTCTCTTCTTCTCCAGTGACATTTCTGGTGTTTAGTAAATCCACTATTCTCGCTCTCTGCCACCACGACCTCCTTCTCGCCCCGTCTGCAGCCCCAGCACCACCAGCTCTTTGTGCAGCTGTTCGATAAACCGATAACTCAGTGCTTTTAACCTAGGCTCAGATTTCAATGAAATCCACTAGATAGCAAAGAAAGAGAAAGAGACAGACAGAGAAAGAGTGAGACACAGTGAGGAGTGTAGAGAGGAAGAAAAGTCACAAAAGAGATGAAAAATGCAACAGGAGATTTTCAGGGACATAATGGTGGACATGAATGGTCCGTATACCTTCTTACCAAGGCTAGTTTTAATATAAAAATGTAAATAGATACACAATTTTAATTGAAAAAGGATTCAGCAAAGAATAAGACAAAAATTGGAAAACAGAGTAAAATAATATGAAAACATATTTTTCAACGGTAAGAAGTATTATAACAGGATGAGTTACTACTTAGCAGAATGAAGGTCAGTTGTAGCAAGACAGAGTATATGTGTGTGAATGAAACGGAGAACAGTGGAATGGTGAGGTTACAAGGAGCAGAGGTGGAGAAGGTGGAGGAGTTTAGATACTGAGGATCAACTGTTCAGAGCAGTGGAGACTGTGGAAGAGGGGTGAAGAATAGAGTACAGACAGGATGGAACAACTGGAGAAAAGAGTCAGGAGTGTTCTGTGATAGAAGAGAGTCAGCTAAGGTGAAGGGAAAGGTTTACAGGACAGTGGTGAGACCAGCCATGATGGATGGACTAGAGACACTAGGAATAGATAGAAGACAAGAGGCAGAGCTTGTCACTTCTGTTTAGGATGGACAAGGATCATGAATGAGTTCATTAGAGGGACAACACAGATGGGAAGGTTTGGAGAAAAAGCTAGAGAAGATAGATTGAGATGGTTTGGACAGTGGATTCATTGGTAGAAGAATGATCCTAGAGATGGAGCTACCAGGTATGACACAAAGAGGAGATTGATGGATGCAGTGAGGGAGGACATGGAGGTAGTTGGAGTCAGAGTAGAAGACACAGAGAACAGAGGAGATAGAATATATTGACTTGCTGTGGCAACACCTGAAAAGGGAGAAGCTGAAAGGTGAAGAAGAAATTATTTAAATGTATAATGTCAGTAAGAGATCTGTCTCTGTCTACAGCTGAAACTGCATGGAATATCTAGAATATAACGAATAAAAGTGTTTGTTCTTTCTTTTTTCTCACACAAATACTTTTTCCTGGCACGTTTTCTATAAAATTGCAATTTAAACTTTAGTCAATGTTGGAATGGAAATCAATATCCATTCCTGTTAGCTTACCATGCTGTATTGGTCAATTTATATTAGCATGCAATTATACTGTATATGCTCTATTTATTTACAAACTTTTTGCTTTATCCCTCTCACTTTCTGGGTCGATATGGAGCCATCTCCACTCTGCAGAGGGTGTTTGTTTTCCTTTAGATCACAGCTCCTGTGTGGGCTCAGGGTCACAGGGTTGTGCACTGGAGTGGGATGGACCAAGATGGACTAGAACTGCAGACATGAGAGCAGTAGTAAACTAAAGGTGGAGTCCCAGGATTATTCACTAAACTGATTGGATGCAGTTGGATAATATTATCATTAATATCCTTCTAGGGCCGGGTCACAGAGGCAGCAGTCTAAGAAAGGACACCCAGACTTTCAACTCCCTAGACCAGGGGTATTCAACTAAAACGCCAAGAGGTCCAGTCAGAAAAAAATGTATTCAAATAAAGGTCTGAAACATCATGTCCAACTTGCCAGAGTGTTATATGTTGTAGTAGTATTAACATCTTCAAATAAAGCTCTTAACTTAAGAGAAATAAGGTGTAGCAACAGCTTATATCATTTTTCTTTAACACACCTTGTCAGAACAATCTCAACCACTTTAACAATACAAATCATAACAAATCAACAATTAACAATTAAACACTTTCAGTTTCTCTGAACCCGCTTCCCTTGTCTCCCTTGACTCTTTCTCTCTCCACGTCTGTGGCGGCTGTTTCTCTCCCTCTCACTCTGCCTGCCGCTATTAACTGCCGAGAATGCAGAGAGTTGATTGGCTGAAAAGCACCATGTGGGATAATTTAACCTGTACACGATTGGTCAGTTTATTTCCTGATACCGCCGCACCTTTTCCTGTGTTTACAATGGCGTTGGTCGTAAACACTGAAAAAGCTGCGCACTTTAAAACTATTCCGTTAAATTCATCTGCCGTATAAATAGATTATAGATCCGGGTCCGTACAGGATTACCCCTGGGTCCGGACACGGACCGCGGTTCGCCAGTTAGTGACCCCTGTCCTAGACAATTCCTCCAGTTCACCTGGGGGGATTGTTAGATGTTCTCAGACCAGCCAGGCCATGTAATCGCTCCAGTATGTCCTGGGTTTTTCTCTCATTCCAGTGTGGACGTACAATGTACAAAGTTAATGCCCAAGCCACCTCTACTGAGTCTGGATGTGTTCTACTCCAAGCCACTTCTGTGTGGCAGAGCTCCTCACCCTATCTCTTACACCAGGCGTATTTTGTGTGACGTTTGTCCAACCTTGTCAGCAATTAACCTACTTGTCAGCAATTCTACTCACACTGTGTTTTTTAATTAGATTTAGAAGAGAAAATATGCTTTGTCCCAGACTTTTGCCCCTGTGTCCATGTTTGTCTGTGTGCAGTGCATGGTGGAGGTGGTGGTGGAGGGATCATTGGCAAATAAGGAGGGTCTCAGACATTTTGACGAAATTGATTGTCAGGTTGTGGCAAGGTGATAATCACTTGTCATAACTCCTTGTAAAATAAACACTCTTCTCAGACGCTTGTATTCAGGATTGTGTTCTTCTTTGTCATAAGACTCATAAAACTCTTTCATCGATTCAACAACTGTGGCTGGTGCACCAATCTTTTTTCAATCTCACGCTTCATTCTTCTTTCACAGGTGAAGGAATAACAACCAAAATACTTCACCTGAGGCAAAGTCTCCCCAACCTGGAGGGTGCAGGCACCTTTTACTGGCCAAGATCCATGGACACACACTTAGACTATTGCCGTTTTCACACTCCCACTTAATTCGGCATTCGCTGCGCGAAACCAGTTTCGTTCCCCGTTTGCGTTCACATTACAAACTAACGCGCATTCGCTCCTCAACTAATGCGCATTAACTAATCCACCTCTAGCCGGTGGTTTTGATACCGAATTAACTAATACAGGTGTAAATCAATAAAATGTATAACGGTTGTCGCTCCCCGTGTGTGTGTGAACACAACAACACCCGTATTAGTTTAACAAGCTCGTAAAATGCTACGGGAGCGGCTCATCTCCTTGTCAACCGCTAGATGTTGCTGCATTATTAGGAACAGGATTACAAAACACTTCCTCATATTTTCTCTCCTTATCTTCTCCATTCGTTCCTTGTGTCTCCTTCTCATCGCTTTAATACGTTGCCTTGATCTTTCTTTAACCTCCTCCATTTATTCCTCAAGATTGCACGTGCGTTTGTTGACAGAATTCATTTTGAATAAAACCGCATATTAATTGGATCACGTGGTTATATAACCACGTGATCAAATTGAAACTGGACCATGGTTTGACTAGTGCGCATTCGCTCCCTTATTGTGTGTGAACGCAAAGCGGGTATCGAATGCGCAGCGAATACCAAATTAAACTGAATGTGAAAGCAAAGTGAATCTAATGCGGATTGGTGAATACGGGATCGAAGCCCGAATTACCTACTTCGGTATTCAATTCCGAATTGAATGAGAAAACGGCATATTAGTAGTAGTAGTAGGAGCAGCAGTCGTAGTTGGTCAAATGGGTGTATACCAAACTTTGCATGAAATTGTTGTCTTGATTATTCAGGAAGCCTTTGTGTGTAAGACACTGTAAACAGGAAGTTCAATGTCTCCTTTGTACTTTGTAGCTGTGTCTCAACAAATACAATGGAATTACAAAAGTAGGACAAGGAAGTGCCCGGCCCAATAGTCCATGTTGTGTGCTGTCGTTTCTGGTGCTGGAATTCTTGGCTGATTTAGACCCTGAATCAGGAAGTGAAGTCAGGTGTCAGCTGTTGTTTATAAAGGTCCAGCGCCCAACACAATGGTAGAGTTCATCCAGGAGAATAACGCAGGTCCTGGCGTCTTAAGTATCTTTCTCATTGTATTGTTCTCATGACCCTAATCTCAGAGTGACTCAAGGAAGATCAAAAATCAGAACTTGGACATGGTCCCAGCCAGGATCAGGAAGTGGACATCATCATGAGACAATTCACCTGGTTCTTTTACAGCCCTGCCCTGTGGTGGCAAACATCTAATTTTCTCTGGCCCAAAGCTGACGATGACATCATGTCTTACACATATTACAGGATGATACTGAGCGACTGTGGGCGACTGTGGGCCTGTAACAGTTTGTCGCAAGCCTGTGTTTGGTGTATTTATTTGTTATTTGTTTTTTTAAAATGCTTTTGGAGCAGCTAATAACAACTAGAGAAAGTGATCTCTCTATTAGTTGTTGGTTTAATTCCAACAAAAAAAACTGACCCTAAACCTAGCGATTGAAAAATGTTTTTAACATGAAGAGTTGCTTTGGGTTGGAATTTTTAAAAACATTCTTAAGTTTTTGTCCAGTTTGTACTTGCGATAGGAATGATGCTCTGCTTCCTGTGTCCAGGTAGTTTTATATTTTAACCTGTGTCTCAGGGTGTGTTTTATTTAATATTCATAATGTCATGTTTTTTTTCACATTCTACATTTATTTAGTTTCATTTTGCTAGCTATGTTTTCTGATTCATTTCCGTCTCTTTTTCCAGCATTTGTCAAATCTGGTCCCATCTATCTGTTCACTTCTCGTTTCTATCTACTGCAGATGCATCCTCGTGGTGCTGTGTAAATAAGGATTAATGTGACTTTGCTGGTCTGTGTTCTCAGGACGCTGTGTTTTCCCGCAGTCCCTCTGTGAGCTTGTGCTCAAGTGTTTGGTTATTTGACTTTAATGCAGAACTGATGGAGCTCCTCTCCTTCCTCCCCCAGGCACGTCCCAGCCACACACATCCAAAGACATCCAGGGGGAGGCAGAGAAGGAGAGAGTAATTAAAGAGTGGAGATATAGCCTCATCATCATTCTGTTGATGAATGGAGAGAGAGACGAATGACAGGAGCACGCACTGCTGCATAGATGTCTACCCATCTGTCCAAACATCCACCCCTCAGGCTAGGACTTGATCATAGTCCAGAGTTTGTGCAGTGGGAGATCAGAGCTGACAGAAGTCAGCTCAGTGTGGAAGGTCAGTTTCTCCCTCTCATTACAAATCATCTGATCACGTCCTGTAAACCCTCCAGCTGAGACAGACTACAGTTATTTTAATCTTGTTGACTCGAACAATGATGTTGATTAAATCTAAGCCTTTGACTCTAAATCTGTAATTTGTTTAAATGTGGGAGTAACTGTAGAGCAGAGTAACATAGATAGAAGGTCTCCTCCAAAAACCTCCTGACAGGTGTTATAATCAACATAAGAAGATTTACCAGGGCTGTTGTAGCTCTGTTGTTGTTACGTTAGCTCTGGTATCTTGACCAGGGCTACTGATATCTATACTGTATATATATAATTGAATTGCATGAACATTTGTAAGATTTAACACAATTTGTCAATATGGTCTTTAAAGCAGAGCTGTGAATCTAATATTAACCCAAGATATTTATACTGATTGACAATTTGTATTTTATCTCCATCAACCAGTATATCAGGATCAGGTGACTCTCTACTTATTTTAGTGAAATCCATGCCTACAATTTTAGAAAGGTTTATCTGTAGACAGCACTCCTGTAACCTGATTATCACACAGGACATTGTTATGTAATATAACAAGCGATCGCACCTTTTTGGACCGGTACACTCTGATCGTGTAGGTCCCCGTTTGATAATCAATCCAAAAAGATTAATCTTCACACTCCTAATATATAGACATCTAACTTGTCTATGCTTGTGTTGCTGGACAAAGTGGACTGTGTCTTTCAGTGAGAGTCAAACAATCATGTTTTCTGTTACATAACATTTTTTTTTGTAATTCTGCCTCTGCAGAGGCGATGGATAAAAAATATGAGGTTTTGATGTCAGAGTGGTTGTTCAGACACAGGAAGAGCGGCGAGGCAGAACTGCACCATCAGCCCACTGGGGTGGCCTTCTGTGCTCCAGCAGTGTTCCGGTACAATCTGACTCACAACAGGCTGAAAAACACACAGTGATTCACCAAGCTGGACCACAAATAATCAGCAACATCCTCCACCAACACATGGAAGGCTGTGAGCGTCTCCTGTTGGTGGTGGTTAAGGCTGGACATGAAGTGATTCCGATGAGGTAATGTATGAAGAACGAGATGGAGATTTTCAAAGATTGATTGGCCTTTTTTCCTATATTTTTCTACTTATTCCCTGGACACCAAACATCACGAAACCCAACTACATCATCTATTTTATCCAAAATCTGTACTAGGGTTTTGTTTTGGGTAAATCTGGTCAGTTATGGGGTATCAGCAGTGACCAAGTGGTTAAAAAAGTGGACCTATTTGAATCCACCAGCTGCCAGGTTGCCACTGAGGTCCTCTGACCATGATCTTTCACTGGACTCACCATCCACAGGAAGGCTCACAGTAATGTGCCGTGTGATTTGGTTGACAGTTAAGGAGAATACTGCCCCCACAACCAGACAAATAAGTGACTGAAGGTGAATGAATGAATGAAGGTCAGTTAGGTAATATGATAGAATCACAGCTGTAACACCAGTAGAAGTTCTATGAGTTGTATGGTGCATCTTTCTAGTGCTTTGTGGGTTTATATGATTTTGTGTAAGAAGTTGAAGTTTTTTAATTTCATGCTTGGATGCTTTATATATATAGCACCTGCAAGAGACAGAGAGACAAAACTGAGTGTACAAGTAAGAGTAGTTGGACATGTACATGACTGTACTGTAATGACATTGTAGTAGAGGGGTTTCTTTGATGAAGACATGGAAGGACTCAAGTGCAGGACAGGAAGACTCTTCTTTAAGTGTTCAAGATTTATCTAAACAAAACCTGACATAAACATAGACTTTAGTACATCTCTTCACTAACATGTACTCTTTAAATTTCCTCACTGGTTTGGCTTCTTCAGCCCAAACCCTCTTTACCTTTACATTACCAGATGATATACACCAGGGGTTTTCAAAGTGTGGGGCGGGCCCCCCGGGGGGCACGTGTGACCCTGGGGAACATGCTGTTTTTTCCGCCATACTACAATAATGTGTAATTGCACATCCTTGTAAGTTGAACTATAGCTCTTTTTTTTTGTTTCTTTATGTTAACAAGGATACAATGTTATGCAGAGGTGTACCTAGAACTATTTTATAGACAAATGCTGTGATTTATAGCTGTGGCGGAGAGTCGGGTGCCAATTGTTTTCTTCTTGCTAGGGGGGCGTAACAGAAAATGATTGGGAAGCACTGATATACACCACTCTAAATACCATCAAACAGTTTCAAACACAACATCACCAGACAATACCTGACAAGACATGAGAACTCCTGGCATAACAACACATGACAATGATCCAACAAGGACTGGGTGAGGGCGAGGGGTATATACTGTAGTTAGGGCACCAGGTGACACAAGTGAGACTAATTACAAAGACACAGGTGACTGTGATTGACCCAGCACCACACAACACCAGGGAAGACACAGAGACACACAGACATGATTGTACTATGATCAGATGACGGGTTATATTTCTGGTTAATGGCTTTTCTTATTTACAATCTCTGATATATGACTGTTTTCTAAAATAAATTGTGTTTTTTTCAGTCTATTGGTTTCCTTTATAAAACAATAGACAGCTTTTTGATTGCAGGGCAGATTCTTTGTCACCTGACTTTTACCCAGAGGGATATTACTGCATGGATCACTGACCAGTGGGTTTATTAAACCTGAGAGCAAAAAAAAAAAAACACAAAATAAATTGTGAGTGGAGTATAATTTGATTTGAAACATTACAGACTCATGTAGGTAGAATCTAGTGCAGTGCAGAGAAGAATCAATAATTCTTGGTTATTATTGATCACTGGCCAACTTTCAGTTTCATTAAGATTGATGGTCCTCCTCTGGGGATTACCAACGCTGCTCAGAGCGGACCAGTTCTCTCCCTGAAGGTGAAGGGATTTTTAATAAAAATGAAGATTTTCTGTTCTGTTGAACATTATTCAGCCTGCTCTGTATCCACAAACAGGACTATTTCTGAGGACTGAATCTGGAGCTTGAACCTGTAAAGAGGAAGTATCTTCATCTCCTAGTCATTTTGTTTACTGAATTTATTTTTGTTCAAATCTTTAAATTTTAAAATGATTAATTATTCTTAGATAGAAACAAACCCACCTTATTTTTTCTTCAGATTAAAGAACAAACAAAATGCCCCTGAGCATCTGGAGCTCCACCAGCAACAATCTTGACTTTACTGACTATATTTCACTCAATCTAGCCCAGCTGCATGTCCCTGATTTTGACTTGACCCAGATGGTGGTGATGAGCACAAGTTCTCATCTAGTTTTTGCACTAAAACACCCAGAAATACATTAAGAGGGATTAAAGACAAGTAAAACAAGTACTTTAAATGCTCAAAGAATTCTGTCCAGAACCAGATATAAGTTAGACTTTAAAACTATGTATTCCAGTCTTACAAAGTCAATACAGTTGAAGGCAGAATATAATATCTTTTATTGATTATTTGTTGTGAAACCAGACAAGAGGCACCAGTGCAGGAATACGATTTCTCTCTTTGATTATTCCTTTTCAAAAGCTCACACAAAGATTTGACAAGAGGACATAAGAGACCAACTAGCACACAATGGCTGTAACGTGATGAAGCACACACACACCCACCCACCCACACACACACACACACACACACACCTTGTCCATTCTCATTTCTCTGTGTGTTTCAGAGATTCTTTGTGCAGTGCTGAAACCACAGCATATCATTTTAGTGCTAAACTCCTTTGAGGTGTGTGTGTGTGTGTGTACTGAAGATTTATTTCTCTGATTGCTGAAATGTTCTACGGTCTTTGTCAGGACCATTGATCTTCTTCATGACCATCAAAATCCAGTCATAAAACTGATTTTGGGATAAATGACAGAAGGGCTGCACAACAACTGGGGCGGGGACCAGTACCAGGCCTTGGATTATTTAGTATCGGTCCTCTCAGAGAGAATAAAAGGGCTTTACAGAGCTGTAGCTCTAGAAGCAGATACTGTTTAAATAACAGGATTACTCCTTTTTTAAACACCGTTTTTTTTCCACTTGTTGGATAGTCCAAGTGTTGTGGGTCCTGTGAGAGATGCTGCTAATAAAAACAGGTTGCCCTTATATGGTAAAAGCCCAGTGATGACAGCAGAGAGAATAGAACTGATGTTTTTTACGTTGAGAAATTCTGATGCGTTGGGCATCAAGTTACAGGTTTCATGTCACTGAACTGGGCTGCTTTTAGAGCGAGACACTTTGTCATCAGCCCTCAGAGCACAGACAGTATCAATATATCACTAGAATAAGGCCATGAGGTTAAACGAGCTCTGCAATCACAAAGAATAGGGGGCATGCTAGGTTTCATGTTTATATATATATATATATATATATGTACATGAAACCTAGCATATATATATATATATATATACAATGATGTTTGACACAGTGGTCTCAGTACACACTACACACTATGAATCAAACAATACTACTTTGCCTGGGGTTTAGGTTTTCGAGCCGTTGAGCTTTTCCTCAATCCGTTAAGCTTCGCCTCCCACATTCGTCCAAACTAAGGTACTACTTGTACGTGCACCAACTCGGTGCCACATGGTTCTTTCTTCTTCTCCTTTCGACTTGCTCCTTTTTCAGGCGTTGCCACAGCAAATCAACATTATCCATTTCACCCTGTTCTGTGCATTGTCTCTGACTCCAACCACCTCCATGTCCTCTCTCACTTCTTCATCAGTCTCCTCTTCCTCTCCTACCTGGTAGCTCCATCTCTAGGATCATTCTTCTACCAATGTATCCACTGTCCCTCCTCTGAACATGTCCAAAACATCTCAATCTGTCTTCTCTAGCTCTTTCTCCAAACCGTCCTGTCTATTTTGTCCCTCTAATGACCTCATTCCTGATCCTGTCCATCCTTGTCTCCCCTAAAGAGAATCTCAGCTTCTTCAACTCCTCCACCTCCAGCTCTACCTCCTGTCTTCTCCTTATTGCTAGTGTCTCTGACCCATACAGCATGGCTGATCTCACAACCAATTTTCACAACCTATGTTTTATGATCAAATGACAGGAACACGTTTCTCATGCTGCTCGAAGGAGCCATTAAGGTGTTCAGTCGTCATGCTTAAAAGGGGTTTAGTGGGTCATGCCTGGACACCTACAGTGACTCTAGGGACACATGACCCACGGGTTCAATATATTATCTTTTTTTTTACTTTATTATCTCTGTAATTATTACTAGCCTCTGATGGTTGCACAAATTGATGTCCATAATAATGCGTTGACACCTACAGTCTTTGTCTCCCTCTGGCAATCAACGCGAGCATTACATGCCATTTACCAGCATTTTTTTTGAATGGAAAGCAAAATTCACATACACACAGAACAAAATGTGACTTCTGCATTTAATCCATCACCAAAGTGAACAGTGGGCAGTTTTGAGGGCCCAGGGACCCCTGGTGGATTCCAGTCCTAAGTCTGCTTCCCTAACCACTAGGCCACCATTGCTCCAGCTAAGATAGGCAGCTGAAGTTCCAACTCTATTTGTTAAAATAGATTCACCTCTTAATCATTGCAGTCTGGTTTGACGTTGGCTCACTGTTAACATTTACTGAGAGAAGTTTCACAGAGATGTCAGAATCTCAGAGAGATTTCGTTGATGAATATCTGACCCTTGGACTCTCCTCTATCCTTCCATGTGCCCCACGCATTTAGGATAACAAAGACAGATGAAGCCTTTCTGTCAGAGCTGCAGACTGGGAGTAGGACAAAGTCTCAGCCTTTTCACTGTCGGTTTTTTCTTTTTGTTTGTTTGTTTATTTGTTTTCTGACCTTGGAAAATAAGTCTTCTTTTAGCACCAAGCTGTTGTAGACGTTACTAATTTAATTTAATGCTTTAAGTCACATGTGTGTCTCAGTATAAGTATGTATTTTAGTCAATTTGTTTAGGCTTTTCTATTTTTTTGTCATGTGGTTATCTTTCATAATGAGACACAAGTCACAACAAAATCTTACTTTTCATGTGCAATTTATTAATTGAGAAGTAATTTGCAGTGAAATACAGCAAAAAGTCAAATTCTCAACATTTTGGACATTAAATGTCCTGAATCTACCCTATGAAAATAATGTTTTTTAATCAAATTTTTAGACAACTCCAGGCACCGACGGTGAAGAAGGTTAACTTAAAGCAAGTCACCAATTCGTTTTGCTATTAGTCTGTCAATATATTGACATATTATTTGAGGCACACACTTTTAGCTAAAATAAAATGTATATTTTTTACATTTCATTTTATTTTACTTTTACTATTTTACCACCAGTTCATCGTACTTGTACGTATAATCTGCACAATCCTGAGCAGCAACAGTCTCTACTGCACCTTTATGTTCTGGTCATTGTCTGCAATGTCACGTGACAAAGAAAATTTTGAAAGTCTTTATTCTTAATATACTATACTTTTCTGCAGATCCTTTCAATCAGGGTGTTAAACCTTGTGGTTTAGGGTGTCATCTAGTGGTAAGAAGTGGAATGACAGTTTATCATCCTTTTGTATTTTAGATTTCTGACGTTGGCGTTACATTTTTCAAGATTAAACCCTAAATCTTAGACTGACATAAAATATTTTTTTCTCCCATCTTAGTGTTTCTTATAGAGTATTATAAAATATATTAACATTTAACGGTTAAAATTTTAATCAAGGGAGGACGGAAAACAAACTCCTTTTTATTATTATTATTATTATAATGATGATGATGACGATAATAATAATAATAATAATAACAATAATAATACATTTTATTTAAAGGCACCACTTCAGCTTTGAGAGGCTGCGGAGGGGCGGGTGGGACTGTACTTTGCTTATTGGACCTCAATGGTAACCTGGCAGTTGACAGGTTTGAACCTGGAACCCTCTGGACCCAAGTCTGGTTCCTTAGCCGCTAGGCTGCCTAAAACCTATTGTAATTCAGTCCTAAAGTAACGAACACCATTTATTTGTTGATTTGACAAGGATGGACAGGATCGGAAATGAGGTAATCAGGGGGACAACAACGACTGGAAGGTTGGATAAAAAAGCTAGAAGAGAAGCCAGATTGAGATGGTTTGGACATGTTCAGAGGAGTGTGGTTATATTGTTAGAAGAATCACCCTAGAGATGGAGCTACCAGGTAGGAGACAAAGAGGAGATTGATGGATTTAGTCCGAGTCAGGAAAGAAGATACAGAGGACAGGGGAAGATGGAAAATGCTGATTTGCTGTGTCAACACCACATGAAGGACAAGACAAAAGGAGAAGAAAAAGAAGAACCCACATTTTAAAATGAATTAGTTATTCAACTGTGGGGGCAGTGGTGGAAGTTCAAACCTCAGATTTGAATCCCTCCTGGGCAAGATCGAATCCCAGTTAGGGTGTTTGTCTCCCAGTGGCCTCACCACCTGCAGGAATCAGTGCTTCAGGACATGCAGGTCCGACCGTTGCTTGGAAACCGCCCACTAGGGGGGAGTCCAAAGTGACCCTGGCACCGCCCCTGGCAAGAAGGTTCATGAAGGGCTGGTGCAGTGTGATTTGGGTAATGTTCCTGGAGACTGTTGCTGCTTCCAACCTCTGTAACGGATAAAGATGTAGGGATGAATAATAAACTCCAGGTTAATGCACTTTCTTAGATCTACTATTTCTTAACTTTCCTCCAACAAAAAAAAAACATATATAAAAAAACAAGAGTCAGATATTAAGAGTCAGATAATGCTGGCAGCGACACATCTCTGTGCTGAGGCAGATTTTCAAAATAAAATATTAAATAAATATATAGCTCCTCTCCTCCGCCCCGTCTTCTCCACAGCGTTGATGCTCCTGCTTGATGTTGATGCTCGGGCTGGACGTGCACATGCACTGACGCACGCACACGCGTCACCAAACTCTGTGTGACGCCTCTAATTAGACGGCAGACAAACACACACACACGGACACACGGTAGCAGCAGCAGCGACAGTCCAACACACAAGGTAAGTTCAGCCGTATGTTGAATTATTTCGGGGGGAAACACCCCTCCGTCTGTTGATTTTTCATTTTTTACAAAGTTCTGGAACTTTCCTTCCTTCTCTATTGTCTTCCCGCGCCTTGGCGGTCCGGTCTGGTCCGGTCTCGGTGATAACTGCCGTCGCTAACGTTCCTCAGTTATTGATTATCTATCGTCTTCGAGCAGATAACAGTAACATGACGTCAGAGAAACTTTCAGTCTTTCCCCGGGAAAGATTGAGGATGTTCTCGTCGGCTTTCCTCACAATGGAGGAATTTCCATTGCTGTAAAGACATTTCAAGTCATTTTGAGGTAACACTGTTCATCAACACCGAGCCTGTGAACCTGTTCTAGGTGGAGTGTTGTCACAATCAGCTCCCAGTCTGATCTGCACTGTCTTCCACTTTTCCACCCTAAAAAGTGGGAGAATAGAACAAAAACAAAACCGGTGATTTTAAGAACTGCCAGTTTGGTTGCTCATTGCTTTTTCTTTTCGAGATATTCTGTATGTCTGCAGTGATCATGAATGAAACCACACTGTCTCAGAATTAACCTGCAGTATTTTAGTTTATTAAACATTTCCGGTATCTTATTTATTTTCCGCAGCCTAGAGGTTTCTGTAGCATACTCCCTCCAAAAAAAATCAAATTACTGCTGTTGTTTTGCTGTTAGCAATGATGTTAAAAAGTATTGTTGTTATCCTTTTCATAACAGTCAAAAATTTCACCAAAATTGTGTCTATGAATGGGTGAATGTTGGTTTTAAGATCTGGGGAAAATGCAGAATATAATAGTAATAGTGTTAAGCATTTTCAGCAATGTTGCCATTTTATTTGTTTATCGTTAAGTTTACCCGGATTTTGCCCTCAAATTTTTAAAGGTTGGGTGGCTGGCATAAGTATCCCTGTGGAGCGGAGTAATCCTCAGTCCTCTGTGACACTGTTCTGTTTCTAATTGGTCTTTTTTCCTAATTGTTCTTGTAGTCATCTGTTGTTGATGTTGTCCATAACTGTTTCCCAATCTTAACTGTTTTTTTTTTTTTCATTTTATGCAATACTGTGCAAATATTCTAAATGCATGTTGCCTTAGGTCAAATACGAAAAGTAACACGACCAACGCTTTTTGCTCCAAAATTCAGACTGTAAAGTTTTTATTATACATTTTCTTTCCTTCAACTTATTCCAGCATATGTAAAAAGTAATAAAAACTAGATATGTAATTCTATTTCAAGAAGCTCATCGTTGGGCTAAAGTGTGAATGATATAGCTATTGAGTCAGACAGTATGACATATGCATGTATGTTAATGTAGAGAGTAAGATACCCAGCTTATATAGGTAAATACTGTATATTTAGCGTTTCAATCTAGGTAGATCACTGCAGCCTCATTTGGAAAAGTAGCTCACAATTCCATTGGTAAAGCATTATACATGTGACAAATTGTGCCACTTCTATCTAAACCAAAAATATAAACCAAAACCAAAATTACACCCTGAGGAAAAACATTGACATTATTTTTTGCGACTAATTTACTTGTTCTTTCCTACGAACTTAAGATAAGTTTGGAGACATTGGAGTGTGTAGAATAAATAACCTGGTGCAACGTGCCCACAATCTATTTAACACAACACAGCTTAAACTCTTGTGATTTACTATTAATATATAAGGAAAAAAATACATTTTTGTTCATGTTACCGAAAACACAAAACAAATGAAAAATAGAACCACTAAGTGACAGTTATGCAACTTACAGAATACAAATTTGGCTGCAGGCTGTAAATTAAGAAATAAGTTATTTTGTCATTTGACCTGCCGTGAGGATGTAGGTAAAAAGCTGAGATTGCATTTCATTAAGAATGGTGCAGTTGTAATGTTTTAGGTTGGTGATTCTATTTCAAGATGCTAATCACTGGGGTAAAGTGAGAATCATATTGGTATTGAGTCAGACAGTATAACATATATATCGTTAGCCTCATAGCATAATTGCCTAAGTAATATTTCAATGTTTTTAAACAAGAAAAAAACACAATTTTCAGTGGTAGAAGAGTAGCAAAGTTATGCAGAAATCTCAATTTGGCCAAAAAATTACTTTTATGCTATGAGGCTAATGATATATATATATTTACACACACACACATAATTTAGAGTTTTTATGGGTTAGATATTTAGTTAGATCTAGGTAGATCACTTCAGCCTGGTCATTTGAAAAGTAGCTCACAAGACAAACGAGTGTGGACACCCCTGGTGTACAGTTACAGTTAATTTCTGTACAGCTCCACATCAAAACTCTGCTCATCTCAACTCTGCTATACTTAGCAAACCGTGCTTGTTGCCAAAAACAGAGAAACTTCACCTAAACACTTTATTGTATTACAAGTAAGCAGATTAGATTTAATTGGACCCTGTCTTTGGGCTATAGAGCACCATCTGCAGGGGAGTGGTGCAGTTACTGGTGATATGTTGACAGTGTGAAAAATACTGTACATCTAGGAATGCTGAAGACTGCAGCCAGTCTATATATTTCTAGGTTCGTATCTTTTTCTCCATCTCCACTTTTTATTATGCTGAGGTTACCTTTATTTCCCCTCTTGTTTTTCACTCTCATGCACCTTTACGTCCCCCGGAGGTGCTCTGAGATCCACTCAGACTTTTAATTTCAGAGTATTTTGATCTGCTGTCTCCCCTTCGAGGGCAGAGTGAATGTAATCTCACACCATCGGGCTGTTACATAACTTAAAAACCCAAGTGCCATCCTGCCTGCGTGGGAGTGGATGTGATGTTCCCACTTCCTCGCTGTTGTTTTTGCTCATTATATCTCAGAGGAGCATTACTGTAAGTGGCATGCAGCGGCTATACGTGAGATTTTCTATGTTTGTTGTTGTCATTTGTGCTGTCAGCAGGATGAATTGCGTTATGAGTCCATCCCTGTGATGGCGCCAGAGCTTAATGACTTCTTCAGGTGGATTGTCTTATTAAAGTAGGCAGAAGCAAATGTACATTGGGCTTTTTGCTGCTTTCTACCCTGTGCTGTGTAGGAGGGGTGAGATCACACAGTGTCTTAGCATGATATTCAGAGAGATTGGAGACAGTCCAGTCCTTTTTAGTCCCCCCAAACTGTCCATCCATCCTCACATGGATACAGTAACCTCAACTCATGTCTATGGCAGGCTTCCCCAGGATGCTGCTCAGGAACTGTATTATTACCAACATCCTCATGATCGTCATCATTTGCATAAAACACACGCAAACTCAAACTGTGTCTTGTCCCCTGCAACAAGTTTCAACCATTTCTTAACAACCTGGCAACTCTCTGGAGAAAATTCTGGATGGAGAACAAGCAAAACTGTGAAATGTTTGTTATTCTTCACTTTAAAGCTACCATTTACTGAAGAAGAGAACTGAAGAAGAAAAAACACACCAGTCAGAAAAATGTGTGATTTCTGTCTCTGAGTTGAAATACCGTATGTGAAGAGTCTTAGGAACTTGTCCTAGGAAAGGGCCAGTTTGGCACACCATAGGTCCTTGTCGACTGAAACCCTAAAATGTTGACTAAAAACCAACTCATCACCAGTCTTTCTTACACTCATATGTTTACATGCTCAAAACAGATAGAGCATCCTAACACGAACAAGTTAGCTTATCAATTTTGGTGCCATGCCATGTTTGTCGTCGAGCTGTGATATTAAAATTGAAGTCAGAATGAATCGACCAATAAATCAGCCTGCTTTTTAAAAGGTTTTTATTAAACCTTAGTTGATACAAAAATAAAAGGATGTCAGATACTAACTTACATCGATATTTTATTTTGTCACTTTATTGTTTGATATCGATATTGCCAATATATGCTAAATTGGTTCTGAAACTATAATATAGTCTCAGAACCCTATGTTTTGATCCAATGATTAAGTAAAACATAATCTGGACACTGCCTAACTGTTAGTACCCGTGTGTAAGCATCACAGTTTATCTAAGTATAGTTGCCATCTATGTCCAACTTCATACAAGATATTCCTCAGCAAGGAATCACTAAATCAAATGATGTCCTCCTGCTGAGCACTCTTTATGGATCACCAATGGTTTATGTTTGAACTGGAAAAGTCTGTCATAGATGTACTGGATCTGCTAAAATCTGATGAGGACTGGGATCTGCTTAAAAGACAAACAATCAAGTCAAGCAAGTGACTAGTGAAAGGTACCTAATATAGTGGCCGTTAAATGTATCACTTTGAATTGTTCTCCTAGTAGAAGACATTGAAAGATGTTAAGCAGTATATTTCCTGGACAGCTACAAACACAGTCATACATTTTTATCTTGCCATAATGTTTGAAACGAGAGTTTTGTGGAAAAGAGATTGAAATTCAAAGGTGTTATGAGACAACCCCAGTCCTGTGCTGCTTCAGAGTGAGATGCTCAGCATTAATGCAGGCTTTTGTCCTCTTGTGGTCACTCTAACACAATCTACAAAAGGAGGATGAAAGTGAAAAAAAAGACCTGACTTGGAGACTCACAGGAAGGAGGATGTAGACGCCTTGAACTGACTGGTACTATCAAATCATCTTGAGAGCTGTGGTGTTTGGTAGGGTGTGTTTTTAAGTTAGATCGTAACAACAGGGATGGAGAAATTTCTCATGAATCGGTAATAATCAATACAGAGGTCTGATTAGTTGATTTTAAAAAAGATTAAATGAAGTGTGCTGTGTTCGCTCAAAATATTCACTAGTCATACCATGATACTACGCAGATTTATATATATTTATACATTTAGATTTGAGCGTTAAAGACTTAAATCCATAATTTCAAAATAACAAAAATAACAAAACTCATAAAAAATATTTGTATTGTGATGGCTGTGGGATATAACATGTTGTGTTATAATGGTATATTTTCCAATGCTAGTGAACGCATCATATTGTAGTGCACGTGTTGCATGTTTTGCTCTGGAACGGGTGTTTTCCACTGCTGGGGATACAATAACTGCACAGTGGAGCATCCTCAGTCCTGAACGTTTGGACCAACTTCTGTTTGTTCCTAATTTTTTGGAATACGTTTACGAAATAAATCAGTCCTGCTGCAGGTTGAGCGGAGAAGTGTTTACCTGCAACTGATTTATTCTGGGTATTTTGTCCCTCAACTGCAGGATTTAAATCATTCATGTATGCTCTGGACAGTGACTCTCTTTATAAAGGGAAATTATTTCTGAATCCAAAATAATAAATATGTATCTATCTGTGATACTTTAAGAAATGTGCACCTTTCCAGTAAAATAATTGTAAAATCATGGCTTTGATTGTATTGTATCGTATATCGATAGCTTACTTGGCAAGAATAAAATGGGTTTTATTGAAGACATTTAGAAAGGTTTCCTCTATGAAAATAATTAGGTCACACTTGATGGAAAGAAAACATAAAAATGACTTAGACAAACCGTTATTACAAAGATAATTTGTCAATAGCTGCTGATGTCAGTCTATCATTAGTCACAATGTGAAAATGTCTGGGTCATAACAGATCAGGAAAGAGGGAATGTGTGATGTTCATCATTCCCTTTAAGTGTATGTTGTGCAGATTTTTCTATTTTACATCATATTAGTGTCGCCAAGAAATTCATTCAGGGTCCATATTTTTCCCCTTATTTTATAAAATACATCAGAAATACAGAACTTGACAATGGAGGTAAAACTGTTCCAGTTAAGTGACAGCAACAAGTGACAGCAGCTTGAGGAAGTAAAAGTTGGTTTGACAAGAGACGTGAATTAAACCTTGGAACCCAGGTTATAAGTTTTCTATACTTTTTTAAAAAATTTAGATTTTTTTTTAAAGCCAGGTTTCTTTTACTGTATGGGATAAAACCTTGAAAAAATATAATGTAAGGAAACGGATTAAATGTTTATTGCTTGAGAGAAGGGATGGCCGATAATATCGGTGCAACGATGTTATCGCACCGTTAACCGCAACCTTTATAATATCGGGGCATATCGGTATCGGTTTTTCCACTGTTATTGAAAATCCGATGCTACAAAGCCGCAGTCTCCAGAAATACGCTGGACTTCCTCTAGGGCAGGGGTGTCAAACTGGTTCCACAAAGGTCCGGTGTGGTCAACCAAAGGATTTTGTACTGGCCACGGAACTCAACCGCAAGCCAGTGGAGCTGTTGGAGAACAGGGGTGATGTGATGAACAGAGGGGGTATGAGTTATGATGCGGTTTAAGCAAAGCATCGGGCTTGATGTCATAAAAAACACATACTATACCTGATCCTTATGTTCCTTCTCCACACATCACACATATTTGAGTCTAATACTAAGAAAATTTTAAAGTTGTTCCACACACTAACTACATACTAAGACAAAACACACGAGAAACACATGAGAGTTTAAAGATTTTTATGACAATGTGATAGACAGCTTGCAGCTCCTGTTATTACACACACACACACACACACACAGAGACTGTCTCTCTTTAAAAAAACAAGTTTGAAAGAATCTTGCAGTTTTATTAATAGTCATGCTGCACGTCTGTTGAGGTGCCTGGTGAAACAGAATGTGCCTAAAGTGAGTTGTTGCGCAGTCATGTGACGTTGGACACTCATTACTCTGCCCATCTGTGTCGCCTTCTCACCAGTTCCTCTATACATGTGCTGTCGACAAACATACCAGCAGAAACACAGTTAAGGATCCTTCTGTATTCTTTTCATATTAGCCTTCAGGAGTTAAGCCTATTGTGCATTAGGGTCAGGGTGTTTTTAGTAGTCAATCAAAAATTGCCACAGCCACAATTTCCATCTCACCCTGTCCTCCGCATCCTCAACTCCAACTCCAACCACCTCCATGTCCTCCCTCACCGCATCCATAAATCTCCTCTTTGGCCTTCCTCTTTGTCTCTTACCTGGTAGCTCCATGTCTAGCTCTTCTCCCAATATAACCACTGTCCCTCCTCTGAACATGTCCAAACCATCTTAATCTGGCTTCTCTAGCTTTTTCTCCAAAACTTCCTGTCTGTGTGGTCCCTCTAATCACCTTGTTCCTGATCCTGTCCATCACCCCCAAAGAAATCTCAGCATCTTTAACTCCTCCACCTCCAGCTCTGCCTCTTGTCTTCTACCTATTCCTAGTGTCTCTAATCCATCCATCATGGCTGGTCTCACATCTGTCCTGTAAACCTTTCCCTTCACCTTAGCTGACTTTCTTCTATCACAGATCACTCCAGAGGCCTTTCTCCAGTTGTTCCATCCTGCCTGTACTCTATTATTCTCCTCTTTTCCACAGTTTCCACTGCTCTGAACAGTTTATCCTAAACTGTTTATCTGAACTCCTCCACCTTCTCCACCTCTGCTCCTTGTAACCTCACCACTCCACTGTTCCCCTTTTCATTCATACATATGTACTCGGTCTTGCTACTACCTTCATTCCTCCTCTCTCCAGTGCAAACCTTCACCTCTCTAGGTTCTCTTTTAGCTGTTGCCTGCTCTCACTGCAGATCACAATATCATCTGCAAACATCATTGTCCATGTAGACTCCTGTCAGACCTCATCTGTCAATCTGTCCATCACCAGAGCAAACAAAAAGGGGCTCAGGGCAGATCCTTGATGAAGTCCCACCTCCACCTTAAAGTCTTCTGTCCATCCAACAGCACACCTCACCACCGTTGTGCTGTTCTCATACATATCCTGCACCAGTCTAACATACTTCTCTGCCACTCCTGACTTCCTCATACAAAACCACAGTTCCTCCCTTGGAACCCAGTCACAGGCCTTTTCTAAATCCACAAAAACACAATGCAGCTCCTTCTAACCCTCTCTGTTCTTCTCCATCAACATCCTCAAGGCAAATATTGCATCTGTGATCTATCTCGGCATAAAACCATACCGTTGTTCGCAAATCTCTACCTCTTTCCTCAACCGAGCCTCAACTACTCTTTCCCAAATCTTCATGGTATGGCTCATCAACTTTATCCCTCTGTAATTGCTACAGCTCTGCACATCACCCTTCTTGTAAATTGGTACAATAACACTTTTCCTCCACTCATCAGGCATCTTGTCGGTCTCTATATTCTATTGAAGAGCTGAGTCAGAAAACTTACCGCTTATTCCCCTAAGCACTTCCATACCTCCACTGGTATGTCATCGGGATCAACTGCCTTTCCACTCCTCATCCTCTTCAGAGCTTTTCTAACTTCATCCTTTCTAATCTAATCAACCTTCTCCCTGTTGGGAGCTGGCTCCTCATTCCTACGCTCCCTATCATTTTCCTCATTTAACAACTCCTCAAAGTACTCCCTCCATCTTCCCAGCACACCTTCCTCACTGGTGATGAGATTTCCATCTCTGTCCTTAATTAATCTCACCTGCTGCACATCCTTCCCAGATTGACTTTCCAAAAAGATGGATTTACATTATAAAACTGATTTACTTTGCCTATTTATTTGCTTATAAAATAAGCAAATAAATGAGTACAGATAGAAATAGCTAGAGTCTAAGAGTCAGCAGCCCACTTTAATGAGCGGACAAACATTTCAGCATTGTCACAATATAAACAACTCTTCTCGAGAGGGCCATCTTAAAATGACATGGGTGATGGCAGTGAACGCCGTTTCACTGGCAAATGTCTGAGAAATTCATACTACTTATTGCGAATATGAATACGCTTATTCATGACATAGCACAGTTCGAGAAACTGCACATGTTTAATAAAACCAGATGAACTCCATGATGTTTGTCTGATCTCTTTTGTTCCTGCCTGGTCTTTACTGTATTTAACTTTGACTCTTAACAACGAAAGACAGCTGCATTATTGGCCATTCCGTGTTGTTTTTCTTTACTCCGCTGCATAAAAACGCCTCGTGATAAAGTGTTAATATCTCACCCCCCAACCTCTCACCCACAAAAAACTCCACGGACCAAGCTCCAAGGACCACAGAAATTTACTGCAGCATTGATCATTGTTGTTGTGCCTTTAAGATGACATCATTTATCATGTACCGGTAAGTAAGTAACAGGACCCCTTGAGGAAGTCCAGGGTATTTGCTGAGGTTTTGCAGTATCAAATACCGAATATCGGTATTGATACTCTCAATAGGTTGCTGGTATTGGACGTAATAATATCAGTCCACCGATATTATTGGCCATCCGTACCTAAACGCATTGTAAAGTTCCAAGTTCACTTAAATGCTCTGTCTTTATGCTCCTGACTTGGCCCTTGTGTCAAGTTCTTGTACCCATTGTGGTGTTCATATTGGTCCAGGCCTGCTGTACCAGGAATGTTGTTGCTAATGTTAGTTCTGGTGTCTGTATCAGGACTGGCACTGGCACATGTATTTTTAGATTCTGTTAATGCACTTTTTGACGTTATGTGTTCAACCAGCAGGACCGTTCCTTATGTTAGTAACTTCTACACACATATATACATTTAGGACAAAAGGGGACAGTTATTACACATACACACGCACACACACGCACACACAAACACATACATGGAGTGGTCTAACAAACCAGGTCTGATGAAGCCTGTACTGAATCACTGCACTGGTTTAGCGATATGCCTCTAAAATTATTAATGTTCACAGTTATGTTAACAACCCTCTTTTGCTCCTACGGCCCAAGTGGTGAGTCTGACTCACACTACTGCCTTTGAACAACTTTGTGCGCCCGCACACACACACACGTGTTACCTTAGATCTCTCGTTTCCCTCTCACTCACCCCCAGTCTCATTCCTGCCTGTGCTCTTGCGACATGCTAATAAAATGAACTCTTGTCACCTGTCTATGGCCCCTACTGCCCACTGTTGCCCCCTGTGGACACTTAGAGCCCACTGCAATTATGTTGCTCAGTTAGTCATCCTACGAATGCACTGATGGGCTGCTGGCTATACTTAGCTGCTGCCGTGGTCACTTTTGTTCAGTTCTGACAGCTTGTGTTTGGCGTCACACAGGATAAAAGGAGATTAAAACAACATAATTAGAGGAAACAGCGTCAACGTTTTTTGTTGTTTATTTGTTTTTGATGAAGATAAAGTCTCACTCGTGTGTTTTGAAATGCTAATTTCTCCTCTGCAGCTGGAGGAGGTGCTGTTGGCAGTACAGAGGTCAGTGTGTCTTAACTGGAATTCTTTCTATTTATTTCGTTGACTGCTTTAGCTTCTTCCTCCCACACATACAAGTTCATCTAGAACACAAATACAAATTTGTGAGAGATTAAATTCAAATAATATTTAAAACATTGAAATAACCATTAAGCTGTATTTATAAAACTTACAGTAACGTGCAACTGAATATGATAGCGTGTGATGACAAGGGGGAGAAAAAGAGGGACTATGTTACTTACACTTAACTGTCTTTTAGGGTCAGAAAGGTAAGAGAAAAATTGTGAGAAAGGGAGAAAAAGAAGGTAGAAGTAGAGATAGGTGGAAGCAAAGGATGTTGGAAAGGGCTGAAAAAGTGTGGTCTCTGTGCATAAGTTATGATGACGCTGCAGGGTAGCCCTTCTTCATTTTGGAATTAATTCATTGATTACTTTGTTTATTTCTCTTATGCCTCATTCTGGTTTACTGTTTTTGTTATCTACCCATCCCTCAATCCATTCATTCTCCTTCATTTCAGTTTCCTTTATTTACTTGTTTATTTTTATTTATTTCCTACTTATGAAAGAATTTCAAAGGAAAATAGGTTTAATGAATGCAAATAAAAGACAGAAATAAAAGCAGGGAGATAGATTGTAAATGGAGAATACCAAGGATATAAAGATGGAGGGAAAGAAGGATTAGTTTTTAAAACAGTGCTCCCCTTTTTCTCTCCTCCTCCAACTCTCGACTGCTCTCCTCTTGGCAAAGCTGTCGCTGCAGTTGAACATCTGGAGGAGGAGAATTTCAAGACGGGTGTGTGTTGTTTTTGCACCTGTGGGGGCGCCGCTGCTGTCTCAGTGCAGTCAGGCCTGTGGGTGGACAAGCCAGCAGAGCGGTAGCTCAGGTAATTGGTCAGGTCAGGTGTGAGCGAGTTGCCTTTCGTGTCTCTGCCAGGTCATGGAAGGAGGCTGGTAACTATAAGCTGACATAAATGATCACCTCGTCTAAAAGTCTCCCTCCCCCGCCATCTCTCCCTTACACACTCAGCACTTTAGGCCTCTTCCTTCTTACCTTCCTCCCCTGATAGACCCTGCCCATGACCATCACCTCTTCTGTGCCTTGTTAAGTGCATCAGCGGGGTCCTCTGGGTTTTAAGCTACTGCTGCTGCACACTGAAGTTAAAAAAACACCTTTTTGGAAAGATACAGTAAAAAGTTTTTCCTTTTCTTGCCAGCAGGAGCTTCAGTGCTGCAGGCCTGCAGACAGACGCTGAGGTTTCCTCTGAATCTCAATACCTGACTTTCCTCTTTTCATCATTTTCTCTTTTGTCTTCATCTCCTGTATTTTAGTCTCTACCTCTCAGAGGGAATTACATAAGAAAGTGTGTGTGTCTGTGTGTGGGCAGCGTTGAATTTTTATGTAAGTCAGACCTGGAAATGGCTATGGAAACACATGGGCTTTTCTGTTTTATTTTTTATTCTCTCATTCTGATGTTTGCCTCACAGCGATGTGTGGTCGTGTCTGTGGTTCTGTCTGAGAAATATAATGAGGAAACTCACAGGGATTCATTTTGAAAAAAAACAAAACAAATTAACGTCTGACAGATTTTCTAAATCTCAATTGATGTAGATGGATCTCATCTCCTTTTTCGGTCATAATTACAGGAAACAGTCATAGGAACACAACTGCAAACTGATCGACAAGCATCAGGAATGTTTCAGATTTGTTCAACCATATCAATAACTAAACATTACTAACAAAAGTCTGATGCCTCTCGATAATAAGTCATTGAATTATTGATGCATAACTGGGGCCAGCCAGCAGGGGCCAGTGCCTTAACAAAACAATTCTTCTTCTTCTCCACCTCCTACCTTCATGTCCTCTCTCATCCCTGCATCCATCAATCTCCTCTTTGTCTCCTACCTGGTAGTCCCATCTCCTACCAATGCCACTGTCCCTCTTCTGAGCATGTTCAAACCATCTTCATTTTCTCAAATGTTTTGACTCGTAGGCCACATTTGGACCCAGAATTATACACAGGGGCCGAGTCAGAAAAATTTAACTTTTATTGAACTAAGATAAATAGCGGGTAAAACTAATATATAAAACCTAAAATAAACTTCCTATAGTCTTTCTGGTGTCATCTACTAGGGGAATACAAGCTTTGCTCATCGGGCCTCATCAGTCCCCCGGGCCATAGTTTGCCCATGCCTGTGCTAATGTCTCTAACCCATACATCCTGGCTGATCTCACAAGTGTCCTGTTAACCGTTCCCACCACCTTAGCTGACACTCTACTATCACAGATCATGCCTACACAAATGAAAATAACCTTAAACATCACTTCATATTACCTTAGCTAATAAAAAAGTGTGTTTGTGGTTAGACAGCAGCTAGTGGACATGCAATGGGAGATCTATTTTCTGCTTCATTTTAACACATGGTTAAAGTAGTTATATTTAGACATATAGGCTAACTTCCTGTGGGTACTGCCACTCAGGTAGATGGCGGTATGGCACATATAATATACGACACACTAGCATACTGCAGACACTACCTGTTGTGCAACGCTGTGTGTTCAAGGTGTGGAGTTTCTTCTGGACTTCCTGAACATTTCAGTGTTAAACCATGACTTATTATGACTGACATTATTAGATTGATAGATAGATACACAGATATGGGAAAAATCACACTGCAGTACCATTCTGGAAATTAATAATTTCTTATTGTTTTTGCCTTAAATGACAGAACCTGTGGTTGATCCTCATTTTACACATAGTTGTAAAAACCAGGCGAGAAGAGCAACCTCCACATGTCATTGTACTGTTGTACTGTCCCTGTTAGACTCACTTTGCCACTGTCCCAGTTTTTATGAGGCAGGGTTAGACATTGATTTTAAATGTGTCTGTTATTGTAGATCCATAACTTTTTCCACAGTTATTTTTTTTTTCATTAGCCCTGCAACTGTCAGCACAGCCCTGTCTCTATTATGTAACAGCTCCAGCATTGACTGACATCATTCGATTCCTGTAATGTCACTCGTCACTGACACAGATAGAAACTGGTTTCCTCTCCAATAAAGAGAAAGAGGGTGGAGAGAGAGGGAGAAAGGAGGAGAGATGAGAGATGAGGAAGAGGAGAGACTTATGTAAAAGGTGGCAGAAGGTGATGGAAAAATGGTGATAAATTCAAAGGAAAACAATATGCATAATGCTTCCACTTATAGCACTGAACAGGTTGCTGTGGCGGATGTATTTTTTTTTTCACTGGGTAAACTTTTAGGCTCTAACGTCTGAGAGGGAAGGGGACAGAAGTTTTTTTTATAATAAAAATATTAAAGAAAGGAAAATAGCTTACTAGGAAAATATTTTTGTGTGTGGGCTGGTGGGTGTGTGTCTCATACCGTATGGATAACACAATATAACAGAGGGTGAAAGAAATATACAGATAGATACGGGAGGTAGGAATGAAGAGTAAATGTTAAATGAAAAACTGAAGAAGAGAAAGACGGAGAAAGAGTGAGGCAGAGGAGCGGAGGTGGAGAAGGAAATAGAAGTTGTTAATGAAGAAGGAGTTAGGAAGATGGTAGCAATGGATGGTCGGAGAGAATGTAATGGAGGAGGGGGTGTGAGGTTGTAATAGAGTAGGTAAAAAATGTAAAATGATTCAAAGACAGAAAAGAAGATGGATGGAAGGAATGTAATATGTAGATGAGGAGAGAGAAACATATTGAGTAGGGTTGAGGGAAGAAAAAACCCGAGAGGAATATATTAGTATTTAAGAAGAAAGATGAGATGGGAAGGACTGAAGCAAGTTCAGAGGGAGACGTTTGAACAAATTGGAGGGATGGCAAGAAGGGAGAAGAGGTATAAGGAATAGGTAAAAACAGAAATGAATGAATTAAAAGAGGAAATAGAAACAGAAAAAGACATTGATGCAAGAAGGAAAAGATAGAAAAAGAATGAAAAACAGGAAGAGAGGGAAAAAGATGGAGAAAAAGGAGCATGTGAGTAGAGCGGGTGTTTGTGTGGGAATGCCTGGTTGGACGTGGGCATGTGGGTTACTATGGCAACCATCTGCTGCTACGCTCGCCCAGCATTCGACCCACGCAGAAAAAGAAAGAGACATTAAATGAAAATAGAGCTGAGAGACCACTGATACTGTACCACTCATAATAAACTATGTGGTGCTTCTTTCCATCCATTAATAGTGAATGAAATTATTGTGAAATTATTGTTGTGTATTTACTCTTTTTTTTTCTCAAATTCACTCTGATGAAACATGTTAAATGTGGAATATATATTTGTCCAGAAACAAGCAAGTCAGAAATGGTCAAGAGAGTAGAAGATATCGGTATTTCGTTAAATATTTTAATGTCAGAACTAAATCTAATCATTTATTTCAACATTCCATACTAACTTTTATGCTAACCTTGTTAGGCATGAAGTTTTTGCTATGCGTTTTGCTTTGGCTTTTCTGGGTATTTTGCTAATATTTAATTTTTAGATGTTGTAGAGCTCTTTATAACTACTTCGGACAGTTAGCCTAGATGACTCATGTGTGAGTTATGTTTTTGTTGGGAATGATGATAAATGACTTAATTAATTTCACTTTTTTGCTTTTAGCTACTCATGAACTAACTTTGAGCTACTAACCATTTGGGTTGTATTATTTTTAACATCTTCAGGGCCTCACCTTGGCTTCATATCCGGTTGTGATTTTTGGCTTAGCTTCTTCCTGATTTTGTTATACTTTGTCTAGCTTATTGCCACACTAATTTCCTACCCTGCATAAGCAAAATAGCTAGGATAAATGCAAAAGAGCTAAAAGCTAATCCGTAATCCGTAGCTGAGAATATTAAAGAAAATAGAATACTGCCATAGTTAAAATGTTTATGAATTATCTAATAGTGATCTAAATTGTTAAGCTAAAGCAATAAAGGGGCCACACAAGTTCAATGTTTATATTATTTTTTGTCAATGCATTCATTCATCTGCTCACGTGACGTTATTATGTCACAGTAGTCTCCACGACTGCAACCCAAATCACACTGCATAATACTGTGATTCTTCCTGTGGTTGGTGAGCCCACTGGAAGTAATTTGGGTTGGGATGCTATTATAACCAGAGTGCCTTGGTGGCAACCTGAAACCTTGAAGATCCAGCCCTGCTTCCTTAAGCGCTAGGCCACCACTGGTGCCTGAATTTAAATTAATAGGAAAAATGGAGAAACAAAATGAGATCTGAGGTCTAAAGTGTTGTTTAATACTGTTGTTGTTATTATCTCTGAACAAATGTGATTTATGTTAACACTGTCACGGTCTAACTGGATTTCATTCCTCTTTTATGTCTTGCTAACATGCTATGTTTAGCTGCTATAGAGCCTCTGAAATACTAGAATCACAGACTGTTACATGTTCAAATCAATGATGACATTCATTCATCATTAAAAATCTCTTTTTTTCATCAAAAAATGTAATTTAATTAATTGAATTATTTTTGCCGATGCTTAGCTAAGTAGTTAAGTATAAGAAGCTAGCATTTTTTTCTGACCAATTCTTTCTATTTATTTTCTTTAGTTTTTCTTTAATTTTATCTGTTAGATTGCCAACCTTGTGTTGTTATTTGTTTTAATTTTTTAAATGATATTTACATACAGAGTTCAAACAGCTTTTTGGCTATTTCTAGGCTAAGTGTCAACCTAAAAATGTTATATACTATACTTAATAAAGTAAAATTAATTTCATGTACAACTCATCTTGAACCAACTATTCTTAATTGACTTCTTAATACTTTTATTCTACTGAAACAGGTGAAAATAAAGCAGCCGTCACCAAGACTTGGTGTGAGTGTATTAATGTGTGTATATTGTTCAGATGCAGAGCCTGGGTGGTTCCCAGCGAGGCTCTCAGAGGGTCTTCAGTGTCCTTGATCGTCTGCTCCTCACTCATCCCGTGTGGTTGCAGCTCTCACTGAACCACGACTCCGCCCTCTACATCCTGCTGCGAGAACGTGTTGGGGTGAGGCTTTTAGTAAACAATTGTGCTTTGATATATATATATGTATATATATATATATATAGACCAATAAATACAACTTCACCACGGATACACATATTTTAACTCTTTATTGTTCTTTTTCTCTGCTCACAGACCTTTCTGGTCCGTAAATGCAGCACCACCCAGAGGAAGGTGCTGTGTCTGAGGGTAACAGCAGAGAGAAGCACCTCCTCTGTAAAGGAGTGCTTCATTTGTGAGGAGGACTCCAGTGAGTACATATGTATTTCATCCTCATCAGGTCAAAGTAGATTCAAGAAAAAATGTTTACTGGTAAAAAAAAATAGTCTTTCGTCATCACTGTTGGATTTTTCTGTTTGTTACGTACCGTACATTTAAATAGGTGATAGGTCTGGACTGCAGGCAATAATCCACACTTTTGTAATTGACTCACAATCTTGCCTGGACTTGTCCTGCTGAAATACGGTGGAAGTTCTTCAGAAAATATTTCAGTTTAAATCAAGAGTCCAGTAAAATTTCAGAATACAGCTCAGACTTCATATCATTATTTCTCAGTATACAGGAGATGTCAAATCTGAGAGTGTCTTCTCACCAGCTTCCACAGGTGACACCCTGCCTGTCTCCTCTGTCTTTGCAGCCTTTTCTCTGGAGAACTCTGCGCTCAGTTTCCCTGATTTGTGTCGACTCGTGGCCTTCTACTGTATCAGCAGGTGATGTCACACGTTTATTTGTCAACAACAGTTTGTTGAACTCCTGTTTCTATTCCCTTTAGTTATTTAGCTATCTTTGTTTTAAACAATAAGTGTTTTCCTCTTGTTTGCAGGGATGTCTTGCCTTTCCCACTGGGGCTTCCAGAGGCCATCGCCAAGGCGACAACTCACAGGCAGCTTGAGTCCATTTCACACATGGGCCAAGGTTCAGACAGCTTTGAATCTTCTGCCATGGATGTTCTGCAGCCTTTTTCCCTTTGTTTATTGTGGAACTACAGATTCTTCCATATATCTCTGTTTGTTTTTAACTAGACTTCTGGAGCTCGCCAACTTCTTCTGACCTACAGAATGGACAGCTGGACCCACTAACATCCATCAGCCAGGCTGCAGTGATGCAGGATGACTGTAGCGCGCTCAGCAGAGGCAAACAAGGCAAAATCTGCTTCATTAACCCACTCTTCCTGCAGTTAGACGTCTGCAAGGTCAGGAAGTAAATGAATCTTTTCTGTTAACTATTTTGTCAGCATTACTCAAAACTTACGTTGAGGTGTTCTCCTGAATAGCAACCTCAAACCACAAACCACAGTGCCTCCAACAAACGGCACCGCTTCAAGCGCAGCATGCGGTTACGACTTTCGGAATCATCCATGAACCTGTCACTTGAAGGTGTGAGCTCGTTCTCGCCCCCACCTTCAATGGAGCAGACTGACGGGTCAGAGAGGCTGCAGAAGGCCAACACCAACCAGCCAAGAAGAGTTCATCCTGGAGCCGGAGTCCTGAGGAGAACCCCGGCTGTGTCTCCAGGTTCTGCAGAGGAGGAGGACGTAATGTCCATGAGTGTATGTTTGTGTTTAGTCATTTGCATAAATGCTATCAAATACGTAGTTCTTAAAAATTAAAAAGTTTTTATCCTTTTTGTTTAAGACATCTGGTAAAGTCGACGAATCCCAGAAAACAGAAGAGTCTGGAATCGAGGCGGTGGTTCTGGCTCTCGAACGTCGTCCCGCTCCATCACTTGTGGAGCTAGACAGCAGCAGCTCCTTCAGCAGCATGGATGAAGACCATGACTCGGATTCAGACCCAGAAAGCATAGTACCTAACCAAGTGCACGGACACCAGCGCCCTCCTCTGGTGCGTTCCCGGGGCCGTGGTGGGCTGCACCGCATGAGTGAGGCCTTTGTGTGTTTCTTTGCTCCGGACAAGCGGCTGACACGGCTGATGGAGGAGCTGTCCAGAGACAGACGTTCCATCTTTGGAGGCATGGTTCAAGACTTTATCCGAAGTGAGAGGGAGACGCTAAAATCCTTGGCTTCAGCTTCATCTTCCTCTTCAACCTCTCGGGTGACCTCTGTCCAGCTCCTGCAAAGTGTGCGGCTCTTTCTGTCCCAGGCCAAGTGTTGTCTGCTGGACAGTGGAGAACTGGAGCCTCCTATTGAGACCCTGGTGCCAGAGAATGAGAAAGGTAAATAAACAATCCAATTTTTTACTGTTTTAAATGATTTCTTTATATTTATGTAGGTATGTGTATCTCAAGTATACTGTATGTACTGGACATACAGTATGTGTTTATACAGTATATCTATCTATATACTGTAAGTTGTCGCCTTTTTTCATTATAGTGTTCCAATGGCTAGGTGGGAAAATCTGCAACGCATTTGCAAGATAGTTTTTATACCATTCACATATATATTTACCCTTTACAAATCTCCCCTGCACTTTTATCATGTATAAGGATAGACGAATTATGAACATGTATTAAATACTCAACTAGAAAATACACAGAAGCGGCGACACTGCTGGGAGATACCTTTGTTTACATTATAAGTGAACTGCATTAAAAGCTACTTTTATTTACAAAAATACAATTTTCTATTCATGCAGTGTGTCTGTTGGTGATGGGGTTGCACGAGTTGAGAGAGAACAAACTTTATAGCAGTGGAAGACAAAGTGAACAAGTGATCAATTCAGTGATTAAGTCCTCGGGTGAACAGAGCTTCCAGTGGTTAGGGTTTAACCAACCCACCCACAATTTCTTTGGTTGATTGGTTTTTATTTTCATTCTACAATGTTTTTTTTATTAAATACTAAAATGAGAACATAAAATAAAACCTGTACAAAGTACAAAATACTATAAATTGTGAATTCCTTGCGGGATTGGTATTTTAGAAAAAAAAAACCCACAATGCACTGAGCAAAAGGTACTACATACTGTATAATTTTATTAATCTTTTTTTTTACATTCATCATACTAAAATTATTTTTTGTCAAAACTAATAACTAAAACTAATAAAATATGTTTACGTCTAAATGTTCATCATCAATCTAAATTCCTCTCATTCCCACAATCCTTTATCCTTCTCTCTCTCAACTCAACTCACCCCCCACCTTCACTCACTCTCAGAATCCTCCTTCTGTTCCCATGTCCAACAGATGACATGTGACGTGATGCTCTGTCAGTTGGTGGATACTTCACCAAAAACAGCCTGGGTTTTATTCACTATTATTTACACAGAACTGTATCTGATACCACCCTCAAACTAACCTGTCTATTTCTATCCTTCCCTCCCTGCCTCCCTCACTCACTCCATTTGTGTTTCCCTCCCATCCTCTCTTGAATCGTGCTTCTCTTCAAGTGAGCGTGGGACTGTGATATCTTTTTATGATAAACGAGGGGGAGCAAAAAAAAGAAAAAAATGCAAATGCCTCCCACCAACACCATGTGAGATAAATCAGATCAGAAAGGACAGGGAGAGGAGGAGGAAATAAGGAAGAAGGGAAAGACCTGCTGTCCCCTCGAAGTCTCTTAGAAACCAATCCATCATTAAACACATTTTGCTCACAAACACACCTCTAGACACACAAACACACATAGGCGTTACCCCATAGAAAGACCAAAGCATAGGACTGTGATGGAGAATCTAAGTAGGACGTGAACATCCTGCGACTGCACTAATGAGAAGAGACTTTTATTGTGATGGATGTGAGTGCGGATGCTCTGGGGGCAGAGCTTCAGCTTCGTGTTTTTTTTGGGTTTTCAACCCAAACATAAATGAGCTCCTGAGATTTCTTTACTTGAGTCTGAACAAACAGCCATTCAAACTGGTACAAAGGCCACTGGTTCAAATCCCATCCTAGAAATGTTGCCTTTATACATTAAGTTTCCAGTGTTATAACTAATGTTAAGCTTTCTCCTTTTTTTTCTGTCTCTGCCTAAATAAATCAAAAGTGATTTTCTTTTCTCTCTCCCAGACCTGGCCTTGGAGCGGGCCATGTTCTCCTGTGTCCTCAGACCTCTGAAGTCACACCTTGAAAAAGCCTTGGTGGCGTTGCACGATCAGGACGGCTCCAGCCAGAGACTTACCCAGAACATGCTCAGCCTGAAGGGAGACGCTTCTATGGATCGTCTCGGAGTGAGGACGGGTGTCCCAGAAATGTTGCCTTTATATGCCTTTATAATTTTCTTTTCTCTCTCCCAGACCTGGCCTTGGAGCGGGCCATGTTCTCCTGTGTCCTCAGACCTCTGAAGTCACACCTTGAAAAAGCCTTGGTGGCGTTGCACGATCAGGACGGCTCCAGCCAGAGACTTACCCAGAACATGCTCAGCCTGAAGGGAGACGCTTCTATGGATCGTCTCGGAGTGAGGACGGGTGTCCCTGACGTACGTGGAGTGGAAAGGGTGAAGCAGAAGCTAGTGCTTATGCAGAGGACACACTCGCCCATCGACAAAGTGCTGCTGCTGCTGCAAGTGTGCAAATGTGTGCACAAGGCCATGGGTTCATTACAAGGTAGATAGATAGAACTTTGATGCAAAACTGCTGCTGAAGTCGAGCGAACTGCTCTGGTAATTTGAAGGTACTTCATGTACTATACTGTATGTAACATGAAAACAGCTCAACATTAGCCACAATATTGCACTAGTTGATAAATCAGTGCAGAGTTGAGCAGAATATTCAGGATTTCTTTTGTTTCTATATTAAAGAAGCCCAATGTGGACTTAGCATCTTCCCAAATGTGATACCTGGTATAGCTCTTTTTTTCTTTTTAATAATAAAACATACTGAGCCCAGCTTAGTAGCAACTATCAATCAAAGCTAGAAAATTGAAATAAAATGTGTCCAGTTCATATTAGGGGTACCCCGACATTGAGGTACATACGGTGTGGTACATATTTCAATGTGGGGGTCACAGTTCTGTTGTTGCATTTTTTGGGACAGGTTCAGTACGAAGGGAATAAAGCGTTAATAAATCACACGTAAAACTTAAATTGTTTATTGATTTTGTACAAACATTAACTACCAACAAAATGGAAAACCTGTTGTAAAAATAAAACATAGAATAGAACAACTCCATTGGGATTGTATATTCATTTTGTTCATATACAGCAAAATAATAGAAAAGCATTACTTCTTGTAGGGATAGACTCAGGTTGGGAACTTTAGTAACTCCATAAGGAGAAACATTGGTAACTAACAATCTTGTATCACACAGTACAGTGTAAACAATGGACATCAATTCAGTCAATCAATAATTCTTTCTTTCTCTCCAGGACAGGAAGTGAGCTGGGATGATTTCCTGCCCTCATTGTCCTATGTTATAGTGGAATGTAACAGGCCCCAAATCCTAATTGAGGTGGAGTACATGATGGAACTGTTGGAGCCTTCATGGCTGGGAGGAGAAGGTACAAGGTCAACTCAGAGGGACTTATTTAAACCAGTGTTTGTATTCTGACCAAACCCTGTGTCTAGGTGGTTACTACCTGACCAGTGTGTTCGCCAGCCTGTTTCTGATCCAGAGCCTGGACAAGGAGACACCATCCTCAGGCTGCCTGACCCCCGAGGCACAGGAGGCGCTAAAGGAGTGGAGCTGCAGACGGAGTCGTGATGTCCAGAAACAAAAGGAGAACCAGCAGAACCAGGTAAGAAACTGAGTCCCTTAGTATTGCAGCGTTAGCCACAAATACACCGACAGCAGCCAGTGTTGGTTTTTATGGAGTAGTAACACCTGGTGTGGAGTGTGGACGGATGTGTGGACAGTGTGATCTGTTTTGTCTTATTCACAACAATATCTTTGAGATTTTTCTGCATGAATGGGAGAGAGTACAAAGTGCTGAATTAGAAAGTTAATGTAGTCTGATCTCTTACACTGCTGAACAAAACACCACCAACTCATGGTGTGGAAAGATTTTCTTCTAGAAAACTATGACCAGGTTTTTTTATAACCCTAAAAAACGAGCAGTTTCTTTTCTATGCAAAAGTCATGTTGGAGACAATGTGGGGAATGGAAAGCAGATACTTATCTTCTAGAAATGTGGAAAAATGAGAAAATGCTGGAATGAGGTGGAACTGAAATATTAGGTTACAAAATACCAAATACATGGGAATTCCTATACCATAGTAATATGACAAGCAAAATCATCCAATACAAAGACCAGTATTTGGTAAATGTATTGTTGAAGAATTGGGTGGACATAGTTGAGGAATTACTTCGTTTGGAAAGACTAACATATATACTGAAAACAGAACAGAGACACCACCTAAGAGCTTATAAGAATAACTATACATTTTATTTAGAAGCGCTTTTCAAAACACACAAGGACGATGTACAAGATATACATAGAAAACACAACAAAGGCACAATTAAAATAATAAAAGCAAAAGGGGGTAAACGTAGGGGAGAGAGGAGAGAGAGGGAAACAAGAGCAGAAGTGAGGTCACTGTGAGTATGCAAGACGAAACAGATGGGTTTGGGTAGAGAGTCAGTGGAAGTTTTATATTATCTTACAACGTATCTACTGTATAATTCCTGACTGACACTGATGTTTGCTTTGATTGGTTGCCGTTTTTGTTATTGAAAAAATTGACAATAAAGTTTGAGTGAAAAAAAAAATTCCTCAAAGAATCCTCCATCCAATCCAATTGCAGTAATGGCAGCATTGCAGCCGTGTTAGCTGTGCTGTTTGATGTTAGCCGTTTCTAATCATCCATTATTTTACTGACTGAATGAACAAACTAATTATACAACTTGTTACCTGTAGTGATTGTCCTGGTCATGGGCCTCTATACACTATGTAGATAACCAGACATTTGCAACTAGTGTAGTCATTTACCACAATGGAGTGGTTGTATTTCTGATTAAGTTATTTTCATTGAAAAAATGAACCATGTTTTTCCTTAAAAAAATAAAGTAACTTTTGAATATAAATATATATACATATGTGTATATACAGTATGTGTGCAGTGTGATGTTGCTGCCCACATATGTACATGATCAATACTTTTAAGGATCCTAAAAAGAACCTGTGAAAAATAAAGTGATTTCTTCTATCAGATATCATAAGATGCACATTGGCATAATGTTGACAATATATTTTTTTAATCTGTTAAATTGTTAGTTAAAAATAAGTTGTTATTATAGGACTATCTGGATTTCCCTCCCTTTCCCTAAAAACTCATCTTTGAGGATTAGTTTTTAGACCGTGTCACAGCTAATCCTCTGATCCAGTGTGGACGGCTTACACTTCTCACCCAGACCCTTGTTATTGTCAGTGAGCTTTGGCATAAACAGTTTAATATCTGCTCTAATGCTACATGGACGACTAGCATTGTCTTCTACACCGTTTGTGTCTGGTCACGTGGTTCCTCTCCTGGCTTCAAATAGCCCGTCTAACTCACCCGGCAGCCAGATTTTCCACTGACACGGGAGGAGATCAGTGAGCCAAGTGCTATGAAGAAGTGGGCGGTCAGATAACATGAAATTTATTGAGCTGCATCTACTCAACCAAGCAGGCAAACACAATATGCACACGGACGGCGAGGAGCTGAGTGACTCTGTAAGTTCTCCTACTGCCAGACCTGTTGATTAGAACGCTGCTCTCTGTGTATGTGTGTGTGTGTGTGTGTGTGTGTATGGCTTCTTCTGGATGCATGTGTTTGTGCTGCTGTAAATGGCCAGATGTGTAGTTGTATGTGTCTATGTGTGAAGAAAAAGAAGAGCATCGTTTGTTCAATGGTTGGTTCCTCAGATGAAAAGATCCTGTTGTTCTGTCGTGGTCGTGTCTGACGCTCCTTAAAAATGGTGAACACCTCAACTGCTGTACACGTACAAGTTGATGGTTGGCGTCTTATCTCAGTTTGAAAAAGTTTCTGGATTAAAGTGTTGAAGATCTGACTGGGTTTTAACCCAAAGCACAATTCCATTCAAAGCTGCTGGAGTTACCTGATATAACTAGAAAATAGTTGTATCCCTCTATCAAATCTGAGCTATTTAGGTTTCAGTTTAAAGCTGAGTTAATGTCAATATTTATTTATCACATCAATTGTTGTTCCCTTTATTAATGTAATATTTTGTTATATTAACACTCCACCCTTTCTAACATTTATTAGTCCAAACATTTCTGCATTTCTTCCTTGTTGTCAATGCATCTAATGACCAGATTGAATCATCCTCAGCTCTTTCTGCTTCTCTCTTTTTTTTTCTTTTCCTTTTTTATGGTCCGTTAGTGAATCTAACAGCCCATATAAAAGGTAGCCTGCAGCAGAGAAGAAAGAGAGATGTTTGACCTGTTGCCTCAGCACTGCTGTGTGGGAAGCAGAAGCTTTGTTTTACAGCAAATGTCTCTGATGGACATCATTTGTTGAAGTGGATTAACATTGTGTGTTGTGTGCTCCTCTCTCTCTCTCCTCTCTCACTCTCTCCTCCCCCTCTTTTGCCCTCAATCCATAAACCTGTTGACCTGTGTTTTGCATGGATGCTGTATTTATATCTATATTCATGTTTTTATTCACCGCTGTTTCCTCCTGATCCATCTTCCCTTCCCACATTTCCAGAGGTGCGTTCGGATACTGTTCCAGGACGGAGAGCGCAGCGCTGTGCGGACATTGCAGTGGAGAGCCGGGGAGAGCTGCCAGGATCTGGCGCAGCTGTGTGCCTCCACCTTCGGAGTCTCTGACCCACAGCAATACACCCTATACTGGCGCTGTGGTGGGGAGATGAGGGCTTTGCCGGCCCAGGCTCAACCACAGGACCTGGCGAGCCACAGCGAAGGAGGCCCCTCCCTCTCCTACCTGAGGACCGACCACGACTTCAGCAAGATGCGACGACTCACCAGAGGTGGCGCAGTGGACCTGAGCGAATCGGTCTGTGAGGAGTGAGTGGGAAGTGGAAAGAAGAAAGAAGGTGGAGGGATATGGAGGAGGAGGAGGAAGAGGAGGAGATGGATGGTCACTCTGGTTTTCTCGCTCTTGTTTTGTCTCTTTCTGCACTCACCAGTGAGCTGTGTCTTTTCGTGGTCCACGACCCGTTGTGACCAAATACTCTGAGACTTTTTATAATGATCCCCTCCTTACAAGGATCAGAGCAGCAAAGACTACAACAGTGCTCTGTGTGGAGGAGTATCCTGAGAGGAAAATGTGTAATAAGTAGTTTTCGGTTGATATTCCCCCACATTGTCCCCCATGCCCCAATGGGATGACATCAGTGCATCATGAAGAGACTGGAACTTAAACACAGGTTCTGTGAGACTAATATTTCCTGGAAACAGTCTGTGGCTGTTGGTCCACGGAGCTGGTGTCAACCTGTCTGTCTCTGCACAAGCCTGGCCTGGGCTACAAGACACCTGGATGATTTAGAGCTTCACTTTCCAAAAGGCTGGATATAACTGCTGAGCCAATGTTCTTAATGGTGGTCTGACCTCCATGCACCCATAACCACAATGTGTTTAGTGTCATTTCTGAAAGCATCTTTAACTAGTCCATTACTGGAAGGTGTCATGCAAAATGTAGGAGGGCGGAAAGAAGTTTTGGTTCAGGGCCTGAGTGTGAACCACAGTCCGTGGTCCTGCATGGTTGGGTAGGAGGGGGTAAAAGGAGCATAGCACTCTCATGGTTCTCAGTGTCTGTGTCCTAATCAACTCAATATAACAAAGATTTTGGACTAAATTTCGACGTAAACCTAACAGTGTGAATGTGTGCAATTGTAAAAGACACCTAGTGCCTCCTCCATTTTGTCAGACCTAATAAGATACTTTCCTCTAAATGGGATCAAAATTCAGTCAGACCATGTCAAGTGTGTTTAAGGAAGGAAAAAAAAACATTCCATGGGTAAAACCGGTGGAGGTGAGACCAAATCACACAAGAGCAACATCAGTAAATATAGGAGTCCAAATGAAAGGAAAAAAAAGCTTAAAAATGACCAAAAAAAGAGACATAAAACTCCATAGAACCATTGGCTAACTAAATAACTTTTTATGCACCAATTCCAGTGGTTTCCAAAGCAGGGTTTTCTCTATTGTAGTTGCACAGTGGGTACAGCATGTCAAATTATTATGATTTGCATTATTTTTTGTTTGTAACACAATGTGAAAATGTCAAAAGTGTGGCATTGTAGAGAGATTCATCTTTGGTGGAAAGTATTTAACTGAAATTTTATATGTTTTGACATGCAGGATCTCAGCAGTGCTTCTATAAAAGAGGACACTGCTGAAAACCTCTGGCTTAAACAGAGATGAAACAACCTTTAAAATGGGATAAATTAATAAAAACATGTTTGAGACCATCGTTGACAGCAGCGACAGAGGTAGAAGAAAGACTGGACGTCTTGTGATTGAATCAGGTTTCCAGTACAAACCAAAAGTCTATTTTTGGACTTTCCCTCTGGGACACTCTTTATTTTTACTTTTCTTTGGAAGAGCCTCGCTCCGCTCCTCCTTTGCATGTGTGTACTATCTGCAGTCATTTGGCAAGTGGAGTAACGGGCGAGTAGGAGTGAAAAGAGAAGCATCAGCTCTCCATTTTTAAACCCAAGTGAGAAAATCACACTGAAACAGCCAGCAGCACATAACAGTTTAAAACACTTAAAAATGGGTCAAAACAATGACTTTATTAGACTTGACTGGAGTTTTGTTCTTCTTTCTCCACTCTCAACATTTTTTACATTTAGTTTGAAAATGGTCTTCATTTAAGCTCAGAGGCAGTATCTTTGTCACTGGTATAAAAATCCCGGTAGAGGATATTTAGGATAGACTTTATGCTAATCTAACATTTTTAGGATATATACATTTAAACTTGCCTCAGGGAGATTGATGGATGCAGTGGGGGAGGACATGGAGGAAGTTGGAGTCAGAGTAGAAGATACAGAGGACAGGGGGAGATGGAAATTGTTGACTCACTGTGGCAAAAAGGACAAGCTGAAAGGTGAAGATGAAGTTTGCCTTGCCAATGCTTGGACTGTTGTCTGTAATTGTCTAGACTAAGCCAAATTTTAAACTGCTGAACTTAATTTTTACATCAGTATTGCAGAAAAAATGTTTGTGTTTAGCAGCTATTCTATCTTTAATTTTATTCTAATTTGCAGCTAATCTATCTAAAATTTAAACAAAGCTGTCAGGAGATTTGACAATGTCTATGGTTGCAGATATACATATATGTATATATATTTACAAAGAGAAAGAGAGAGATCTTGGGTTCTAGTAATATTGTTTGTAAGCTTTTGGCAATATGTTATATGAAAATGCAGGTGAAAAAAACAAATTTTGTGATGTTTCAGTTTTGTTACCAGTTTTCATAAGGCTTTTGTAAAGATGTTATGGGTTGTTTCAAGGACCTGATTGAGGTGGAAGAAAAAATTGAAATTCACTGCTTGTTTATGTCATTTTTAGATCATTGCCCCCTAGGTGTTCTGTTGAAGAATGAGAGAATTAAATCTGCCCGATTGTTTTTTAACCGACTCCACCTGGTTCCAACAGTACTTCACCATGAAAGTAATAAAACGAGAAACAGAATGTCTCCAAATATTACCAGAGGCTAACCTTCACCCACTCCTCTTATCTTTTTATTCTGGTGCACTGTACCTACTGTACCACAGACACCGGAAAACCGGTCAGAAGCTCCAGTCAGGTCACCAGACACTAAACAATTACCATTGAATGTGTATGTGAAGGTGCTGCTCAACCTGCATCCATGGCTTTTGGCTTGAATTCTCCATAATTTTCCCACTGCCAGCTCAACTCTACACAAACCTATGCTAATATTTAGGCTATGCTGTCAGTCGTACTAAACTTAATACAAATCATTTTGGTCATTTCTGAAACATGATAAATGCTGGATATTTATCCCGGTTGTTTGGCTTGGACTTTTCTTTTTGTCTCTTTTCATGGCTGTGTTATATCATAACAATTTGAGTGACCAAATACCAAGACCTGAATGTGACTGGTTGGGCTGTAAATGTTAAGACCTTCACCAGCTCCTGGTGTGATCCCCACCTTCAACATATTAAACAAAACATTTGTTATTTTATTTGTTGGTTAGATATCAAACTAAGGTACTCAAACTAACTCGGCTGTTGATGCTTCTTATGGAGAAGCACAGTGTGAAGTTGATTTTGTTTTTTTTTTTCTTTTCTTTTTGTTTTTTTTTTTTGTAATATAACTGCATGCATTTGTGTTTAAAATCCTTTTTTAAAGTTTTAATTTACGTGAAGGTTCTGCGAATGTGGTGTGACGTGTGTGCCTGAAGCATGTGGTCACCATGTGAGCTGACAGCTATTTAAATTCTGTGTAAGAACACAATTACTGTATTTTGTCAGGTAACTGTGTATTGCAATGAATAAAGGAAATCGAAAAACAGTGTGGCAGTGCTGACACTTCAATGTTTTAGAGCTAACTTCCCCAGCAGAGGGAGCCAAACTCCTGAAATTCATTCAATTCATTTGGTGGCGATGTGACTTTGTCAGTAAAAGGTTGTCGACCATTGGGGAGGTCACGGGTTCGGATTTCGACTCATCATGTTTACCTGCTGAGGTGAGAAATTCACCCCTCAGTTTGTTGTGATTATGACTCAGCATGTGTCTTAAGCTATGCAGCCCCCCCAATGTAACACGTCATATTAATGTGGCACAGGAATAAATAAGACACAGATGGTGGAATAACTGGGCCAAATGTCTTATCAAGAACACTAGAATTGGAATATACAGTAGACTAATACCAGAGACAACATGGAACCTGTGGACTTAAGCCTAGAAGATGACTTGCTACTGTATGTACTGAGTTACAGAAGGTGGGGAACACCTTGATAGACAGATAGACAGACAGATAGATACTTTCTTAATCCCTTGGGAGTATCCTCTAGGAAATTAGGGAAATAATATAATCTTTATTTAGTTATTTCCTTGACAAAACATTGCTTAGATGTATGTCAATGTTTTATTTAGGAAATGATTTACATTTTAACTGAGACAAAACAAAAAAATATATATTGTTTAAAAAAATATCCTTAGAAGTATGTTGTTAAATGGGGAACTTTAGGACTTTCACAATTTGATTTGTGGCCCACATCCAGTATCCAAAACATTGGGCAGCATATGCAGGGGTGGTGCTAGGGTCTCAGCACCACCCCTGCATATGCTGTGGTTTGCCATATCTTGGGCTCCTAGCAAGATATCGCTGGAGACCGCAGCCTATCAGCTCATATCATGGAGGATAACACCTAAAATAAGTTGTGAATTTTGGTTGATGTTCACACTTTTATCTGACTCCTCCCCCCAGTTTCTGCAGCACTCCAAGGCCTTTCTCCTGATACTCCGCGTGACTCAGCCAGAAGGAGTCCTTGTCTTTCATGATGTTGGCCAGCACAGCGCCACCGAGGAACACCATGTGTTTGCGTCGAGGAGGATCCTCAATACGGATCTTAAATTTCTGCACAGATCAAAGTACACCAAAGAATGTTAAAAGAAATTCAATTTAAAATAAAAAGTAAAGATGGGGAGAGGAAAATATTGAAAATATTTTTTGGATTCTTACAGAGAGTTTCTGTGCGTCTCCATCCAAGACTCTCTCCAGGTAGAGCTGTTTGATCTCCCGCTCCAGTCTGGATGGAAGACCAGGATACATGGTGGTTCCTCCAGACAGAACAATGTGTTTATAGAAGTCTGCCCTGCAATAATGAAAAAACAGATTTAAGGTCATAAGATTTGCCTGCTTTTTTCTCCAAATGTATTCGTGAGGTCTTCAGATGAAGACTCAGACCTGAGGTCGATGTCTGCAGCCTGGATGGTGTTGAACAGCAGCTCGGCCACTCCCACCCCCTCAACGTTGATAAGGTGAGGCTGGAACAGAGCTTCTGGAGCACCGAACCGCTCACCTCCTACATTCACCTGGCGGCCATCAGGGAGCTGCACCACAGAAACAAATAGAGGTTGCAGATTGTCCAATAGAGTTTGTTTATCACAGTTTCTGTTCTCAACCAACCAACCATGTACGACTCCATCAGGTAGGTGGTCTCTGTGGCCAGACGCTGCTCCTGCTCAATGTTGTATCCAACATAACACAGCTTTTCCTTTAGCATGCGCACAGTCTCAAAGTCAGCAGAGTGGTTGAAGGCGTAGCCTCTGAGCAACAGGAGCTGTAGATGGTAAAACGCACTTTAATAACACCGGTCATTCATTACGTTTTTTCCTCCAAATGGGAATAGAAATCAATGTAAACAACATTGTTTCCTTTAGATAAAAGCGAGACTCGCCTTGATGAGGTAGCGTGTGATGTCACGACCTGCGATGTCCAGCCTGCGTGTCAAGTGTGGTAATGAAAAGCCCTCGTATACCGGACAGATGTGGGTCACACCATCCCCGGAGTCCACAACTACACCAGTGAGTAAACCTACAAAACAAATTATGTAGGAATCAGTAAGAAGATACCTCAGTGTCGCCCCCAACCCTAAGGTGGCCTGTAGAGAGATTGTAGGTGGACCTTACCCTGAGCATACAGAGTCAGCACAGCCTGAATGGCTACGTAGATGCCGTGAAACTGGTACTTCTCAAACATGACCTCTGCAATCTTCTCCCGGTTCTTGGTGGGGTTCATGGGTGGCTCAGTCAGTAGAATCTTAACACAGGTCAGAAACATTCAGTAAGCCTGTTAAAAATATTTCTATATAAGTGTTGAAGACTTGTTTAGGACTGAGGCAAGTGCACGGTCACCTTGCACTCTTTTGGGTCAATGTCCAAGCGGTCGGGACCAAAAGTGTAGTCCCACAGGTGGAGCATGTCCTCCCAGCAGCGCACCATGCCATTCTCCATGGGGTATGACACCTCCAGCATGGAGCGACACTCACTGGCCTCATCTCCCACCATCAGGTCCTGGGTAAAAGGAAATAGACTTCAACACTTGGTATCTATCTACCTTCAGACCAACTATACATGTAAACTTATCTAACTTAATAACTTAATCACATGGTCTAGCCAACGTACCAGGTTACTGGTACACCAACCTTAGTAACCAGTGTTCAAAACAATTAACCTATGATATTGGTAGGTAATGTTAGTGGATGGATGGAATGAATGGATGGATGGATGGATTAATGGATGGATGGATGGATAGATGGATGGATGGATGGATGGATGGATGATAGGATGGATGGATGATAGATAGATAGATAGATAGATAGATAGATAGATAGATAGATAGATAGATAGATAGATAGATCAATTTCCTGATGATACCTCACCTTGATTTCTATGTTGCCCACTTTGGTGTTTGATCTCAGGATTGGTCGGCCCACCAAGGCTGGGAAGATGTGCTCTGGGAAGTTGGCTCCAGCGAACCCACATTTAACAAACTGTAGACAGATATGTGTAACACAATTGCCCTTTTACACTGCTAGAAGTTGTAGAGTACAACAGCATCTGGTTGGGCAATTTCAAAATATGGTCAAAGTCAAAATATCACACCATGTCAGTTCAAACTGTGGAAACAGCCCATTGGACAGTCTTATCCAACCAATAAAGCATTAGCATAGTTTTCTTTATGAGTTAGAGTGACTGTAATCTGGATTACCCATAGATTACAGGGCATCAACTGATCACCATGAGATTAACCATTATCAACCAGCAGCCCTGTTCATTTTAGAGGTTACTACCATGGTACTCATTGATTGTTGATCCTCATCTTGTAAGTGATGTGGGATTTTCTTTAGGAAAATAATCCAATATATCCTAAATCCTCATTATGGTTTATCTTGCTCTCAAAAAGTTACTGAAACTGTCATTTCATGTTTTGTGTCATTTATGAGAGACAATACTTAACTCAGCTATAGATCACTACAGTAGAATATAATAAATAACCTGTAAAACTATTGTTTTGATCAGTTTTAACCTTAATTATTGTTTAAATGATAAAGTTTTTTCTGGATTTGTAGTTTTTTACCACAGCATATTCACAGTGAGAACCACATACGCTATTGTCTCAACTTGTCTTATGGACCAAAGCTACATTCCTTAGCCTGGAGGGGCTCAATGCATTCTCGTACATAAAAGTTGGGTTGGATCTGAAAATCAACATGTAAAAACTAAATATCTCTGAGCTGCAGCATAGATGGGAAATGGAAAGGTTATAAACTTTTAGACTGTCGTTTATCTCTCTTCCTGTTTTTTAACCAATTGTTTTTCAGTGCAAAGCATTACAACCATTTATGGCTCTCTCGCGCTCTCCCACTCTGTGTGTGTGTGTGTGTGTGTGTGCATGTACTTATGTGGCAGAGTGGCAAGTCCAGACAGATGTGGAATCAGACCTGAGTATGCAAAGATTCACACCCTAGTGCCTTTTGTGGCTATTTTAACTACATGTAACATTTTAAGACAGCTGTTAGAAAAAATGTTAATTTGTAAAAAAAAAAAGTTTATACATAAGTTTATACACAAAGGCTCCATGAAATGCAAAAATCTGCCTGCATTTCTGCCTCACAACCTGACTTTAACTCTATTTGAGTTGCGGTAATGTAGAAAATATAGTGAATAAACAAAAAAGAACTTCAAAGTGGGTAAGTACATTTTTGAGACTGGATCACAGTTTCTACTTACCCCTGTCCCATTGTCACACACCACCACTTTTCGTCCCTGGTTGTCCATCATTCAATAGATGTCCCAGAAAATGACCCTTCAGGATAATTTCCTTCTATCAGAGTGGGTTAAACTAACACATAACAAATTCACGATCAGATCAGCAGTAACCACAGCTGACAGGTAGGCTGTGGTCGATTTCAGCAACTTCCTACACCAGAGGCAGAGCTTCTGCAAGTAAGCACCGCCCCTGTCTTTGGGTCTCATACAAAAAAGGGAACAGGTAGCAGTTACTAAAGAGAGTTTTTTTCTCAGATATACTGTTCACTTTCTTATAACTGTCACCTGTCACTATTTAGACATTTTTTTTGAATGTACCTTTGTGTAAATGTATTATTTACATTATAGTAATATGATGTTTGGAAAACATTAAAGGCTAAACATCTGTGGCTAATGTTAAATGTTGTTGTTAACGCCCCTTACTTTCAGTTGGGTGACAGCCTTCATTAGTCAATACAATTATTTTTAAAAATTATTATTAAACATTTTGTTTTTATACTCCATTCCAAAACATACAATATTTAAAATGAATGTAGTTATTTTAAACTATTGATGTTTTACATCTTTAGTTGTTTTGTGTGGTGGCTGTTGGTTTAACTGTAATGAAGCCAAATAAAATCAATATATTCAATATATATACAAGATATTTTATCAGCTTATATGTTTTGCTCTTTTTATTTGGTCATGTACATGGCTCAGTATTTTAACCACTGTTCTGCAGTTTGGATTAAACTGGGATTTTCGTCTGTTTTCTCACGGTAACGTACGCACGCGTCACTTCCTGCCGCCATGTTTGTTTGGGTCGGCGTCAATTTTACCTGACGCAGTTTTTTATAACGTATGTGAAGTATAGTGATATTAATGGAGAGAAAATATTAAAGTGCCGGTAAGTGTCGAAAAACACATTTCGATATTTCGTTAAAGCCTAAAACTATTTCGAGCACAGTTCCCCTGGTTGAAACTTAGTGTGGTGGTTTAAACTAAGCTACAGCCATTAATATGACAAAACAAGCGCAAACTGAAAACGTCGTCCTGTCCATTAGCCCTACAGTGTTTATTCGCATTTTGAACACAAGCAGTATGAGGAAATTTGGCACAAACCTTGACAGACGAGCATAAACGAAACGCAGTCTAATTTAATGGGTTATTTATAGACTTCTGCTTAAATATTCTAGTTTATCCTTCTGTCTCTGACACATGACTTCCTCAAAAGAAAACTTTTCCAACTTCCCCGAAACAGCTTAGAAGTGTTTCCTGTACCAAGCTTAAGTCTGCTTATGTCAAAAGACATTCATTTCTGTAACATCTGTAGCTTGTCATACCTCAAATGTTTGTCTCTATTTCTCCGCACAGTAAATCTGACACTTCGTCTTCACTTTTATGCTTTTAGCTTAAACATTTTTATGTCATTCTTAGTCATTAAAACCTATAATTTCTTTTCCTATAATTTCTATCTAATCATTTAAGCTGGTTGTAAGTGCCACAGCTTCCCTTTCTGGTGCAATGTGGTATTTTAATGTGTTTATATCAGTTTAATTTTATCAGTAACCACAGCAACTTTTTTGTCTTTTGTACAGATTTTATACAAAATCTTTAATTTAGGTACATTTTTCTTTACGTGTAGCTGTTTCTCCCCTATGACTGGCCTGTGTAACAGAAAATAATTTCTTAAAAGTTAATAAATTGGACCTATACAAGGTTTGTTATTTGTTATTTATTAGGTGAATTATGTTCTCTGTGCACTTTTACATGTGGTTAAAAATAGTTTTATTTATCTACATATAACATACATACATACATACATACATACATACATACATACATACATTTAATAGCATACAGCAATGAACAATAGGAAGTGATGATTCTAAAGGAAGACCTGAGATCACTCTGACCTGAGGACAGGTGAGGCCACACCTGAGGATTCCTGAAGGCACGGCTGAGCTGTTTGCCTCCTGTTTACTAAGGAACCATTTAAGGCAATTGTTATTTCCTTTATTTAAAAGTCTTTGACGGCGGCCTATGATCACACCTGATCATAGGCAGGCTTAGGCTCAGAGAACTGACATTATAAAATAAGATGTTTGGTTTTGTCTTTGTGTGAAAACTGTCAACTGTCTTCACCTTCCACAGTAGGGTGGCAGCTTTTTCAGCATAGGGCTTGAAACTCATGCACACTTAGCAGCAATTTTTGGTCAAAATTATTGGTTAAAAAAAAGACTTTAAACCAAATAAAATGGTTATTCCATAGAACAATGTTGTAAGGATTTCAGGAATAACCTTTTTCAAAAAGATGCATCATATAATAGAAACTGGTTTAAAAAGCCACCTGTTCTAACAGCAACATTGCTATAAATAACCTGAGATTTGAGAGTACAGTTAGAGTAACATGCGTTTACAGTCATGGTATTGATGTCCATTGTTATTCATATGTTCATTGTTGCTACTCTCTTCACTTGAGTTGGGGTGGGTTTTTTAAGTGCATCATGTTTTCATTGTGGAGCCTTAAATCTTCGTCCTGCTGCTCTAGCAACTGGCTCCATGCTTGTTTCCACGGCTGAAACACGTCTGTCTGAGTCTGACCGCTGATCTTTTTATCACAGGTGACGAATACCCAGAGCTTGTTCTTGGAATCATTGTCTGCTTCAGGGCTCAAACTCACTGTCACTGCTGACAGAGATGTCTCGAGTGGAGGCTGCTGTTCTTCTGTGCTCCATCTCTGGGCTGCAGTCACTAGTTTCAGGGCTACTGCTCAGGTGGTGAAGGGAAGAAGGTAACAGTTGAGGGTGATGGCGCTCCTGGCTGGTCCTATCAGGGGAGGTTTCAGAGGCCAGGAAGGAGGAGTCCTGTTGCAATCTAAGCAGTGAGAAATAAGAGTCATGTTTAGGTCCCTCTAAGTGTTACACAATTTTCAGTATAACACATAAATGTAACAAAAATAATATATTTTGTCCAAAGTCTGGTTAAAGATGATGTACATTAGAAACAACATGTTAATAGTTTGACAAATCTTTGTTACGTTAGACCAAATAATCTAATAGTCGCTAAGAGATCACCTCCAATAGAGCAAAGTAGTTGTCTAGAAAAAAATAACTCCATAAATAAAATATCTACTTGTTATTAAAAAAGGGAGCTGATCGATTACAAAAATACCCAAAGTATATCTTAAGCCCTGAATATAAGTTAAATCCTAAATACAGGAAACAAAACTAATGAGCAGTTGAGTCATTACCTGTTCTTTGCAGATGCAGCTCTGTCTCGCTGGCGTCGGTTCTTGAACCAGTTGCCCACTTGTGTGGGAGTGAGTCCTGTGGCCTGGGCCAGATGACGTTTTCTAGAAGGGTTTGGGTATGGATCTTGGAGGTACCACTCTCTTAGCAAACTGCGAGTTCTTTCCTGCAAAACAACGAAATCCATCCCATTTAATTCCCTATTTAAAAGGACAACGCAGTGTTAAAGTATATACGCCTTTGGAGGCTAGATTTTGGTTATATAGACAGATTTTGGTCGCATTTATTGAAGGTGTGTCCGAAGATGGACCATATTTGGATAAAATAGTTACTTCAAGGGCAACTGGACATAGTAGGTTTCTTTAAGATGTTTCACCTCTCATCCAAAATGCTTCTCCGGGCTTTTTCAGAAGACTCTTGGATGAGAAGAGAAACGTCTCTAGAGACCTACTATGTCCAGTTGCCCTCGAATAACTATTTTTGGATTGAATGACCTGGATGACTGGGAAGCTACACAGACATGTTGCCTAATACAGTACTATATGTACCGCAGAGGTTTCCATCTTGTGGCCAAAACAAGAAGGTGCATCCGTGGTGCTGGCGTTTCCCACCATGTGTGTAATTGTATTGTGGAGCACAAACATGTTGCTGTGTAGGGCAGTGATTATCAACTGGTGGGTCGTGACTCAAAGAATGAGTCGCAGTTAATTTAAAAAAATCATATATTTATATTTTTCATAATAATTGTTAATGTCGGAACATTATAATGAATACAATAACGAATACAAGAGAACGTTGTTGAACTGAATGTTGTGCTAAATAAATTTGAGGTGTTAAAATTTTTTCTTGGGTCACCGTTTGTCATTAAGGGGTGATGGTGGTTCCTAATCTTAGACCAGTGGAGAATCACTGGTCTGGGGAAATTATGCGGTGAAAAGTGATAGTCCTGCTTAATCTAAATACAAGATATCGAGTTGTTTCCGTATTATCAATAAAAAACCCTTTGTTGTATTAATAAATTGCTATGCACGCTACTGTAGAGAAGCGTAAGAAGTTCTAAATAGCTTCTAACTGGATTACGATTAAGAAGCACGGTGCATCCACGCAGATTATCAGACTGTGCTCTGATTTTTAGTGTTTTGATCAAAGTCCACATTCATTAAGCATCTTCTGCGGTCTTGTACCTTAAAGCAGTGTGTCTTCTGCTCCCCGTCCCAGATGGTGCGCGGCAGAGGAAACTTCTTGCGGATGCGATACTTCTCCACCGGTCCGAGCGGCCGCCCCCGCAGCCTCTCCGCTTCTCTGTAGTGCGCGTCCAACCACAGGTTCTGCAATTTGGAGTGCGACTCCCTAGTAAATCTGTGGCTCTGGAGGATTTGGTAGAGAGCGTCGAAATTACCTCCGTGGAAGGCGACCATTGCCCTGGCTCGCATCACGGACTCGTGTCTGTTCAGTATCTCCCCGGCGGAACCCGGCACAGCGGCGGGTAAAGACCAGAGGAACCTGCCGAGGCGGTCGATGTCTCCGGTCTCCTCTAGGTTCTCGCACACGCGAGCCACCTGCTCCGCAGTGAACATTGGTAGTGGGAACATTTCGCCTTGACTGCGTGTCCGAAACAGTCAGGAAGTGTTGTCAGAGTTCGTAGACCGTGGTATCCCAACGTGCGTAAAATCAGTTTTCGCTCTCAGTCTGCACCGTTTAAGTAATCGACGCTATCCGGGATTTTTGCCGGCGTTTCTGAGAAGACGAGTTCCGTGAATGGAGAAAAATTAGAGTAGAAGGAGACGGAGTGGGTCAGTATTTATAGTAAGATACAATTAGCATCTCTGTGGTTGTTTTGAGAAGGATTAGACATCCCCGACCATTAGCCTCTTAGGGGGGGCTGTGGGGAGAGAGGTGACTGGCTGATCAGCTTGTTTGGCTTTTAGCCCCGGGATACATTGACTCACAGGATAAGTTGAGTGAGCAAACAAGTGAGGATGGGTCGTTAAATACAGTAGGTCTGACTTGCCCCAGGACTAAAGTCTGGACCTGAGAGGCTGTTTCCTGATGAGCCCAGGTGCCAAAAACTGCAGTGATTGCATCCATCAGCTTTCCTTGATGTTAATTGTTAATTAATTATAATTTATTGGCATCCATGTACACATATGATTGTTATTCAAACTCAGAGTGTTACATCCCTAATTTTGCCTTTGGATTTTATTTTTATTTTAATAGATGCTTTAGTTGATTATTACAGAAATTAGGTAGATTTGAGGCATGTACTTCTAATTTTATTTTCAGAATACCAGTTACAATTATTTTTTTAGCCCGTTACATTACATTTCATTCTACCTAATTAAGGCAAATAAAGAAAAGAAAAAGAAAATGTACAAAGTATCTAAAACCCATTGTCTCAAGAGTTAACTCGGACTGAATCTAAACCTTGAACCCATAACAAATGAGCACTTGATTTCACTAACATTGACTGAGAGCCATGAATGGACTTGAACTGAGGTCTCAGGGGTATTGTGTCTTTGTCACCTCAATGTACTGACCAATTTTTGTGCTTGGTCAGTTAGTCACAGCTCCAACTCAGTCATTGTAATGATCTATAGTATGGAATAAAGTTGTATCAAGTACGGGCTTCAAGTAAATGTGGGGACTTCTATATTGGTTAAAGTCAGGTGAGGGATGATCTGCTTTTAAAATAGGTGAAGGCTTTTAAAAATCCTCTGAATCTGTCTAGAATACTGCTATGAGCCGCTCCACAGACCCTTAAAACAAGATGAATTTCTACAGTAGATGAAAAGACTAGTAGGTAACTGTTTGAATGTGAATATGTGTGAGACAATGTGAGAAATGACCTACACTAAGATCATGTGACCACTAATCTATACTGTTCCAAGTTGCAGACACTTCCCACCACTGACACAAGAACACACAGACATTCATGCACACCTACTCATCTTCATTACCAGAAACCCAGCCGGTCCAATCTGTTTAACACTTTACAGGCAGACTGAGCCCAAATCTGCTTAAGCGTTCCTCTAAGCCGTTAGAACAGGATAAATATAAGATGGCGATGGGATGGACGGATAATGTTTTTCTGACTGTTTGTGTGTAAAAAGATTATGGGGGTTCATGTGTAATTTTATTTAACACACATGATATTGCCAAGAATGGCACGTTGGTCCAGAGTCAACATCTCTGTTGTTGGTGCGGAACTCCAGGATTCTTGGGCAAGATTGAATTCCAGTTAGGGTTTTTGGCTTCATGTGGGCTGATCGCCTGCATGAAGGTTTCTGAAGGGTTGCTACAGTGCAGTGTGATTTGGGTTTTGGAGCAGGGTTGCCTAATGGGTTATGTTATGTTCAGTGGAAAACTTTGATCATTAAAAACATATTTGATAAACATAAGCACCTCCCCCCCAAAAAAAACAAAAAAAACTGTAATAACAGAATGATATAAATAGCAATATTAAATTATAAATTACATTTCTTTAAATTTGAGATGTCCAACTTAAAATGAAATAATTTAAAAATTTTTAACTTTAAAAAAAAAAAAAAAAAAACAGGAAAAAAAAACAGGATGACGGTTGTTAAAACGGATCAGTTGGCTATTTCCTGCAGTAATCTCTTAAGTTTACAGAACACACAGAGCAAGGAGAAAGCATTAGGTGATGTTGAGGTGAGAAGAAATTGTCAGATAATGAATTTGCTTCCCAAGGCCTTCAGGGTGGAGAACAGGTCCAACTTCACCAGTGGAGAAGTAGCGGAAACCCGCTTGACATAATTCATTAGCTGCTCAAACAGAAGCCTCTTGAGTAAAACTGTTACCTGTAGAGTTTGCCAACAAGCAACATAGGGGGTATTCAAGTGTGTAGGTATGTGTGGGTGTGTGTGTGTGTGTGTGTGTGTGGAAATGCTTTGGTGGTGGTGGAGGTGTAGGAGGATTGTGGGTTGGTGTTAACATTCTGTATAAATCCACACCAAGCACAATTAACAAGCAACTGGGAGGAGAAGTAATTAGTATTATCTTCTTATCAGCATCAGTCTGTATTCTGAAGAAAATGGGTTAAACACACACACACACACATACTCAATTCCCTGCAGGCAAGTTTGTAAAGGCTAATTACAAGCTCATTTGCAACAGAAAAGCAGCATCCTCTCTCAGACGGGTCAACACCCCCATGCCTCCCACCCTGGTGTCCCCACTGACATTTTGAGTGTTAGCTTTAGCTCTGGACCCACGCTGATATCAGACTCCAAATCAAACGACAGAAAATGTCCCCAGTGTCGCAACGGTGTGAGAAAGGGCCAGAGACTGGAGAAAATCTCTATTCCATTGATGTGAAGAAGTCTAAATAATCATAAACTAACAATTAAACCTTAACATAAAAATATCATTTTGTTTTCAACAGAAAAATATAAGAACATAGGAAAGTAAACATAGGAAAGTAAACTCCTTGTTAATGTGATTCACACCACAGCACACAACAAAATGTCACCTCTGTATTTAACCCATCACCAAAGTTAACAGTGGGCAGCGTCGTTAACCTGGCAGTTGGTGGACTCGTACTTGCAACCCTCCGTACACCAGTTTGGTTTCTTAACCACTAGTCCACCACTGCCCCTAAATATACCATATGGTGGTTAAGCTCAGAGGCAATTTTTATGTCTGGTGTGGAGCTCCAGGACTCAGCACCTGCAGGAAAAGGGTGGGTATAATGCAGTACAATTAGGGTTGCACTCATTGAGACACTCCATGAAGGTTGGGGACAAGATGCCTGGAAAGTCTAAAACTTCTTATATGGAAAGTTTTAATTAAATTGCAGTTTACTGAGGATGCTAATTTCTGTGCTAATGTTAAAGTAGGAATGCTAGAAATCATTCTTACAGTGGGATGATGTCTTTGTGTTGTTCCATAGTCAGTTGTCACCTTAAACAGGTGTCATACAAGTGCCGTTAATGAAGACATCTGCGCTGGCACATTTTTAGTGCTGTCTGTCTGTAACAATTGCCATTACTCTACACGAACAAAAAGAGATACCCAGTGAATTGCTGTCGGTGAGTAAAGTCAGATGTCCTACAGAAAAGTATTTACAAAAACAATAAATGTTTTCCATGCGTTCATATGTTGGATAAATGCGACTATCTTCTGTGAACTATCTGCCAATCAGGCTCAACTATATTTGAAGCTGAAAGACGCAGCTTTAGCCTAACAAATTATTAAGTGTGCTTTAATTTTCACCTCACCAGATTGACCAGTGATGAAAAATGTAAATATTTAGCCTTACAGGAATTTAGAGCAGTGACAACAGAATAATAAACTGCTTTAATGTAATGCAATTCTGTATTGTTGATATTCTCACCTTTTCTCTCTCATAATGAGTGTCTCAGAAAACATGTTAAATTATTGGTGTTACTTTGGATCAGGCTCTTGTTGTACCAACACAAACACCCACAGCTGCTGTTTAGCATTCACTGTTAGAAGAGACGGCTAACAGTTCACCGTAAGCTTCTATGTTAAGCTGTAAACAAATGACTGCCCATTCAGGAATATTTATGTAGCTGTTTGCTGAATCTGGACACAGACATTTCAATTCTGGGAAAGGATAGTCTGGGAGACAGGTGATATAACTGACTATGTTTAAGCAGGATTATTGAGTCCAGTTTACAAAGGAATCTGATTAAGGATAATGAGGACCATCATACACCACCATGTTAAACGAAGCAGTAAATGATATACAATAAATGTCTTTTCATATAAAAGAAAATGAGATGTATAACAATCTGGTGTCATTTTCTAGGATAATATTATCCTGTTAAAGTTAAGAGTTTGAAGTTTTTCTTTATTTTTAAATGCACCACAAGGTTGTGACGAAATGACGAAAATGAAGCTCTAGTTGCTGTCTAATATCTCAGTCATGTGACAGGTGTTAGTGGAGGAACTTATTTTACCTAATGCTCTAATGCTCATTAATTCCTGCTTTGGTGACTTAACCTCCCCCAGTGATCATCTCCTCTCTGCTGTCCCCAGCTCCGCTATGCTCTGACTGGCCTAGCACAGCATAGAATAGTGTAGGATGAGGGTCTACAATGCATTTCCACTGTGAGAGACATAATCTAAAAAAAAAAAAAAGTCCAACAATTTATTGGTATTGACCTGAGTGTAGATTTAAAATGTATTCATCCCTTGGGAGTATCCTTCGGGAAATTATGGTTCCAGCACCAGAACAGCACCAATAAATACAAAATACAATAAATACAAATAAATACAAAACAAGTCCAATACAATGGGAACAATATGGGTGGAGTTGAGGTATGTAGAACCAGAATAGTGAACAATTGATGTTAGATGATAAGGTTAGTAGTATATATATATATATATATATATATATATACACATAGGTATATATATACACATAGGTATATATATTAATATTATACATATTTCATTATGGCAATATTACAACCAAGTTATTATTGTATTCTATCATTATCTATTTTAGTGTGTGTATGTGTAGTATATACCTGTGTATGTACCTGCACACACACAGGTACATGCATACACACCCAAATATATATATATTTATATATATGGGTATGTAAACCCACAAGCATATCTAAACATACAGCTGAAATAATACATGCATTGTGCATGTGTGGAATATACTACATTAGTAACTGATTAGATTGGAATAGATTAGATAGACCTTTATTAATCCCTTGGGAGTTCCCTTTGGGAATTAAGGAAATGACATGACTGTTGCATTAGGGTTATAAAGGTTACAATGCCTAAAGATTACATTTCCATCCACATTTAGCAGCAGCTTCTGCGCCTGGCTTCAGGTAGTTTTCCTGCCTGGTGATTTTATCATTGTGACTTGATTCTGAATTATGTATCACATTGATCTTGTTCAAGTTGTACCTCAATAATGCAGCCTGCAGCTTGTAGGCAGTTTATCTGTTGGCAAATCTCAGATAATAACATAACTATTGCATTTTCTCAGATATGTGAACAATATCAATAATCACTCCCCGTCTTCTTTGGGGTTAATCTTTGGTTTGTTATTGCCACACACACGTAAAAAATGATGAACGAGCCTTGTATAATTGCATCAATCACAGCAGAAGTAACATCCTGCAGATATGTGAAAGCAAGAACATATGTTTGAGTTTTAATTGCAGTATATGTAGTAGTTTTGTATAGGTCCTTTTCTAAACAATGACCTAGGTGTGTGTTGTCTTTTCCTGCTGCGGTTGTATGTGACAGCAGGGGTGGGAGGTGTTTGCCCGGTGAGAAGGATTACCTCTATCTCTTAGTCCCTTCTTTCTTTCCCCCGAGCAAGTGTCACGTCTCATTACTTCTGTCCTGAGGGCTAGGATCGTCTGGCTTTAGCTGGATTCATTTAAACCAAGGGCATGGGCAGCAGGTTTACTGGAACACTGATATGTGCGCCCGTTGGTTGAGAGGCTTTTTTTTTTAAAACTCTCGCGTAAGCAGACAGGTAAACATCTTCCAAAGCAGGCATCGATGGCAGTTAAGCCTTTACCCAGATAATTGAAGTGCACTGTGCCTTGACAGCACAGATGTTTAGCTAGAGCCAATGTTGTCTATCTAATGTTTGATGGGTTTGGTTAAGGTAATAATAATAATAATGTGATTTTGGTACCATCAAAACGAATACAGACTTACTTTTTCTTTTTTTTTTTAAATTAAACATACATTATGTGAGACTTGTGGTGTGCGAAAGATGGCTGCCCCCAGGTTTATGCAGGCCTTAATTCAAAACCTTCTGTTATTTCATCAGCTCCAAACTGCACAATCTCAGGTTCATTAGAAAGAAAGACATGTCCTACCCATTATTTATGGTAAGGCATTTATGCAGAACTTGCTTCTTTAACAGCTAATAAGAATTTGGTTTACGAGTGGTAGCAGGATTTGACACATGATCGTGCAACACAAGTCAAGCAGACGATTGATGATCACAGTCCAGCACTATGGCTGCCTCCATGGTTTTACTCTTAATGTTAACGATACAAGCAGGAATTCTCTCATTTTATTTTATAGTGGGCCAAATGAATTCTAAAGAATGTCTTATACATATATTCTGTTCATTCAGTAAATCTTAACCTGAAGAACTGCTGTAAAACATTGTTGAGCTGAGGGTAAGAACCTTTATTCTTATTCTTTTTCACTCAGCTCTCAAACCTCAGTAGATAAACAACCTTTAAAACTCTTCCCATGTTTAATTAAAAAAAATTCTTCACATCATTCTGGGTCACCAGCTCCTTCTGTACCCTCTCGTCTTCTGACCCAAACAGAAGAGCCTAAAATTGTCGACACGTTGACCCTGTGCTCTCATTCTCCTCACCTTTTACTCCCCCCCTACTGTGGACAAATCCTCCTCCCTTCTCCGCCTGCTCATCTTCAGCTCTCCAGCTGGTTCCCTCCTCTGTCCAGAAGCTGCCTTGCTCTCCTGGCCTCAGCAGGCCAGCTAATCTAGATGGCAGGAGGCATCCCTCCCACCAGCATACACAAGAGGAGGGCAAACCCTAATTGCTTGTGTCGTAAAGCTCCCTGACCCAGATAAGCCTTCATGCTGCGAAGCTGTTGAGATAAACCCCACTTTACCTCACCAAACCTGCCTCCCCTGATCCCACAAAATCCACCACCCCCACATATCTGCACCTTCTGCCATGTCATTAAGTTTCAGGAGGGGAAGTTACAAAAATTAGCCTAAAATGTGTTTTTTTTTTATCACGTTGTACAGGTTTCATTGTTGAACAGAGGCCATTTTAAATTGATGTATATGGTTTTATAGAATTTTCATTTAGTTTTGACACTGCTTACTTTGACAGAACTGACTGAAAAATATCCCAAGTTGATTAAACCTTCATAGTGCATCTTCACAACAACACAGCAATATCAGAAAGTAGCTACAATAATAATACCAGTAGTGAGTTGTTAGCTAGCTAAACATTGCGAGTTAGAAATAAAATTATTTTAATGTCCTTAATGCTCTTCCACAGCTTTCTATTTTTTGTTTGTTTGTTTCTTTTGCATACATTATGTGAATGATTTTAAGTTACCATGGCAGAGTTGAGGATGAAAGTGTAACGTGGATCAAAAAGCAAAAACGCATTTATTTCTTGACACCTGACTGGATGATCAGATATAGCCTAAGCCTGAATCCCAGGACTGTGCTGCGTGCCTGGATCATTACTGAGCTCAGTAATAACAGCTTAGCCACAGAATACCACACAGCACTTCAGACTATTGACCAGCTCTAGATGTCACATGTGCTCTGCTGCTTCTCTGACAGATATCCTAGCACTGTGATCAACACAGTGTCAATGATCACTTACCAAAACAAGGTCTTTATTCATGTTAACATTTAGTATAAATCATTCTTTAATATTAAATATGCCCCACTGTCTACCTTTGTGATAGGAGATACAGGTTTAATGTAGAAAAACACTGGTATTTGTATGTCACCGGAGCCTCATCTACATTGATGCCCACCATCACAGTTTACACTGGTTCCTGGGACTCTGTAGAGACATGTAACTAATAGGAGATGGTTAGAACATCCGCTGATCAAATCAAACAAACCGACCAAGTGTTCTTAAGACTCCACTTTAACAGCAGTCTTAATTATTGAATGGGAGCTTTTAATAGGATGCTACTGTGACTTAGCCTGTAATCACCTATCACAAGATGTCGGTGAAGAGATGCTCTTAACCCTGATCTTAAGCCATGTTACACCACTGTATAATGTCAGCTGTTTCTAGTCCTTAGGTAATGATACTCTTGCTAAACTAAAAGTGACTCACTTTTTAAAAATAAAAGGGTCAGACTATTTTACATTAGACATTTTCAACAAATCTTCCATATGATTGTATAATTTTGTATTATTGCTTTTGTTAATTAATCTTTGGTCATCTATTAGAAATCTGTTATGCAAAATATTGGATATCTTAAATAAAGGGGGTGCTTTGGGCCATCAAAATCTTAAATTGCAAAATTGTTATGTACAAATTGGATATTTGAGAAAATCACCTTTTCTGACAGAAATCTTACACTATTGTTGGCTTTCCTGTGGATGGTGTGGAGTGGTTGTTAAAAGAGAGTACATTTAGAGAGTACTTGTGGCTGAACTGTTCTGAAAAGTGACATTAAGCCCCTTGAAACTTTGGAATCTGGTTAAAACATCTTTTGTGGTTACAGTTGCTATGCGACTTGCATGCCCCACCCACATTCATAATGATAACAATTATTGGACCATCCACAATACATAACACGACCTCCAAGCTCCTTAGCTCTGTTTTTTTATGAATGCTGCTTATGAATGCTGCTTATGAATGCTGTGAAAAAGTGTGTAGCTGAATAAGAAGTCATAACTCAGGAATGATTCTTTAATACGGTAGTAAAATGTAATTTTAGAATATTTCTTGAGCCAAATCTAAAGGAACATAGGAAAGGAGTTCTGATTCTGTATGGGCTGACCCTAAAGCCACTGTAATGAGGTAAAAAAACAAAACAAGGCCATTCTCAGGAAATGCACTTAACCAGTGATCCCCAACCACTGGACTTGATCCATACCCATATCAATAAAAATAACTTAACAATACAATGGCAAGGAATCCATCATCAATTATCAAACTATATTTGATTAGAAAATATTTTCTCTGTGAAGACAACAATTAACTCAAAATAATGCAGAGTCATTGATACAAGATTCTAGTCGTGTGCATGCACAGTTAATTCAGGAAGATTTTATAGGTAGAAAAATATATTTCAGAACACCAGACATTTTATTTTATGAAGTGGTATTTATCGGCCCCTTAAAAGCTAGTATGTGGAAAAGTACCAGACATTTAACCAGTCCATTGCGCAAAATATTTTGGGGAACACTGCTCTAAACTTATCACTGTGGGGAAGTGAGTTTTTCTAAGGGCATGAGCGACACAAGTTACCTGTTTGCTTTTATTTTCAAAAGTTCCATCAATACAAATCACGTAGTATAGTTGTGTCAACACTAAAGGGAGAAAATACACATACAAAACTGCATTTTCAAGTTGCACAGAGACATCGTATCATTGTCATCATCAGTCGACAGTTGAAAATAATGACTAAATGAAACTGTATTGTTCTACAGCTAAAGAAAACAGAACATTTGTACCACAGGGAAGTGTGTGTGCTACATTTTATACCTAATGTAAACATAGTTCCAAAACAAAACTTAATTTCCACAATAAATATATCAGAAACCAAGAAAAAGAATCTGAAAAAAACTTCATGTCATCTAAATAAATAACAATATAAAAATGTCACAATTACCATGCAATTAAACAAACTTTGTCAAAGAAATGAACAGTGTTCTATGTCGTTCTAGAAGTTTCCAGTGTTATATTTCAGTATCTCTTCACAGTGTAGTACAACACATGATAAATATGTCAGTCAGTCAGTGCATGAAACACACAGCAAAGCTCTAAAAACTCTCAAGGGTCTGAGCGCCATCTAGTGGCAGACAAGACCAATAACGAGCACGGTGAAATTCACGGCAAATTAAGTCTGGATGGTGTCTCCGTGTTGTAACGGTTAATGTTTTTTATCTTATATTGACGGTTTTGCCTCCTGGTTTTTTATCCAATCACTAGGTCAGCAAGTATAACAACTACTACTAATCAAGGCTTTCTCTCACTTTGCTTAAAAGTCACAGAGAGTTAGTTTAAAGAAACTACTTGAGGGCCAGACTGAGAAAACCTCACCACACGTTAATGATATGCATCATCATATTAGAGTAGTCGTCCTCTAGACCAACATGTATGAAAACAAAGGTACATTATAGGGAGTGTTATGGTGTGAGGTCCTACTGAGAAACCAAAACAATTATTATTTTTGGACAAAATTAACTCTAGAAGATAATTTCCTTATATGACAGCACCCAAATTGGAGAATCTCCCGAAACTGATACTAGGAGACTTAGTTACCTGGAAGTTAGCGCAAAAATTCACCAGGTAATCAACTTAACTGATGATGATGTAGAATTCAGAAAATGAGAAGAAAATGTTGGTGGTATCTGGAACAGGCAGCCTGAGGACGATCCATCTTTACAGAGATAGATGCTGGTAGATTGTAAAGTCCTTGATTTTTTTTTTCTTCCCTCAGCATCTTATTGCAGAGGATGGATATTTGGTTTTCAGGCCCTCTTTGAAACTGCGAAACAGGATGCGGTTATGTTTGTTCTCCTCATCCTTCTTAGCGTGAAACTCCCCCTGGATCTTGAAGCCTCGGTGGACCACAAAGGCTGAGCTCAACACCAAGAACCTATACCCTGCTACATGGAGCTCACAGGCCTGGAGAAAAAGAGAAAGGAAATGGAAGAGTTATCCAACAGGAAGTAAAACATAATAGGATGGAAAAGATGGCTATGAGATAAAGTGATTCCAAGAGGGAGTGAGGAGAACCAGGAATTGAGTGGATACATAAAAATAATAAGTTATTAATAAGTATTAATACTCATGTGATACTGACCTGGCTGATGCGGTTGAAGCCATACTGTTTGAAATTCTCATCATAAAGGGGCACAGTTCGGGGTCCGATGTAGAAGGGCTCCCACGGGTCCACCCAAGAGAGGGTGTAAACGACTTCTAGGGTGCCTGCGTCCCTGACGTGACTGTTGACCCACTGGGAGTAGTTGGTTGCGGCTTGGCATCGAGGACACAGCTCCTCGTAAAATGGCCGTACCTCACCCACCTGGTAGAGCTGAACCAGCTCTGGCTTGGTACCGGGCATCTTCCTGGCGTGACGGATCTCGAAAGCGGGCAACACAAAGACCTCATCATTTGCTGCCTCTCGTTTTGAGATCATGGCTAGGAACTGCCGGTGCAGGTCAGCGCTTGGCATCATGTCAATGTCAATGACCAGGATGTAGGAGGAGTCAGTTCCCCCTCGAGCAACATTACGTAAAAGGTTGTTGGGATATGAGATGTTCCCACTTATGGCATAGTTCTTGTGTTTGTCCCTATAGGTCTCTAGCCTCAAGAACACTGAACTGCAATCCTCCAAACCTGCAAAGTGCTCATGGTCTTGCTCTGGGAAGCTGGCCATCTCCCCTGAGAGACACACCAAGTGAAAGTCCACTAGCGTTTGGATCTGAGGGCAGAAGAAGCTCAGCGCATAGACCAAAGCTGTGGCAAACTTCACATCCTGGCCGTGTGCGAATATGGCCACTGACAAGGGGTTCTGCCACCGCTCCAGAAGAGAATCCAGGTGGTGCAAGTTGTTGATGGTTGTGTGCGTGGCTAAAGCTAGAATATTGGCGCTCGGTTCCGCTGACCCTGGCCGCTGATTTGCAGTGAAATCACTTTTAATCAGGTTCTTGTAAATCCGGTACTGACCGCTGTGGTCGAAGATGCCCCCAGAGGACAGGGAATACCTTAGCCTTTCCTTCCGCGTATTTTTGTCCACCTGACCATTTCTCTTGCCTCCGGTTCCGCCGAAGAGCTCCGAGTACCGGTACCGCTGCTGCTTACCGTGGAACTTGGACAGAAAGGAGAGGTAGAGGAGCTGCAGGAACGCCACTATCAGCAGAGCGCTGAGCACCACTTTGAAGGCCGTGCATTTCTTCGAGAGATGCATTCCAGGTCCACGGCTGTGCACGAACCGGCTCCGAATTTAAGCCTTCCGGTCCGGATATGGCTGTCCTCTTTCTGCAGAGCTGCTGGTTATTTCTGTCCTCAGCCTTCCAGCCAGGACACGAACCTACATTTCTAGCTTACTGCTAACGCCCGGGGCTGTAGTTGGGACCGACTGTTGACCAAGAACCTTTCACCCTCTCAGAATGTTGACTTGTATTTAACGACCACGCCGAGAAATTCAAGCTCGATTAAACATCCAGAGTCGATGAGATGCATCATAACGACGCTGAACTACACTGCTCTCTAGCTGCAGCTGAGACAGTTGTTGTCAATAGCGGCGCATGTCGATGCGCTGTCACAGTAATGCTTGTAGAAAAGGCGCAAAACTATTTGATCATACGGGCACAATGTCGGTTTCAGACAAAGACTCTTCTTAGGAACGTCTTCATTACGTCCACTTATTTATTCTCAGACTAACCGTTGTTAGGTGTCAAAGTCACGTGTCATACATTCAAAATGGGCGGCTAAATAATAAAACATTTTAATTTCAGTAAAGAACTTCTCTAACCCATGGCGGCTGAAGTTATGTATAGTCATATACGATATCAACAAATTACATAATCGTAAGAACGATCTTACTACCGTCTCCTACGTTGAATTGTGATAGTACCATAATTCACTTTTTTTCAGAACATTCAAGATCAATTATACTATTCGTTGCCCCTCTCTACATCCGGGGTATAAGACAGCCTTCAGTACAGTTCAGTACTACAGTTCATGCAAGGTTTGTGCTTTTTTGTTATCTCTTTGCTTATCTCAATTTATATACAACTTTTATTGGTGCAAGAGTGCGTTTATTCAGTGTTTACATGACAAGATTTACAAGTTTCATGTCGGGGTTAGATATGTTGAAATTCTGACTAATTAATTTGATTTTAGATTGTTGTTTAATTTTTTTAAATTAACTTCCTGACGATGCTTTTAGTGGCTATTGAGCAGTAAAGTAGTAATTCCCGCTGTTCGGCTCATTCCTGCTCACAGCAATTCCAAACAACAATCTGTTCGATCGTGGAATACTGTAACGTAGTTGTGGCTGTTTTGTCACTGAGTGAAAGTATTTGAATCAGTATAAATACAAGAAATGATGTTTCCTTTGTGAAAGTGAAAAAGGGATGTCGACGAGGATGGGATTCGAACCCACGCGTGCAGAGCACAATGGATTAGCAGTCCATCGCCTTAACCACTCGGCCACCTCGTCGATGGCGCCAAGATTTACAATAAATCATTTTATTCCTTTTCTATTAATCCGAAACGTAGGTTAGATTTTGTTGATTTGTATTGTTAAAGTGTGTACTGGTTGGCCTCTTACGTTTAAGTAGTGTATGTTATTTTAAAACCTGACAACAACGACTTTTGGATTGAACACTTACGTCCGCCAGGGTGCGCCAGAGTCCCTTTAATAGTACTGAGATATGTCACCGATATGAGAAAGTTTTTTTCAGTAGACAAATGACGTATTTTACCAGTTAAAAACAGACATTGAAATGGAAATCTAACTATTTTTAATCTCTGAGTATGAGTATGAATATCTGAGTCTGTGTTAACTGGACTCTTGACGGCAACACGTAGCAGAATTAAAACATTCTTTCCACTACGTCATTTACAAAAAAATATATTTTAACAAATTTAAGGGCAGGTATTGGGGCAATTTAAAGAACAACCGGGGTAACAATAATAATATTAATTCTTTTTATGGTTCTTTTTTCCAATCATTCACTCTAATTTGACTAACTGTCAAAACCAAAAATACAGGCATGTTTAAGATGGAACATTTTAACTTCAGGTTGCTACATTTAAGATTTACAGGCACATTGTCCTTTAGCAATGAAATTGTGGCTTTATTACACATTACACTGTACATTAGGACTGTTCTGTGACATAGGCATAATTAAAAAAAATACCACGCCTCTTGTGAAGGAAACATACACATTGCATCGCACATGAGCATATCTCACACACACTGGGAGTAATGTTTATTTGAAAATGGCCATAGATAGTCTCTAAAACAAATCACCAATGATAACTTCTCAAATGAAAGCTTAATGTGTTGATTCTGTGAAGAATCACACAGAATTGTGTTTTTTTTTTTTGTGCATTGTCATAGCACCTGCAACAGCAGCGGACACAATTGTCATAATGACCGCCTTGGTGTATTAATTTGCCTTAGAACTACTGTTTGCCTTTCATTTTCCATTTTTTTCAAACCAATTCAATGTTAAAAGTACGGAAAAGGAATGTACTCACATTAGTTCACTCCCACACAAGTGGACACTGTTATAACAATTAGTGTTATCATTATAACAAATAGTGGATGCTAAACAAAAATATTTACAGTATAGATGTAAATACAGTATAGGTCTACACATGTTCAATAACATGTCTTACCTTCTGCAGAAGTAAACGCATGTATCGTCCTGTGTAAATATCCACTATATTCTCTGTCAAAGACTTGCTCTCATTCTGTGAACTGCTGTAGCTGAGGGATGTTTTAAATGTAGGAAAATGACCTATGTCCTATAAGCTATCAGTTAGCTCTTTTAGCAAAATGAGAGGCAAATCATGTTTAGTTTAGTTTATATAAAGGGGACAATGCAATTTAATAAAGCACAATATTGCACATGGTTAAAAAAGCCAGAATTAGCCAGAAGGCTAGTTTCATTCAGCAAAAAAACACAATACATACACAATTCAAGATACATATGCAAACACATATACATTTAAAATAGAATCACATTACATATTTACATATTTACATTTAGATCTGAACATTAATGTGAAAACATCATAAGAGGCTTTTCTTCTAGTGTTGGCAGTTGAAGTTGTTGATGAGCCACATTTTCAATTTCTTTTGTAAAGGCCTTTTATGTTGCAATCTGTTTAACCTCCTCAGGTAATGAGTTGCACACATTTACACTCTATACTGGCCAGGCCGAGTGACTAAACGTGCTTCTGCGTAGAGGAATGTGACAGTCACCTCTGACAGAGCCTCGAGTGACACACTGATAGTTAAAATATAACACATATTTTTTCACACAATCCTTTTGTTCTATTTAAATGTGTTAAATATGAATGTATATTTAAAATAAATATTTGTATAGCCATAGTAAAGACTTAATGTAGTAACATATTTCAGCCAATGGGGAGGCACTCTGCGGACAGACAGGGGGAGCCCTTGCGCCGCTTCTGCTTTCAGACGTTTAATGCTTTGCACTTCTCCTGTGAGACTCACGTTCATCATGTCGTTTCGCATCAGATTTTCCAGGAGAATGATTTTAAGATTTCCACCTACCAGAGTCAGCCCAAATGTGACAACTTCTTCTCACAGGCACACTACACACTGGTGCACTGTCAGCTGCTGCTTCATTCCCTATCACTGTAAAGGACTGTGCCGATAGGCGTGCCCAGTTGATTTTCAATAACTAATATAGAATATAGCAGTGGTGGGCCGCCAGGGCCAGCAAAACCCTCTCTGCTGGTCTAAACATTCCAAGAAAAACACATTTAATCATAAATATTTTAAATAAAGTAGTATTATCATTTTTTATAGATATAAAACTATTTTTTACATTTAAAAAGTTGGATAAAGACTTTCTAACCAATCATATTTTAGCCAGCTAGTGTTGTCAGGTTCCATAAAATCTGCCAGAGCTGCAGAATCAAAAGTGAAGGCACTGCCTGCTGTAAGTTAATGGACACAGTCTGTGTAGTTTACAGCACTCAAACCAATCATCTTGCGAGATTGCAATGTCAGGGCCATCTAGCTGGCTCTACGTAGAAGGCGTGTCCCATGATTGGATAAGCTCTCCCCGGACTCTGACAATGTCATCTTTTTTGATTTTCCTGAACTGAAAACAGAACTTACTGTAATGTATGGCATGGCTGATATTATCTTGATTTTCTTCTTTATGCATTAGCATGTTTGGCTGTAACCATCTCTGCGTCCATTCCCTCTGTTGAAAGTTCATTCTCACCATTGAAGCGTCTCAAAACATATGCCAGAAATACGACCGGACAGACGCAGCTTTCAGCATTAGCCTACAAAAATACTTAGAATAAGTGATTTTAAATGCTCTGGAAACGATGTGTTGTTTGATGAGCCTATATTACGGGTAATATAATGTATATGTATGAATTCCCAAGTACTGGTGTCATACTGATGTTATAATGAGGTGCATTAGTTTGACGTCACAAACCTATGACATCACTGAAGGCCTACGGTTGAAATGCAAGGACCAGATCTATTATAAAAACAGTAATTTTCTTTTCCGTGTAGCTTCTCAGTCATCCAGGTATTTCAATCAAAATATTGTATTGTTACTAATATAGTTACTAATTTAAATATAAAGTAACTAATTTTGGATGGAGTAATTTTCTTTATAATTTCAGTACATGGGGTATGTATATAAGTGAGCACTATATATTTAGGTGTTCCCTTTTGTGTCAGTAACCTATTATCCTGATCTTTGCAGTGGCTTATGTATATTTCTTCCATTTTTTTTAACTAGCAAGTTAATATAAACTGTAGTAGTTATGTTGTAAAGCCCAATGTTCAATAGCTGTAGTTATATTTCACTACCAAAACTTTCACATCTGTCTTATCAAATGCTTATTAGAATGTAACAACAGGCCCGTGTGGTTAAACCCAATAATACTTCTAATAACAATGTGTTACAGGAAGTATGGTGTTGTTGTCATGTAAATCACAAGGCAAACTTTGGGGATCACACATTTATTTACCCTTATTAAAAGTTACAATAAAACAATGAACAATGTCTTCAAACCCTAGCAAAATAATAAAAAAAAACATGTTGGCCAAAACATATTTACACAGACAGTTTGCAGAGGAAAAGTTCACATTTTGTACATTATTTCAACTCTTGCATCATAAACTTTAATGTGAACACGGCAACACTCAAGAAGCTTGAATGTGGTTTCAGCCAGAAAAGAACAGTAATACATCAAAGAAGACACAGCTCTTTCCCCACTTCCTCTCCTTATGTTTTCTTTTCTATACATGACAAATTACTTGGAATTTTCGGGATAAAACAAAGGAATGTAGAATCTTAAAATTCGCAAGATCATTTCAAAGGTTTTATGTGTCCATGAAACAGTCATTTGGAGTGGAACAGATGTCTTCACTCCACAACAGTGACAATTAAGATCCCAAAAAAAGATGTAACAGAAAGAATAAACTGTTATAGGGCTGCCAGGCTGTTAAAAAGGAAGCTTCTCCGAGAATTAGGAAAACAAAGTCCGCTTTTCTGATTTGCTCCACGATCAATCCATTACCTTCACTACACGCCAGTCCCTGTGTGTACCATGTGGGGGCGAAACAAGCTGACACTTTGTCATGAAAGGGCCCGGAGAGGTTCCGTTTGTGGAGAAACTAAGAAAAGGCAGTGAACTGGTGGTGGAATCAGTAAACGTCATATATCCTTCGTCTTCTTTTGTAGTTTTGTTTATAACTTTAAGAACGTGGCACAAGTCTCTCATATATATATATTTATATACTTTATCTTTGAAAAATCAGTTCAGGTGTCATGGCAAGGGCAGTCACTCCTCTGCCTTGGCCTCGCCCTCGGATGCTGCAGGTGTTGTGTTCTCAGCTGGTTCAGCAGCAGGGGCCTCCTCAGCAGGAGCAGCCTCTGTGGCTGGAGCCTCCTCTGCCACCTTGGTCTCTACCTCAGGTGCAGCAGCATCTGCGTTGGCAGCAGGAGCGGCAGCCTCCTCCTCCTCTTTGGCTTCTGCAGCCGGCGTCTCCTCTTTGGTTTCTTTGGCTGCATGACCATTCTCCTCTGGCTTATCCTCAGCTGTGGGGGAGGCGGCCTCCTCCTTGCCTTCTTCGCTGCCTTTCTTGCTCTTCTTCAGTGAGATGCCTTTGAACTTGAAAGAGTTCTTTAGGGAGAACTTCTTCTTTTTCTTCTTAGCTTCTTTTGTGGCCTCCCCCTCTGCTTTAACCTCATTCTCAGCAGCAGGAGCGGGCTCAATGGCATCTCCACCATTGGCTTCACCTTCCTTGGCTGGCTCGGCTGTTCCATTTCCATCGGCGGCGGCCACCTCGCCTTCTGGCTTGGCTGACACGTCGCCATTTGTTTTAACATGGCCATTTTCCTAAAGGGGAAAAAATAAAAACAATTCATCATTTAAATGTGGAACAAAAAAATCGAGAAGAAAAAAAACATTTATGCTCCAGAACAAAATTCCCTCCTGCTCTCGCGCTAAATGAACAGCGGCTGTTTGGTTTACCCTATCTAGACACACGGGGGCAGTGTTGCTACATGTGAAAGTCGACATGAGCGGCTAAGATGAGGAACAAAGGAATCCCCTAACTACTCGTTTTCTGTCTTCACTCTGGAGCCTCAGTAGCCCAGTTTGCAACAAATATTTCTGCCAACTGTCCTTGTCCGTACATCGACCAACAACTGGGCGATGTGCGATCAATTTCGTGACCAATATTTACCGTCGCTCTGTGCGGTTGAACCGCTTTTAACCGCTGTGTCCGCAGGCGCGTCTACAAAGTCAGTTATTGTAAAAGATGCGGGGCCAACTCCATCTGATTAAGAACCCTCTCCTACTGCCATATCACCAATCATAACTAGTGATAAACTCAACACCTGGACCTGGGGTTTAGCAATTAATTGGCGCCGACAACTGCTTTGTTTCCAACTGCGCAAACTGGCCCCCAGCAAAGCGCATTTGCATCCTTTGCACCCGTTTGCACCCCGGGCATCTTTTGTTCGACGTAAGAGCGACGAATCTCAATCCACGCAGCTAAGATGAGAAAAAATAACCCGAGTCCACTGTATATACTCAAATTTTCACAATTTTGTCAAAATTTGTGACAATTCAATACCTTGCCAGCCTTAGGGAGAGGCAGACAAAAAAACAGCTGTGGTGCTGCTCTGTCGGTGGAGTCTGGGTTTTTTTAAACGCCCATCTCTTAGTTGGTGGGCTCTGAACGTGACCGGATCTCTTTAACCCCAGAACGTGGATTCTCTGGACCGTGAGTGACTATAGTGGGCGGTTTCGGTGCCATGTGGCTGCAGATGCTCTGGTTCTACTCACCTGTCCATTGGCTTTGGCAGCAACAGGGTCGGCGACGGCGGCGGCAGCATTGCCCTCAACAGCTACTCCATCCTTGGAAGAATGGGCTCCCATTTTCTCGCTGTTTTGTGTGACGTTAAACAAAAAATAAAATCGAAAAGGAAAAAACCCTGTGGGGAGTTTGGATTTAAAAATCCAGATCCTGGAAATTGAGTTTTGCCAAAGAAGGTAAAGAAAAAAATCCGAGCGAATCTTCGTCCAGATCTGAAGACGCTCCTTCTTTGTGTTGAGCACTCGCCCCTCAGCTGCTGAGCTCAAATTAAAGGATGTCAGGGACAGGACTGAGAGTATTTCAACCGCGCCTCAAAATCGACCAAAGTCTCCACCCACGGGCGTGACACTCGGGCTTCGACCAATGTGCATGGCCGGGGTGGGTCTTCTTCGCCCCTTGTCGTTGCAACAGCCTGTCAGTCATCTCCATCTCCGTAAGCAGCAGCAAAACAGCTTTTTTTCGGTATCATGAAATCATTTGTTGCATATATGCAGCAGGGAGGTGGCCCTAATCCCACAAGAAACGTAAATAATGGGTTTTTAAGTTTGGAAAAACCGCTGTGATTTGATTCTGATTTATTGCAGCATAGCCTGGTTTTATGGACCTTCCTGGAGTTGCTATTGTAATGTTTATAATGTAAGACTTAAAACGTTCTGAAACAGATAATATAATAATAAGATATGTACACATTTGATAACAGTACCTTTTCATCCATCTATTACTACAACTCCTTCCATCCACCCATCCATCATTCCATCTATCCATTTATTCAATCATCCATCAGCACAATCCTCCAGATTATCCATCTATATATACTGTATATATATATACAAAAAATAAATCAAAACCTTCTAATTATTATATTACTTTAAAATATCTACACCTTTGATAACAGTACGTTTTATCAATTTATTACTACAACTATCAAGAAAAATCAAAATTCTCTATCTATCTATCTATCTATCTATCTATCTATCTATCTATCTATCTATCCATCTATCCATCCATCTATCCATCCATCTATCTATCCATCTATCTATCTATCTATCTATCTATCTATCTATCTATCTATCTATCTATCTATCTATCTATCTATCTATCTATCTATCTATCTATCTATCTATCTACCTACCTACCTACCTATCTATCTATCTATCTATCTATCTATCTATCTATCCATCTATCTATCCATCTATCTATCCATCTATCCATCCATCCGTCCATCCATCCGTCCATCCATGACAATCCTACAGATTCTCCATCCATATATTTCAGCAAACATTGATCCAGGTTAAAGATGAAGGTATAAAAGTATTAAAAAAACTTCACTGTGTAACTTTGTTTATAAACTATTAGATCTTTTTGATAATTAAATAAAGATAGTGGCTTGAGTGGACAGCAAGTAAAGGTCTAACTATAACATGCATATGTAAGTGGTGGTGTGACCTGAAGATGGGTGCTGGCTGGTTGAAATCTCAATTGTTCAACAGAGAGGTATGTTGAACAAGTGAGCAACTTCATTGCCATTAAGAGGTGTAGTTTTATTTAAAGCCTTGTCACCATGATTTAAAATGTAACCAATAGCCCCACCATGATCATGTAACAAAGTTGTTTTTTCTCTCTTATAGTGTAGGTTTACTCCATAGAGTATTGTTATTTCAGTTTTTTGCTTTAAAACTAAAACCAACGACCATGCTTAGCTATCCAAACCCTGGACTATCACACCTTCAATATTGAAACAAGTTACTATCTGGGTCTTTTTTGTTTTTTTTTCGGCAAACTCTTAGAGTTTAACCCATTACCTGACCCCCGTACCTCCATCTGATTAAACACAACACCCTCCACATCCACACATGCACAGCCTCACACAAACATGTCACAGCCATGGCATGTGAGGCATGTATTCACCACCCAGAGAATGTTCTCCATACATCCGTGGGCTGACTTTTTCAGAGAAAATGTGCCTTCAGGATTTGGACCACCACTTCACAGATTGTCCCTGAATGAGTCAAGGAGTAGAACAGCACGTTCAGAAAATATCTACCCCCCATCCGGGGCTTTAATATCTTGGGTTTTTTAGTGGTTCTGTAAATCATTGCTGCTTTGCGATGTGGAACGACCAACAAAATAGTTTTGTCGAGGAGTTTTGGACATTAGGCTTGTCAGATTTCAAAGGAATTCTTCAGTCTTAGTCAGAACATGAAGATAAGACACAGCTGGGGGCCAGGGGGATAAGGGGAATTTTACTCCTCTTGCTTCCTTGATATGATATGATATGGTTGGGTGGATGGATGGATGGATGGATGGATGGATGGATGGATGGATGGACAAACAGAGTGAAAATGTCCCCTAATAGAGTTGGTGTTGCAGTTATAATAGTCCAACAATTGTTTTTCTCAACAATGTTAATCAGTGTGCTGTTCAAAACAATCAATTTGACTGTTGTGTCCATCTGACTGTCCAGATCTCAGACTGCTCCAACACTGACTGGGTTGCTGACCTGAGGTTGATGCACCCACAGATACAGGCTGGGATTTGATGATGAGATATTAGGATCCAGGAGATTCAGTGGAACTAAAACTCTTCCTCACAGTCTGTTTGAATAACAACCTTTTATTGAGTGGACAGACAGTGGAATTTTGTGTTTCTTTCAAGGAGTTGGAGTTTAATCTGAATGACATTTATTTTGATAGTGCTGAAATAATACACACAGTGCATATTTATACGTATAAAACATATACAGTATTTATAGGGATTCCTAGTGTATGCAGGAAGTCACAAATAAACCTGACCTCACCCTCTCTCTTTCCCTCTCTTCTCATGCTCCTCCTTTGGTACTGCTGGTAGATGTGATTGAGATGTAAACAGTTCTCACTGTGGTAATATTTGTTTCAGATATAAGTTTTAGACACTAACTCCTAACAGATTATTTGGCCAATGAAAAGGTCATTTCCCAGGGTTCTTTCATTGGTCTGTGTTGCCTGTGCGTTCAGTTAATGACAGCAGATTCAGTTTGTTTCTCATTAGGGTCAGTTTGTCTGTATAGATTCTCAGTGTATTTGACTGGGAATGTATATTAAGAATACCCTGATTGACAATATTTGCATATATATATATATATATGTGCATATATATATATATATATATATATATAAATATATACAATAAATACATATACACTGTATATACAAACCTATATAGAGTGAACTATATACAATATACATAGTTGTTTGTGTTTTTAAAGCACACCAGTTTAAAAAAAAAAATCACATGACATGACAAATAAAATTCTTTTTGTATTTTGTACTTTGTACTAACATCTCTCACCTCATCTCACACAACATAAAACCAGCGTTATGGCTTCATTAACCAATGTAAAAAGATAGAGTTTATGTCAATTTCTGTGAGTGCATCAGTGTTATGTTCAAATAAAAGAGCCATGTATCAAATTAGAAAGTCATTACATGTACATTTTGTGGTAATTTTTGCTAGGTGGTGCTATGTTGGAAAACACTGATGGTGATGGGCTGCAAATGAAAACATTTCATCTCAGTAGTAAAAACAAATGCTAATGCTGCTGTCAGCCGTAATTAAAAGTGAAGTCCAAGCAGCATTGTCCTCATGTTGACATGTAAATTCCATTTTATATGTCTGACATAGTCTGGCACAAACAGTGCATTTGCATTGCCAAGCCTTTAAACACAGGGAGAATCAGGTGCAGACCACTCCTCACTTTGCTGAATGAGGGTTCGTAGACTTGAAAGAACAGTCTTTCTGATGCTAATTAAACTGATCAACTGGCTTATTGACCTGCAAAAAGAACCTCACCAGCAGGCAGCCAACAGAGCTACACATGGTGGCCATCTTGGTTGGGGGATTCAGAAGGCGTAACGTGTCTATCTCTGGATGAGGAGGAGGAGAAGGAGGATGCTGGGATGCTGGCGAGGAGTCCAGTCCTCAGTCATGTATATTGGACTGTCTCCATTATTCAACTGGTGGACTGTGGACCAAACAGCTGTACCAATGCTGACGTTAGTAGATTTTCCTCACACACTTCTCTGTGTTCCCGCTTCTCTAAAGTGGTAGACAATTCAGTGTGCGTGCAGACATACCACAGAGAGCTTCCATGGCAACAGCTGCCTACGTAGATGTCTGAGAGAAAGACGTGAATCAGTGGGAACACAGTGGAGAGTACGTGTGTGGAAGGGGTGGGGAGTTGTAGGGGTGGGAGAGGATATGGCTTTTGCTGTTGTTTTTTTTTTGCCTTATCATTTCTGGCGTGTTTATGTAAGATGACTCTGACTCTCTAAATTTATGCAGCGGAGACTCTTAACCTCAGCACAACCGCAGGAGTTTCCTTTTAACCCTTGCCCTCAGCACCTCCTGGTCTCACGCTGTTTTTTACTTGGCTGTTCCTGCTGCACTGTTCACCTCTTTCCTCCTATTCTGAGTGTTGGCATCTCAGTGCTAAGATGATATCTGGCTTTGAACCTGTAGATCCTGGTTCTATCTGGAGGCTTTTATTTTGAAACAAGAAAATCAGTATTATTGGAATGTAAAGTACTGTACGATAAAAGTACAGGGAGAGTGTGAAAAAAGGGGGCAAGGACTTTTACACAGTAGCTGGTGTTGATGTGTGTGTCTGTGAGAGCAAGTCAGACAGTGGCATTGCATTATTTTCTCATTGGCGACGGTGGTGCAGTATTACTAGTATTACTCAGTGTGCCATCATTTTATCCTTCAGTACTATAGACTGTGCATCCTTCGTCGCTTATTTACTTATTGTTACTCTCTCCATTGCACTCCTCACTAATAGTTAGAACTGAAGAAGCCATTTGAATGAGAGGTGAAACATTTTCTAAAAAAATAAATGACCTGTTGCCTAATGAAAATCTTTAGCCACTTGTTACTCTCTCACACACACAAATACACTGGCAAAAAATATTTTTAAGCAACTGCAGACACACAGAGGATCTTTCTTTTTCTGGGAACCATATTTAAAAAATCAAAAACCTTAATTCCCCAATACTGTAAATCACTGACCGATTTAGAACATTAAGAAAGATATTTTATTGTTTATAGCTGACCCCACTGATATCTGAAAAATTAGTATAACTCACATTATAATCAATAAAGACCCCGGTTCGAATCCCCCCTACCGCCAAGTTACAACTGAGGTGCACTGAGCATTGCACTGTCCCCACTCACTGCTCCTCGGGCGCTCAAAGCTGCCCACTGTTCACTTTGGTGATGGGTTAAATACAGAGGTCACATTTCGTTGTGTGCAGTGGTGTGAATCACAATGTCACAATGACAAGGAGTTTGCTTTTCTTTCCTCATTCCCTAATTGAAACAGCAAAATGACTGTGAACTAATTCAGATTCAGAAACTTTATTCATCCCCGTGGGGCAATTGAGAGATTAAGAAACATGATGCTAAAATGAAAAACATTGCTTCACACCTGAAGGTTGGCACTGATTCTCGAGAAAACAATGAAAGAACAAAGAAAGAACTATCTATTTGATTCCAAGGATGATTTAAAACACTATAAAAGTGACATCCATTTGCACTAGTGTTGATGGTATTTAAAGGGCTGCATCCCCCTGCACCCCGCCACCGTCTCCTGATGTAGTCCATTGGCTTTTATCACACCATGCGTTGTTGATGTTGAGTGATTATTGACTTTATGACTGTCGTTGTGGCACATTGTGTTTGATGTAGTCAAACAGTTTTACTACCTGTTATTACCACCACAACCAAATGAACTTTACTCAGACAAAAAACGAACTCCCTGAAAGCGTCCAAGGCCCAGTGACAGACGTGACTCCATCAGCCTTTGTAGAGTGACGGCAACAAAAGAGCAGCTTTATAAGAGACTTCAGACAATGAGTCACAATGGGCTCTATTACACCACGGCTTTTTGAATTAGTGCTCATTACAAAATGGCCTGAGTGATCGGTGACCCCCTCAGACAGCACCCCCTACTGCTCATAAAAATGGGGCTGATGGCATAAGTGTCATTTGTTTAATGCATACACAGGCATATTTGTATCTGTGAGCACTTGCGTGCAGCCACATGCAAATGAACCCAACGGCAGTATTAAACACACGCACGCACCATCAGTTCTGGGGGAGATCTTCACTCTCTCTGCACCCCCCATTATTTTTCCCTCTTCATGGCTCCGCCAACCCCTCCCCCTCTGTCCTTATTATAATGCAGATTTAAGTTGGATGGGGGGAAGGGAACACTGTAGGGAGGGGGATGGAGAGAATAGTGGGCATTGGTGTAAAGTATGACCCTGCAACCCTGCTGTGCCTAAGAAGGCAATCCTGTTTGGATGGGGGAGGGTAGCCCATAAGAAGAAGGGGTCTGAGGGCCCATCCCAGTGGTGTAGACATGACGTTAGCATTCTGAAGCCAACGTAGCCGTTTTGCCATCTAATGAGATATGAAAGTTGTGTTGCCAATCATCTGTTAGTGTTTTAGTGTCTGTTAGTGTGTTCATCCAAGAGGTACACCATGAAGAATGGGACAATGGTTGCTCCGTTGTTCTGTCTATGGATCATGTTGTAAGTTGCCATTGTCAAAACAAGACAACGTGAAACCATAGGGATGTGAATAGATAGAATAGGTAGGTAGGTAGGTAGGTAGGTAGGTAGGTAGATAGATAGATAGATTCCCACTGTCAAAACAAGACAACTAAACTGATGGATGGACAATTGTGATAGATAGAGTGTGTTAAACACTGACAGCAGTTCTGATGATCAGGGTGGCTCACATGACAAGATTTGACCAAACAAACTCCAAAAGGCCGGGTATGAAAATGTAAGGTAGAGCGTGAATTTATCAATACTTTCAGAAACACAGTTCTTTGACCCTAAGTTTTAAATGAGCTTAGTTATGTATTCAGTGACATTTAAAAGTAAAAATGTTTTTTTTCTACAGCTAACCTTCACTCCACAGCTAGTAGCTAATTAGAAGATAATAATAATAATTATTATTTCAGTTTAGGAACACAAACATATTCATATTCACACAGAACTGTACATTTCATGCAGGGAGACAGCAGTATGAACACAATATACCGTAAATCCTAACCCTATTCTCCTAATTTTGGTTGATGACCTAAAGACCTGAGTTATCAGTCTTACTAAAGAATCAGTTGGCCTGAAGGGTGTCTGATTGTTCAGCTTATTATCGGATTTACTGTTTTTTTTACTCTCTTTAAGAGGGCTGTCCAAACCCTGGTTGGTGGAGCAGCATCAGTCTATTGCTCATTTGGTTCTGTTGTTATGGTAGCTCTCTGCGTTACATCTGCATGCACCCAGACTTGTCTGCCACTTTAGGGAAGTGAGAGGTGTGTGAAGAACATCTCCACAGCTGCTGTTTAGTCCACTGTGTGCCAGTTTGGCAAAAAAAAAAAACCCAGACATTGTGCTTTCATTATTAGGGAAAGAAACAATAATATAACCTTGGTTGTCTCATATTATTGGACATAACTACTAACTTATTTATGGGAATCGAGTCAATTTACTTTCTTTGCTAACTGGATATATTGCAAAATAACATGTCTGTCCAGCTGGGGTACTAAGAGAATAAAGCGTAGATGCTTTATTTTGAAAAATGTAGCACTCCTTGCACTACTGCAGTTGTACCATTCTACAGTAACAGCTGGCAAAGGCTGAGTGTTCCTTGATTCGAGGACTGCTGTTCCAAGCAAAGGCCACTGCTCATGTCAATTTCAGCAATCTGATGGATGTTACACAGTTGTACTGCTCCACTCAGAAGTTGGAAGTACAGATTGACCTTCTCCTTCTAACGTCAACATTCTGATCACCCCCAGGGACTGGAACTGATCCAGAATCTCTCGACAGGTGCAGGTGAAACACTGAGACATCTTCAAGATCTGTCCACCTGCACACAGCCTTCAGGCCCATTCAGACCTGAATCAGGTAAGATCTGATTCACAAGATAATATCCAGAGTACATGTCTCGTAACACACTTAGGACACACAAGTACATATCTGCATATTTTATGTTGTTTCTACAGAAATCTGTATATATTCAAACAGTAACTACAATTGGCCTATCTGAGAAATAGATGGTAGGTACATACATTGACAGTAGTGCACCTAACCAGTAGGTTATGTACCACGTGATGGAGTGCTCCTGTTATAATACCTTTACATATCCAATATGTAAGCGGATCAGAGCCCATTTAGGACAGATTGGGGAGATAATCTTCTTAAGTCTGATGACAATGGCGCTATTTACCATATATAATGTAAAGAAATCCAAAAATTGATTAGATTGTCAGTGCTTCATTGATGTCACGGGGGGATTTGAGCCCATAGGTGTGTAACACTAGCAACACAACCTGTGTTTCTGACAGATGACTAGACTCAAGTGCGACAGCAGTTACTTGATCTCCATTGTGGCCGGACTTTGCGGTGCAGGGCGCCTCCGGGGTGAAGTGCTGCTTTTATTCTTTAAAACAAGAACGTTGGACCATCAAGACTATTTGGTGTCATGGGGCACGGGGGGTTTGATGGATGTAGACATAGATGGTGGTGGAACAGATCCTTCGGTCAAATGGATTCATTCCTGCAACATTCCAAGGTGTCAAATATTCCACTGATAATTGCGACTGTGACATATTTAGAACTGACCTGCAGAAGACGAAGCATAAATTTATATTCCTCAACATGGTCTTTGAAATGTGAGGCTTCATAGTAAGGTTAATTCCTAATAATAATTTGATCAAAATGCAGTTAGATTTAGTGCCCTCTGCAGACCATTAAGAAGATTTATGGAGATGCCATGGGAAAGTTCTCTTGGTTCGAGTTAGTTTGTTTCCTAATGGGCTGAGTGACCATGGGCTCCCCAAGGTCACAGTGGTTCAGAGTAATTAACAAGCAGACCAAATCCTGGAACCAGCTTTATCTGGACCACTGCACCACCATCCAACACCGTTCAGTTTGACCAGCTTGGCTGAACTCGGATAAGCAATGCACCAGACAAACGGTTGTTCAGGGACACAGCTGGTGTGTGTGATTGATAGTATACCATGTGTGTATGTTCCCAGACTATTGTGTCACACTCCGAAAAGAGTTTGTGTCGGTGCCATAATGACTCAGCTATATTCAGAAGGTGAATAAATGTTTGACGATCAAAAATTGAAACCGTGATTTAACATGGTGGGAAACACACTGCTGCCTTCAGAGTTGTTGTGCCTAACTGCACGTCAAATTCCCAAATGGACTAAAGCCCTTGGAGCCTCATTAAGTGAGGCAGGACGTTTGTGTGAACTTGATGTATAGACTTGTTATTTTAAAGGAAGCTACTGAGAACTGATACCTGCTGAACGTTCACTCTGAGTAATGTGGCTATCTTCCTCAGCAGATGCTCACAGAGCTACGGCAGGTGGACAGGATCAATGGGAGGCTAACAGAGAGGTCAGGTAGATACTGTGATTGAATGGTTTGCTTGATTGTTCCAGGCCTTTCCAGTAGTTTCCAATAGGTGGTCTGTACAATTTAAACAGTGATTGTGAAGAAATGTGTAATGAGGTACAAGCGCTAAATTTGCTTCAACCAGTGGTTTCTACACCCTTTCTGCAGCTCCATCCTTTTGTCAGTAGAACTCGTGAAATGGAAGTGGGAATTTAGCTAGCCTGAGGTAATTGTTTCTTTTACTGCAAAAGACAATGGTTAGCTCCAATCTTTTTGCATCATGAACTGGTTTAATGTTAAACTATATTTCCATGGACCAGTAGCAGACCAGAAGTGTGCGTGAGAGTTAGCAAATTGTTGACTCAATATCTATGTATTTCATCCTTTTAAAAAAAGGATGATGTCCATGACATCATGACGTAAACATCAAGCTCTGAAACCACACAATTTGCTCTTCATATTTCTGTTTTGCTCCAAGACAAAGACAAGAAGATCAACCTAATGCTTCATATCCTGTTTGTGAAAACATTACATTTTTGCCGTCTTAGGCAACTCTCTGTTTCTCCTGGTCTTAAAATAGAACCAGATCCATTAATAAACCATGTACCTGCTGCGTATCCCAGATCCTGGCTCCTAGCAGAGAAACGGGAAGATGGGAAAGTCCTAGTTACCAGAACAAGAGCTGCAATCTTGTGGAACTCTTTCACTCAGTGCGTTCCCTGATTTAATTAACAGGGTTATTATAAATTGCTTTTTGTCTGACTTGGCTCTATTTGTCTTCTCAAAATATGAATATTAATGTTTATAACAACTAAAATTAATTCCTAAATTTACCTTCTAACTTTATTAATTCAGGGATACAGGTGTATTGAGAACAAACCACATGTAGAGATAAAAAACCACACATACGCATACACTGTAATTGTTAGAAGTCAACCTTATTACTGAAGGACACATGTTTTGAACCCAGACAAAACAGAAGGGACATAGAAACACAGTGTTCGTTTGGACAAAATCACTAGCCAGAGATGTGTGTTGGCCGTAATCTGGCAGTATGATACAGGGACATATAATATAGTGCTATTAACTGTGATTCTATAGGCAACCAGGTATTGAGTTTTTTTTATCAACAATGTAATTGTAGTGAAACTTTCATCATTGTATACACACATATGCTGTTCAGGTTACTACATTCACATTTATTTGACGATAGTTATGGAAACCTGCAGTAAGGTGACTGATCATGTTTTTAGAAGATTGCTGTTCTGGATTATGGAAAAAACTGATATTTTGTGTGTGTAATTGTACGGTGATAAATAAACCTGATCCCTTTTCTTCTTCTAAAACACACTTTTCACAGATTTAATTCCACACCAACTTACCACACTCTCCTAATGTCTGCAGTGGATGAGAAATCATTAGAGGCCATGGAGTGGGAGTTGCACTACCACATCACATAATGACCGCCACAGGCCCCAGCTGCGAGCAGCTGTTGCACATTAAGCAGAGTGCAGCAGGCGGAATTTGTTGAGCCAGTTATGAGATAACTTAATGATGCGACTGTGTTAGTGACTGCACTAAGCCTTTTATTTCATAATGTACCGTGGGTTTATCACACTCCTGCCACCTCGGTCCCAAGTGCAGCCGTGAACTTGTAAGCTGATTACTGCGCCTGATGCCGAGTTCATAGGTCATGGCTCTTTAGCCAAGTGTTATCACAACGTGTCATCTCCATCATTGGAAATGATGTTGACACTGGGATTCATTAGACTAAACGTTTCAGGTTGTCCCTACTTTCTCACATGATTGGGTCCTGAATCTTAGGGAGAAGTAGAAGTGTTGTAGGCCAACAGCTGGTTGTGATCTGAGCAATCTCACAAAAACATGTGTCACTTAAGGAATTCTCGATTTTTGAAAATCCAGAAAGAAAATAATGTGTTCTGGTTTCTGACCCTGTTTAAAGATCAACAATACAACCACAGATCATGTGACCATGGCAGGTCAGTGGCTAAAAACAAGAGTGTCGGGGCCGAAAAGCATATTTTCCTCTTTTCATGTTTAACTATTGTTGTCTATCTCATTCTACGTTGGTCGAGTACTTGGGATCCTTTTTCCAGTTTTCCAAACTTATGTGCAAATTCTTCCGGCGTTTGTATGTTACAGCACCCTGGACACAGCTCCACAGGTGCCACAGGCCTGCAGCTCTGTTTAAACACAGATTTTGTTTACATTCAAATGCTTTTTGTCCAGCTAACTGTACTGCAGTCATATTGTCTTTCTTGTTCCTCCCCAAGTATTATGGTTAAATTAAGAGGATGTGAGTGTAGCTGATTGTCATTCTCAGTCTGGTTCACCACTGACCTGTCAGGACCATAGCAGCTCTGTGCCTTATGTTCCCCTCTTTAAAGCTTTGCTTGCCCCGTGCTTCTAGCTGCTGTAACATAATATCTGTCTTTGATTTGGATCACAACAACTCACCAAAATGTTACCCTGGGATTTTCCATTACTACCCGTGATTGTCTGCTCTAACACCTGTATTTACTCCTCTGGCTCTGAAGCCCTGTCCACCGGCCTGTCTCCGAATAAATACATTTTTTTTACACGTTTCCCTTCAGTTTTTTTTCTTTTCCTCATCCTGTCCATAACTTCCTTCCTTTGACTTGATATTCCTGTCGTCTGCCCCCCTTCCTTTCAATACTGTTGGGCAGCAGAATAAATTATTATAAGACTTTTAAACACAAAAACAATTAGAACTCATTCTGAATCTGGAAAGTCCAGTGCAATAACATCTTTATATGTGCAATATATACTCATTTATACTTTTGATTTCCTGTGCAATACGTAACACCTGTACCTCAGCACTTACTATGCTGTGTACATCTGTAAATTTTGTAATTTTTTTACACACTGCTGCACTTCAGTAATCTTTAATTTGTAATAACATCTCAAGTAATTGTTACCTCATCGTTATAAGCTTTTGTAGTGTAAACTGTGTACTCGGGTTGCCAAGCAACGACATTTCGTTGCCAGACTTCACTGTCGTGTTTTCTGTGCAATGACAATAAAGGTAGTCTAAGTCTAAGTCCAAGTCTATTATTATTATTATTATTAATATAAATGTAGTTATGTTCTGACATTGCCTGAGGGTGAATAAATTAACTTCTCACTTACTAAACTACACTCAGTAGAAGGTCATCTTGCACGAAGCAGGGAAAAACAGATGAAGGGGGTGTATGATCTGAAAGATGATGAAACTGGAAACTTTCGAAGCTTTTGAAGTGGAGGTGGGTGGGGGGTTGATAAGAAAACAGTCAAAATGTTTACCATTGTTGAGGTTTCAAACCTGCTATTGCATGATTACATGAGGAGTCCAATATGAATATTTGTTTGTGCTTAGAAGCAGAAGTATTACCATGTGACTGGCTACAAAGGAAGTGACACATGTATTTATCAGTTAAATTATTTTTGTTCCTCTGTTAGAGAGTTTGTTTTTCCTGCTGCTACATCGTTGATGTATCATTGATATAAATACTACAATAGAAACACACAAAATATGTTAAAAAGAAAGAAGAGAATGATGGTTATTATACTGGATGAATTGTTGGTGATGTGGTTAGTTGGATTGAGCGATGGATGGATGTGAATATACAGTAGTTGGATGGATGTAAATATGGTTGGATGGAGAGATGGACAGTGTGGGTGACAGTGATACAGACTTCCTTGTTAGTCCACCAGGAAAACGGTACCATTCACACATGCAGGGAAGAGGAAGGACAGCTCTGAATTCACAGGTCCAAGGTTACCATTACAAATGGCTCAATTACGGCACACATCTGTATGCAATATGTCCCTGAACCTTCTTTCCTGTCATTCTCTATGATCATACACACTCTGTGTATATGTCATCCAGGTGGGTTATATGTCATCACTTATTTACATATGTGAAACATCAGTGTAGGAGAGTAGAATGTCCCTTCTCACCGACTGAGCATGAGGTCCAATAAATACATATACATCTTCCAACAGTTTCTCTTTTCCATGTCCCCCTTGCATTCCCGCCAAATTTCTTTTGCTCCCATTTCTCCCAAGCCTCTATTTCCTCCCTCCCAAGCACAGAACCTCTGCCAGTGACTGTTTAAGGAATTTGATGTTGCATTGATTACATTACCATCCTTGAGATGTTCACAGACTGAGACCTGACACCTCTGTCTGTTTCCTGGAGTAGTAGGAAGACAATGAAGGCTGCATCTGCAACTTGGGCAGTTGGGGAAGAATATGTTGGAGCAGAAATTCGAAAGTATTTTAAAGTCAAGGGGAAGAAGATGAAAAGAGTAGAATTGGTTTGATGCAAGTCATCAATGAGGAGAGTGGAGATGCTTAAAGAAATAAAGAAACCAGACCAATTTAATGTTGACTCGAATGGAGAAAACGCTTCTCAATTCCCTGAGCTCTGTGTGCGTCCATCTGTTTGCTCTTGACTGTGCAGAGCTTGGTCCATGCCACATGGCCACAGGAAGTAGTCACCCCCCCCTGGGTCTTTAGAGGAGAACATGATCCTTTTAAGGAGTCATGACATGGTTTACCACTGATGCCCCAGGTCCCTCTATGCTGTGGGGAGCGGTACTGGTTAGTGAGTTAGCAAACTCATCAATACATATATTGCGATTATTGTGGTTGGGCTTTTTGCGTACTTAAAGACATCCATCATAACAACACGTTCGCTCCTGATTTGTCAGTTTGAGCGTCTTTGCATTGTCACTGGCACAGAAGTTGGGATTTAAACTATCTTTCTTTGGCTTCAATACAGTAAGATACAAGGACTGATCCTGAATAAGGGGCGTTTGTATGACTCTGAACCAAGAACAATTCTGCTGTAAAAGACTGGTTCCTGTAACAGATATGCTACACACCCTTTCACACTAATACTGTAGGAATTTTAAGTCACACAGCATGTGTGTAAAAACGTGCGTAAAGCAAACCAAATAGCCAAAATAACATGTCCAGTACAGTCAGAAATAGCATCGTTCTGGCCATTCTGTTGTTTTGATGAGGGTCGTTTTGCTCCACTTCTTAAATGTAAATGGTTTTCTTCGATCCACGGGACATAGGAATTTGGAGCAGAGTCATTGTCATGTAAAAAACGTCCTATTGTACAGTACCATAAATCTTAAAAAAAATCTCTATCTGCTTTGTCAATGTTTGTTATTTGGTTTAATGTACTTGAAATGTTTTGGACTTGCTGTTTTTGCAATTTGTGGTGTAGAAACTGTATCTAAAGAAAGAGATAAAAAAAATATTTCTTCCGAGACGAACACCTGCTTGGCAACAATGCTGTATTCACTAGAAACAAAATCTGAGTCGGAAACCAATTCAACCCGAGTCGGTTCACTATCTTAACCACAGCATTCCTTCAGCTTTGTCTCCAGATGAAGCAAGACAAGCAGGAGAATCTCTATCTATTTGTAAACATAGAAAAGCCAAGGAATCTGAGCTGCCAAAGCTATGGGTTAGTACTGTTGACACAGGCACGCATATACACACAAACACGCCACACTGTATACACACACTGATAACAATGTAGTGCAAACAGTTCAGCGCTCTTGGGTGCCAATTTTCCCAGCAGGCATGTCCACGCCTGGCCACATACTTCTTCATGTTTGTGTCAGAATAAGTGTCATTTTTGTGGCACTTCCTGCTGCAGATGGACATTAGTGACACGGGGGAAGGATTGTCTTAGGCCGTGGAGTGAGTGGAGGCCTGTTGATGGTGTGATATAATGACAGTGAGCTGCTGCTGGTGCATTCCTTCTTTGTTTTAGATTTGAAGTTGACAACCACAGAGGTGATGTCAGCAGTAAAGATGATGTTGTTGTTGTTTGATGATATGACAAGTGTTTATACATCAATTCATCATCAGTCAGTCATTGCACACACTTATTTCTGACTATCTACTTAATACTGATCCTTTTCAGTGTGTTCAGGCATATGTACCGTAGTTTCCAACTTTTGTCACACAATTTCACAACTGCCAATAAACACCATAGAAGAAGAAGAAGTTTAACGTACGGTAACACACTTTGTACGTGAATAAAATTAGCATAAACTGACTCTCATCATGAAAAATAGCAAAAGAATGTGGGTCATGCGGCTTATAGTCAGGTGCGTCTTATAGTCTGGAAATTACAGTAATAGCCATTTTGTAACGTATAGTAGTATAGTTTAAAAGTAGGGAAACCGCACCTGAAGGCACCACAACAATGATCAATGCTACAGTAAATGTCCGTATTCCAGAGTTTTTGTGGATAAGAAAATTGTAATTCATAATGACATCAATAAGCTGGTCATGTAGTTTATCAGAAGCTGTTTTTATGCAGCAACGTAAAACAAAACAACACGGAATGGACTCAGTGAAACAACAACAACACTGTCTCTTAGTTATAGTAAAGTACAGACAAGAGCAAAAAAGATCAGACAAAAATCATTGAGTGCAATGTCCTGGAAAACCAGACGTTCTCTCCTGTTCAAGACGCTGGATTTACTAAACGTGTGGAGTTTCTTGTTCTATGTCATCACTACTAGTATTTGTACGTTTCTCTTTGCAAGAGAAATGCCATTCGAGGCGCCCTGTATGTCACCGACAAAAATAGAAATAGTTTACACTGTGACGATTGTGAAATGCTTATTGCCCTCTGATGAATGCAGTGGACTTTTTTGTTCTGAAAATATTTCTATCTCTGTGCCTAATTATTTGCGTATTGTTGTGAAGGCTGAATGAGCCTGGTTTATAATGTTAATTATATTGTTTTTGGCAAGTTATTCTGTCCAACGTAAGATTATTTGTTTACATTAAATGCTGCACAAAGAATCATAGAACTATTTTTGACAAAATGTTTAAAATAAATGAGTCATTTTGCTGTAACTTATATTGAGGTACTGTGTTTACAATGTACACAGTTATTTATAGAGTTCCTTAAGTCAGGTATCGCAATAATTCAGGGGAAATCACCTGCATATATCGGTATCATTAATATCGCTATCGGTTAAAAAAACTTTAATATTGGACATCCCTATTTAGTCTAAGTCTAAACCATTATTTCATCTACTATTATCAAATGGCTTTTTTCAACCTGATTAATGACATGGTAGCTGTAGATTAGTCACAATTATTCATGACAATCCATGACCACGTTAGAATAAGGATGAATTAACCTTTCAGGTGCTTGTCAATGTTTTTTCTCAGTTTGTGATTTGAGCCCAATATACTGTAATTAATGAGATTCGCAATAAAAGCAAAAAAAGAATGATAATGAAACATGAATTTGTGGAAAACGTATTTTTTTGCATAGAAAATAGAACATGTTGAGGTAATTCACATATTGGAAAACAGTAACAGTGAAAGAGATTCAATCGGAACACTCTAGAAAAGTCATGGGCACATTTTTGGACTTGTGGACCACATTGTGTCACAAATTGGACAGGGCGGTCAATTCCAGAGCAAAAAGATGGATAATTTGTTTATAAAGTCATGTATAAAACCTGAAACCGTACATTTCTAATCCCCTTTATGACGTCATCTACTGCTAAAACACATAATTGCAGGAAAAATGCAGAAGTATAATTATAGTATCAATAAATTATTTAATTTAGACAAGGTTGGCGGGCCACATCGAAAAGCTTAACGGGCCACATCCAGTCCGCTGGCCTTAGTTTGCCCTAGCCTGCTTTAGAGCGTTATTTATTGTTATGTTTCATTATGTTACAATTGAATGCTGGTACCTCAAACAAATGCTGGTAGAAAAACCAAGTGTCTTTACCTCCAGTTTAAACAGAACTCCACCAACATGGCCGTGGTATTGTTTTTAAAAGTTGTTGTTTTCCGACAGCGCCCTCACTAAAGGCTATAATGACGGACGCCCTGCCTCTAATAAACAACTCATGCTGAGTGTGAATTCTTCAGGACAAGCACATTTTTTAGTGAGAGACAGAATCATGGTGAAAATTTAAGACAGAAATCTCCAGTAGAAAACAGCGAGCAAATGTTTGTTCCTGAGCAGCAACCATTTTGTGCTTTTCTGACACTGCAGCTGCTAAGAGTTACTAACAATGAATGAAGATGTGAGATATTAATTACTGCACAGGGGAACATGTAGATACCAGACCCTGATTAATCCCAGTGTTGGCCTCTCTGGGACTCTTGAAACACTTTCTTCATCACATCCCTAATGAAGATGTTCACTCCATTCAGGCACACACAACCACTGGAGCGATGTGATACGTTTTACCCCTCAGCTGCCTTCAGTTCTCCACCTCCACCGCATGCCCTCTGAGCCCCGCAGGTCATACAGGAAGTGACAGTACCCCTGCTGACCAGCAGAGCATAAGCAGGATGCCGATCCACTCCTCCCACAGGAAAAGGAAGTGCCCTTACATGTTTTCCCCAGAGATACAGGGGGACGACACATGTGATGAATTGACTGACGAAGACAGAGGAAGATCTGAAGAGGCAGTTTGTGAGAGTGATAAATGTTCACGGAATTTGCGTCTGCAGGAGCACCAGCAGAGGATATTGTGTAACTGCGCTGTAGTTCAGAGACTAATTTGACCAAACAGTGATAGCGAGTCATTCATTCTCCATGACAAAAGGAATAAACCACCCAGATAAGTGGAGTCAAACGTGATTCCAGATTTGAAAGATGAGGATGTATAGTCGAGGATGAATGCAGTGCTTCTGGTGACTGTTCCATGGAGGAAATAGGAAGTCCTTTTATAACCAATGACCTGCCACTTGAGACTAACAATAGAGCGCAAATATCTGATTGGCCAAAACAATCAGCTGATCATTCCCTGGCTTGGAAGACATTTTAATAATCCAACCCTTTGAATAGTTGTGTGTATGGATACTGTACCAAAGCTGCCACCTCCCCCTACAGTTGAAACCATCACTTTTGGCTGAAGTGTTAATGATGTTGTTAGAGACGAGCCTAAGGGTGAAGTCCCTGACCAGTGGGTCTGTTGGTCCTGATACTGCCCCATTAACCTGCCCCCAAGTGAGATGAAAGGAGTGGACTCTTTGAATATTGCCCCATCCTCGAGGCAACACTCCACCAACTAGGAAGTCCTGAACGGTGAAAACTGTGTTCTAAATGATGGAGAATTTGGGTGTTGACAAAGGGAGTTGTTTTTTGACTGTGAAAAATACGACTACACAATGTTATAGTCTAGGATTGTTGCCAGCCCTCTGTTGAAATGGGTGTTTTTAGGCCAAATCTCTTCTCTGAACCGTCTGTTTGACACATTTTGTCAGTCTTTACATTCTTGACATTCTAGAGTAGAGTGATGACACGTGCCTGAAAGAATGTTGGTTGAGTCTGAAAGTCTCCCATGTGTCTCGCTCCCCATGAAGCGCTGTCTTTAATCACCAAAATACAGAGGGGCGTTTACATTTAAAAGTGAAGAAAATGTCATCTCCTTAACGCAGAACTTTATTTTAAGTCTTTTTCTTAACATTTCTCAGTGATTATCATACGACCGGGGAATAAAACCCAATCAAACTGCTATCATTTCACACTGGGTCTTTGATATTTACTTCACACTCCCTGTATTTCCCATCGCAAGTATTTCCCACAGCACTTAACAGCACAGCTGTGTGAGCAGAGGCAATCGCACATTTTTTGACAGGAAACTCCTTCTATATGCCAACAAGTGTGAAGCTTTGCCAAGCTTGGCCTGATGGTCCATTCATAAATCTTGACACATAGACACGCAAATGAAAGCAGAACCGTCAGGCCAAGAAAATGAAGCTTTTTGTGTCTGTCGAACATGGAAACATCGGACAGGAAATGAATGGGCCAAAGGTCTAAAGAGAGCAGGGTTCAGGTTGGGATATGTGTAGGCGGCTTTGGAAATGTAGTTATGCAGAATCGGAAGTGGATCAAGAGCTAAGATGGGAATTCTGCCCTAAGTGGAGCAGACATTCCTGGAAAGATAGAGATCACATGATTTAACGGCACAACTCAGGGTGATAATGTTGGTCTCTTAACTCAGACAGAGGTGCTGTTTGAAGTGAATGACAGAATTGAACCATCTTGGATTCATCACACCACTAAAAACAGACTTTTACACGGTAATGTTATGGCACCGCCCAGATCTGGGATTCTGCAACGTTTTTATCGACCAGCTGTTAATGTGTCTTAATGCCCTTTTCAAAAGTCAAAAACGTAAGATTATCAAATAACGGCCTCCAATGTTAAGGGGCCTAGAATAATTATATTATTTTTAAAAGTTTTTTTGAGAATGAGAATGAAGAAAGACCGTTAAAACAGTGAAGCGGAAATGTCAGACCTTCAGTATCTGCCTGGACCTGCCCTGCACATGATCCATGTTCATGGATAATGAATGGGTCCATGTGTGTCAGAGTGTACAGTGTATGTGACTACCTGTGACTGTATGTGGATAACATCTGTCTGTGCCGTTTGTTTATGTAACAGTGAATTTCAAGGATGGGATGTGTCTTGACTGCTACAGGAAGTGGGCTGGACTTTATGACCTTTAACGTCTTCTCATCCTCACACTGAGTCCTGCACATGTCTTTGTACTATTAACAGTGAATCATCTCACATACGTTTTATAGAGTGGTTGAAGATAATTCATTGAATGCTTTCATTAACTTGTGGGGATTATTCAGATTAGATCAGATTAGATTAGGATGGATACACACTGTGCGCTCAATAAATCCAACATCCCTACCCATGTAACCATATAGAAATAAGTTGCTATTTGTGGGAAAACGCTTTTGTTTCATAAATCCCCTTGAGCTTTAAATACCCACACAGCGCAACAACTGGCATATGTGTGTGTGAGTCTGACTGACCCAACAGTCATATTGGTTATTCAAGACTACAGACTGACTGATATTGTTGAGGACAATGACTGGCCTATAGTTCAGAAAAAAAACACTTTCCACATGACAAATATTTATGAATGTTGATATTTCATGATTAATCATTGTCAAATATAAGATCGTCCAAGTATCTTACAAACTTTTAAACTTTTCTATTCCAAGATTTCTTCTCTTTTAGTTGCAGCAACACATTAGAATTCTTTTAGACTAAAAATGATTTACGTTTACAGACTTCTGCCAGACATTAGGGAATGGGTATTTAGCATACCATAAAGTTATTCCCCCCGCTCTTTAATAGTCTGCAGGATTTGCACACTGTTTCATTTCTGTTTTATTTTATTTTTCGGTAAGAAGAAAAGACAAGAGTTGGAAGAAGAAACGAAACTCAAAGAATGTTGAGCTTTCATTAAAAGCCTCTGAAAAGGAGGAACAAACATGGTGTATTCAGCAGGATAGTTCTGAGTTCAGCCTGCCTTGCAGCTGACACACTATGTACAAGTATTTGTATTTTGTATTTATGCATACATGGCTGTATGTGTATGGACCTACGTCTTTTCATTTTAGATAACTCTCTTAAAGCTACTTGACTTTGGGCTGCAGTTTTAAGAAAGATAAACTACCTTGATTCCAGCAAGTTTATATATTTCACAGCAGATCCACATTCGCTTGAACATTAGATCTCTGCTTCTGTGATGAAGTCACAATCCTATCATGACAAACCCTGCTTTTACTTAGTCATATAAAGAGATTGTAAAATACCTAATCTGTCAGTCACTGTAGTCACGTTCAGGCAAAATGTCTGCATGTGTCTGTACGGGCAGGACATGCCCTTATTTTCTCATTTCCTCCTTCCTCCACCTTTCCCAGCCCTCTTTGACCCCTCCTGCCCGGGATGCTCATCCTGTTTCCTATAGTTTCCTCTTCCCCACAGGCAGGAAATGGCTGGAACCCACGGATGCACACACACAGGAGGGGAGACTGACAGGAAGTGATCTCACTGCAGCACCTGCAACTAGGAAATAGTCCAGCCCCAGCAGGGAGCTAGAAGAACAGCCCATTTATGCTCACACATCAACGCCCCCCCTACACACACACACACACGCACGAACACACACGTACGTGTATCTGTGCTGAAGCCACAGACACCTTCTGACTTCCCCTACAGCTGTTGGCACTGGAACCCTAACACAGGAAGTTGAGTTTCAGTGTCTTTGTACTCAGGCAAGATCGCAGTTTAAGTTGCACTCAAACAGGAACTGTTGCCAACAGTGAGTTGTTTGGTTGATAAAAAAACATAATAAAGTGTGTTTTTTTTCTTCTGATTTCAATCCAACATATCAGAAGGAATTGGATTAGGGCCTATAGTGATGGGGGGAATTCCACACCTTTGAACAACATCAGTGTCAAAGATGAGGAGATAAAAACTCCACAATTTGGAACCAGTTTCAATAATGACTTCAACTCCTCCATGAATAATAAACAAGAAAAGAAACTAATAACATACATGAATATGACTAGAAAAGTGCTGAGTCATCAGGACTCTTATTTGCCACTAACAAGGTCGGAAGGTTTTGTTAATCTAGTGCACTGGATTAAGTAAAGGAGGCTGTCCAAGGACATTTTTTGCGGATGTTACTACATCTACAGTTTCTTTCAAATACTGTGAGTGGTTATAATTGTTCACAGTTAAAAATCAGCAGTGATTTTCTCATATGTCTCATATGTTTTTCTTTCTGACAGTTCCTTGTCCAATATCCTTTATCAGATGTATCTCAACTATATAACTTTTTTACTTGCATGTCTTTCAAAACTTATCCCTTCTCTTCACCATGCGCCCACACCCAGGTGAAACTGTTTCACCTTCCCTACCTTCACTCTTTCTACAGTAGCTCATACGTCCACAGTTCAACCCATGGAAACGGTGACAGCGTACAGTCTAAGGGCCTGTTTACACGGCCGTGATACCTCTGTGGATGGAGGAGTTGTAGCGCTGTTATGGCCTTGTGTGTAGACAAAGATGGAGTGTTGAAGTGGAGAATTGTGTCCTTGGTGTCCCAGGTCCCAGAGTGTAGAGGTTTTGATAACTTCTTGCATCTCATTGTAAACTGAGCAATGTGAGACGATACGGTCAGTCTCTCCTCTCTGTAACCCTAGCACTAATCTTCTTTTCCTTTCAACTTGACCCTTTTTTCAGGGGTTGCCACAGCAAGTCAACATTTTCCATCTCTCCCTCTTTGTATCTTCTACCCTAACACCAACTCCCTCCATGTCCTCCCTCACTGCATCCATCAATCTCCTCTTTGTCTCCTACCTGGTAGCTCCATCTCTAGGATCATTCTTCCACCAATGTATCCACTGTCCCTCCTCTGAACATGTCCAAACCATCTCAATCTGGCTTCTCTGGCATTTTCTACAAACCTTCCTGTCTGTGTTAAGAAGTAATAATAACCCTGCCCAACATAACACAATAACAACAGTGGCAGAGTAGTTCTCACTGTGGTGGAGAAGCTAATTCAGCTAACTGTTATGCTACAGTTAGTCATCTCCATCTTTTCCAAATTCTTTCTGAGTTTGTGTTTAGACTTAGCAAACTTTCTATGTATTCTTGGATTATTTTACAGATTTCTAAACCACTGGTTCAAATTATTGTGATATATATTTGATATATATATATTTTGATGTATAATTTGTCTTTGTGTGGTTGACACAGTGACACATACAGGCGTGGTTTACGTACCTACAGGGAGTTGAATTGTATTTCTCAAATCTGTTTAAACACAGAATGACAAGGGTACCTGAATGCAACCTCAGTTGTATCATATTGGATCATTGCAGTATAAACAGAATGTTTGTGTATTTGCTCGCCACAGCGTTTGTATCCACTTTACACAATTGTTTTTGGTTCATTAGCAACATTAACAACAAGATTTGACACATTAACAAACAATGTGTTAAATCTATGGCCCATGTTAGTGGGTGAAGAGACTGTGTTTCTAATGAACTGACTACACAGTGGGCAGATAGAGACATTCAATTTGTCCATTAGCCAGTCTATGAGAGTGTGTGCTGTGTGTGCTATGACAGAAAGCAGAGTACGCACTCTGAATATAAAGTGGCTGCACTGGAGACAGACTACTGTAGTCTAATGACCTGAATCAGGTCCAGTTCACTGAGGCTGAGTGAGAGAGAGACGGAGAGAGAGGGAGGAGGGGGAGGTTGCTGGCAGACTGTAGCCTACTGACATATATTCTTCAGATAAACGTCTGGAGATTTTTGTACTCCTCTCTCTCATCCACTTTCCCTCTCTCTCTGTCTCTCCGGTGCCACCTCTCCTGCCGTAGTGTCTGACTACAGGAAGCTTATTTCTAGTCTTTCTGTTCCCCAGCTCTGTTATGTTTTTATGGTGGAGAAAATAGGTGGAAAATATGATTTAAAAAAAAAAAAAAAAAAAAAAAAAAAAAAAAAAGCTTCCTCTGAGCTCCACTTCATCCTTTTTTTCCCTTTTAGACGGTAATACCTCCTTGTCCCTCCAGCAGAACCCATTCATCTCACAGTGTAAAATGAGCAACAACAAGCCTTCACCACTGGAATGCTGGATTTTTTTTGTTTAGTCCCCACCCCCTCCTCAAATCCCTCTGCAGTGCTCTCTGCTGTTGTCAGAGAAAGGACCCCAGTGATACTTGAGATTCCAAGACTGCGCAAAACAGAAATAATTTTCCACTGGAGCTCTCATATATCAGTCCAAAGACTAAAACTACAACATGCTATCGTTGTTTTCATACTGGGGCCAAAGGAGTGAAGCTGTCTCTTATACACATCTTATGACTGTTGAGGGCCGATGTTGGTGGTTGACATGCCGGCCGTAAAAGCAGAGCTTTCTTCGTTCAGTTCGCAGAGGAACCATGTTCTTGGTCCTCAAAGGTAGGACCACACATCTGGGATCATCCATCCATCCATCCATCCATCCATCAATCCAGTTTCATCCACTTATCCATTACTGGGTCGCCACAATACAACCAAAGCCAATACCTCTCACATCAACCTCAGAATTTTTCCAATAATTTTTTAAAAGTACAAACATCACATTGTTAATCCTTAGTGTGACAGATTTTTGCATCTGAGCGTTTGCATCCTCCATACACAGTGCTCTGCTGCGTATGGAGGATGTGATGTCATGTGGCCAATTGTCAGACCCATCTATCTATCTATTATGATATGGCCATTAAATGATTTCCTAAGTTTTAGTGGAGTGTAACAGCTACACTGCGGTTGTTTGCTTTGTACTGATGTTGGATCACATCTGTTGTGTATCATGTTTAATAATGTGTACCATGTTTAATAATTTGACTTGTTGTCAATCTTGACCTTGCTGATGAAAGTGTCTTGGATTCTGTTCTTTCCTGGATTGTGTTAATAAAGTACCATATTAAAATCTATCCATCTATCTATCTATCTATCTATCTATCTATCTATCCATCCATCCATCCATCCATCCATCCATCCATCCATCCATCCATCCATCCATCCATCCATCCATCCATCCATCCATCCATCCATCCATCCATCCTCCGTCCATTCATCAGGTGTCTCAAACTCAAATAACTTGAGGGTCACTGCCACCACTGTCATTTCACCAAAGGGATGCATAGGTTATCGATGTTTAATGTAAAAGAAAAAAAAGTTTTTTTTTCTGATGTACTGTAGTGCAGTACATCAGTCTGTGAAAAGAGATGGTCTGAAGTCCAGATCACTGCAGGAAGTGAATAGTGGAAGGAGAGTCCACCTTCTGCATCCAACTTGACCATTTCCAGCATTGTTGACTTGCAGTCATGTTTGAGACCCCTGATCTACAGTAGAAGGTGTCGGTTTAAAAAAGAGGCTCTAGACAAATTATAATAGTTCCCCTCACACGGGGAAACGTTTAGGACCCTACTGGTTCTGAGCAAAAATAAAAACAGACAAACACCCTGATGATGTAACCCACACTGCCACCTGGGGCAAAGAGAACAATAGTTACTGTTGATGTTAACCCCAAGTGACACGGCACTGTTGATCACAGGAAGTTTTCTGGCACTAATGCCATGTAGTGGTCGGCAGGTGAAAAAACACACAAAGACCAACCACAGCCAAATTCAACACAACAATAGAGAGGGCTGTGGGATTTACTGGTTTGCTACAGTTGGTCTCCTTTGTGTCTCTGGGTGTAGAACAGTTTTTCCTCCTTTATTCAACACAAATGTGAAGTTGATACGTTGGCTTGGCTCCAAACTAGGAAGCAAAGTCTTTTTGAAGACATTGTTGGGACGGATTGAAAGACGATAGTGAAACCTGTTTTGATTTATGGTTCATGACAGGACTGGAGATGAAGATGCTGAAATATTCACTGGGAGAGATGTGGATGGAGGGGATGATCATAGAGACAGTTAGGGTGGAGATTAGAGATTGTTGGTTTGAAGATGTTTTTGGGTGAGATAAGGAGATGGGACGGCAGCTGTGTTGGTTTGGTGACAATTGGGGTTAAACCGTGGCAGAATAAAGATTTTATGTATATGTGATTGAAACTCACATCATAGTCTGATATTATTGGCCTGATGTTAGTATAATATGTACAGTTTGAAAGATTTGTTATGTGATTTTGTCCCAAAATTGAAGATCTGACCATGATGCTGACTACACTTCAGGGGGAGGAAGCTACAAATACTGATATTGGTCGATATCAGATGCCGAAATGATATTTTTGAACAATATCGGGATGTTTTGGATAGAACAAAAAAATACAGGAGGTGGAACATTCTATCATCTAGAGTTTGATGGTGATACAGGTTCACCTGACCACCTGGAACCCAGTCTTCATTAGATGTAGCACCTCTGGTGACCATGGTTTCTAACAAACAAAACTAGAAAACATATTCCTGAAACAACAGGTCCAGGACATTTCCTTGTCAAATGACCTGTTTACGTGACGATGAACTGAGTTTTAGCATAAAGGAATGTCCAACAGCTTGACACAAAATCCATTTACTTATTATTTGTTTCATCTTGTAAAAACAAAGTTATTAAAACAGAGCAGTTGGCTCTCCTTGCTCTTCCTGCTCCTCCCTCCAACTGGCCTCTCCACCACCAGAAGATATGGCTGCCTGCCAGCAGAGACAGACAGAAGACACACAGGGAGTGAAAAGTTCTAACATCATGTCCGAAATGAACCAGAAGTAAAAGGAAGTTGATGGTGGCAGAAACACAGTAGAATAAAAACATTCTAATCTGACTGACGTCACACCAACATCTCAACTCTCTGCCCGCACCTTCTTGTTGTATCACCTGTGTCTCTGGTTCCTTTGTCTCACGCCACTGATGTATTTGCCACTTCCACAATTACGTGTGCGGTTTAAAAATTGTAATTTGCATTTTCATGTTTATATTTATCCACGGCCGCTGTTTGCTGCTCCCACCCTCTCCTTTCTCTGCCCTCTCTGCTCCATCCTTTATTTTTCTCTCTGCCAGCTGTCGGCACTGGCAGCGTGCCACACAGGCGCTCGCCGCTCCGCCAGTGATAGATGCAGCATCGCTCGGGCACAAAGGAGAAGAGGAACAAATGTCAAAACAGAATGAATAAAAATGGAAGAGTCCGAGACAGAGAAAAGCAACAGTAGAGGGAGGGGATGGGGGTGAGTAAGACAACACAAAGTTGGACCTTCTCATTGTGTCAAAAGGACATGATCTTGGATTAGAGCAGGTCTAATAATCACAGCCAGATGGAGTGTGGAGGGGCGTGGCCGGAGAGGGACACCGATCAACAAGGACATGTCCAGACTCCAGAGTTGGGTTTCAACATTTTATTCTGACATTTTGGTTCCCAGCATCAAGTGAAGTCAACACCTAGATGAAACACACTGCTGCCCTGTACGAGTCCCATTCAGACTGAATCACATCTGTGTGGCATTTAGGCTGTGTTGCCCTTTTCCCCCTATTTAACATTCCAGAGTCCATTCCACAGACAATTGACACTTGAGGATTACCTTGACCAAAACGCTCATGGCTGTTTGTCACCAACAACAGTGCTCACCATTGCCTTACAGCCACACAGGGAAAAAGTCCTCTTTTAAAGAAACCGCATGAAATTACTGAGAAAGAGACAAGAAGAAAAAAAAACAATATCACAGATATGTTGACATTTTCCCTTGAAACTTTGGAGATTCACTCTTTAATGCAGTTTTTCAATTAAAAAGATATATTTGGAGCACATGCACGGACACCAATTTTGATCAGTAAACATATTTGGCCATATTATATTATATTATCTCTCAGTTTGATGCCCTTTTTTTGATCAGTAGCCTCTTGATCTGGAGCTCTAGTTCACGGGGTTTCAACACAAATAAAAACTTCACAAATCTGTCTGTCTGTCTGTCTGTCTGTCTGTCTGTCTGTCTGTCTGTCTGTCTGTCTGTCTGCCTGTCTGCCTGTTCATCCATTCATCCATGTTTTAGCTCCAACTCCAAAATATTTTAAACGTGAAAAGGCGGAATAGGCCAACTGTATCACGTGGAATAGGAAAATTTGCTTCCACGTTTAGACTGAAATGCAAAATGCGAGTCTTTAAAACCTCACCACTCAGGGACCAGTATATGTTGAGGACATGATGTGCCCAGTAAATTTGTCTAATCGCAACATTGAATTGGCACTACTAGCTCCAGGGTCTTGTGTGTATTTATGCCCCCTCCCCGTGGCCAGAACACAAACCCAATGCCCTTACTGAACACACTCAGCCTGACTCCAGCACATATTACAGGCAGAGATGTGACCATTACATTTTTATTCATGCTTTTAGCGACCTATAGGGGGGGATCAGCATGTGTTTCCACAAGGAATCAAACCTAGGACTCTCTGTTTTTACACCATGTGACCACCCTTAATGGCCTGGTTTTGCTCTGTGTCCAGATATATCTTTTATCTTTTGAAGTGACCTCTAGATGGTCTGGGAAGAAAGTTCCATGTAATCAAATCAAATGTGAGAATTATCTGTTGTTTCTGAGCGTTTGCTTTAAATATCTGACCAAAAAACAGCAAAAAAGAGTGAATATTTGTCTTTCAGTATTGCAAACAGGCAAAGTCATGTTGTCTACTTTTACAGGATTGGCTTTAGTTTCCTTACTCCCTTCCTTTGAGAACTTGCGGCACCTTCTGCCTCAGCTTTTGCCAGCGGTATCTCCACCTTTCCAGCCAGAGAAGAGAAAAGAGCTTCAGGTGTTGGAACAGTTGTACGCTGTACAGCATGTGTGAAATTACCATCATAATGAACAGTTACACATTGGCTCCGACTGACTGTTAATAAGTGGGACTGGGGACATGCTCTTGAACTTAGACAAGGTTAGTGTTGGTGCCACAAAAACAAAAAGACACAAACAAACAAATGAGCCCAGACAAAGACCAGCCTCCTCGTCCCTCCACGTCCCCTCTCCACCTTGTCTGTACGGCCATTATGTCATTGTTTTTCCCTCCCAGTTTCTTTGTCTCCTCTTCTACCCCCATCTGGTGCGTGTGGACTCAGCCTCTCGGAGCTAATTCACTTCCTTGGACACCATCTGCTCTGAGACTTTCTACAGTAAACTGAGCCTGGCTGGTCCTCTCAGGGAGGGGAGGGGCTGCACTGTCACCTGTTCGGCACCCCGCCTTCTGCCGCGCGGCGTCATCTTTCACTTCAGTGTCCAACGCATCAACAAAGAGGGGGCGTGAGTCAAGCACTGGGACTTAACTCATTGGATTTTTTGTTTACCACGGCTCATTGAGTCCAGAGAGGATGATCTATTAGTGACATCCCAAAATCCCAGTTTGCAGCTGTGCCTGGTAGAAAAAGTGATTATACACACACACACACACCACTGATTAGCATTAACTGGACCTATTCGCTTTCAACTTTCTGCCACAGTCCGATTTATCGATTTTGTCCAAACAACTAATTTGCCATTCCTTCTAATAATGAAATAAAGTAAAACCTCAGGTCCCTCATCACCAACACCTTTGTTATTAAACAGTCCTGTCTGTTTCAGTCCAAAGATGATCGTCCTTAGAGACGTTTCTGACCAAACAGCAACATTTAAAACTTCAGCTTCCACCCTCTTAGAGAGGTCTGTGGTTTTATCAGCACATCTCTACTTTTTCACTGACATTCAAAAAAAAAATGATATCGTGTATGAAAATACATGCGCTGTGAAGGAATGTTCACGATCTATAAATCAGCGCAGATTCTGGTCTAATCCTAATGGATATGTTCCAGTGTGTGTGTGCTGAGTTGTGGAAACACATGGTTTGGCTCTGCTCACTTTCCCCCAATGTTTCCAGCCAGATCCATTTCTTTTTCCCTTCGTGCTGGTTTTCTGACCTCCTAGCTCTTTCCCCCTGAGCAAAGTTGGAATTCTCCACAGCTCAGCTTGGTTTTTGCCATCTGTGGTGTGTGCTTTGACCCTTTTCCATGGCCTTAGGTTGGTGAAGAATCTAAGTCCACATACAGCCTGGGGAGGTGTGCGCTGTAGCACTGACTATAGGTTGTACCGACTCACTACATGAGTTTTTTTGTGACAGCTGCAGAGGTAATCAGAGCCGCTGGACCAGCAGAGGACAGAACAGACAACGCGCTCGATTGTCTGAAGCTGAGATCCAGTCCAAATGTGACGGACACGTACATGTGTGCACAGATGAGGGGAAACAGAGGCAAACGGCTAAGAACTAACAACTGGACTGTTGCAGCTGTTGATGGTCCACAGAAGGTGGCTTGTGTTAGCAGCCCTGCTAATGGTCTGTGACTGCCTGTTGAATAGCTGTCAGACAAGACCACCTCCCTGCTGAAAGAGGTCTTCCTAAACTGGTACCTTGTTTCTAGGCCAGGACTTAGCGGTTCTATCGACCTCTCCTTGAGGCCGTGGGTGGTACAACTTGGTGTCACAAAATACATATACACTGAAATACTTTGTTCCCAAATATCGCATTTTTGTCAACAATATACAGTCAAATATTGATGACATTGGTTTATTTTCGTGTCGCATTTCAACCTCAGACCACTAGTTGGTTGTGCAGGGACTACATATTTTTGCAAGTATTTGAGACTTTGAGTCAACCAATATTGTTTTTTCCATTTGATTATCGAAAATAAATTGTGCAACCACTTTTCTTTCTTCTCCAGTGATTTCAAATGTAGATCCTCCAGTTCCAATGTTAGAAACATGATGTTAAGATGAACGCATTATGTGTTTACTGGGATGACAGTTTTACTACTGTTACATTGTTGAAAAAAAAACAACTCAATTTGGTGTTCTGCCTGTAGTATCACAGTGAACAACATTGAAAAGAAATGAATCTAATTTTTATCTAAATCTACCACCAGCTAGTTTTTCGTCAAATTTTCATCTTTTTTTTAATCTTTGCAGCTTTTTAGGGAACTTTTTTTCCTGCCAGCACATCACTGATTTATAAAGTAATCCATTTCATATAAACATCGACACCTTTCCGATTCCTGATCACTGTAAAGTGTACAAGAGTACACTGTTACTGTCCACCTTGTAATTCATTTATCCCCAGTCCCTTCAGTCTCCACCAATCGATCCCAACGCTCATTTATTCCAATCAATCCTTATGGAGAATCAATCTACAACTGACACTGCACTCATTCACTCACCCACATTAGGAACAACAGTAGAGACCCTCCTGCCCCGCCCCCTAGTCAGGCTGCTCCCCAGATGATAAAATAAACCTGTTCCTGTAGGTTCTCTCAGGTGTGGTCTGATGATGATGGGTTGAAGCCCAGATGTGTATTGGTGCTGATGTGTTCCAGAGTGTGGACATCGGAGTCAGGGGAGTCAGGGGAGAGCTAAAGCAGAGGGATGCTCTCCATCTGTCGACCGTGCCCACTCTAAAGGGGCCATCACTCAGGATTGATTATCCATAAGCCCATTGGCCCCCTGGCTTTTTCTCCCTTTCTATATCTTCCCTTTTTTTCCAACCTCTCTTTTCCCCATGACCATCAATCCTTCTCTATTTCTTTCAGTACCTTATCTACGTTTCAACAGTTTCTATGATTCTCTCTCTCTCTCTCTCTCTTAACAGTACAGACCTTAATTCTTCTCCTCACTCTCCATCACTGCTGTAGTGAAATCCTTCTGCCTGACACAGTTTGTTGATGCCCTGTGTTCACACTAACACATATTAGTGAGCAAAAACTTCAGTCAGTGTGAGGTAGCACCCAGACGGTCACAGCTTCTCTCTCCTCTCTGTAGCCATGGCAACAGGATGCTGGTGAAATTGCTCTGCAGGGACATTTAGGTCAGTGTCAACAGTGTCCTGGAGGTAAATGGGTTGCTATATGGGGTAGTTGGTTTTTAAGAGTTTGACTTCAATACAAAAAATAAAGGCCTTATGGTTGATACCCTGTTTATTCCTATAGGGTGATGAGAAAATATTGATAAATTAAAATATCATGATATACATAGATTATAGATTATTAGTGCATTGATTCTGATTCTTTATTACCGTTTCCCAGTTAAATCCTGTTGTTTCCAGTTGTTGGATCTTTTTATGCTTTTATATTTTCTGGTCTGTGGCTACAAATGTAGATCCCTCTGTTCTAATTCCACTACATACTAATGTTATTGAGCACACTGCAATATTTTCTATCATTAAATTTGTATAATGACACGTATTATCAGCTTCTGACTGGTTTCACCATCACACTTTTGGCCTTTAAGAAAGGTCAGAACCTTCAGTCTGGGCTGGAGGTAGATGTAAGTCAGCGTCCCCTGTCCCACAGGCCTCATGGGTCAGATGTGAAGTGTGGCCATGGTGACTTTTATCAGGGTGATAGCGTGACAGGAGCCTGGCTCCACATCTGACATCTGATAAGCTCAGCGGAGCGTTGACGGAGGGCTAACTACTCTTTCGTTGTCTCCACCTCACACTGTGCCGACAAGAAGCTTCTCCTTGATGAAAGGCTTGTTAAAATCTGATAGGAGCACACACACATACACACACACACACACACACACATATGCAGATTCTCATTCTTATGATTCCCAACTTTACTCACACCAAGGTGGGATGAAAGCAGCAGTATCCTGCATTCTGACTTGAGGGTACATCGGAGAAGCCAGTGTTACCGGGGAAAACCACACGGTGTCTGTGTTTGTCCCTCCATGTAGATCCCACCTCCTGGTGTCTCTGCAAACTCCACCAGTAGCCGCCCTTCCCCTGGTGTGGGGTGGAGAACTTGGACAGCTCTGGCCTCCAGTAGCGACGTACATACAGTGGTTCATACAGGTTCAGCTGAGGCTTCCTGTACAGAGGGAGGGGGAGGACCAGTGGTGGCCAGTAGAGGGAGGGGACATAAAATCAATACATCCAGAGCATTACTCAGTGCACTAATGTCCAAGCTGTGAAGCCTTATTTAATCACAGTCATTGAGCTCATTGGTCCACTGTGTTTTCTATGCTGCTGACCAGAGCACTCCCATATCATCAGCGACACAGCAGGTTGTATCTGCAGGACTGTATGGCTGTAACTACTCCATATTGTACAAATACATGTTTCTGCAATTGTTTTATTCAAATAACAAATACTGAAAATCCTACATTTACAAATGTAATACATTTACAATCTACAAATGTACATTTAAGTTTAAAACACCGCAGCCACACAAGTCCTGTGTGGATGCTGTTTGACGCCCCTGACTTAAAGTCCCCGGGCTGCAATTGTCCCGCAGGCCTTGATTGTGACACATGTTGTAGATCAGTATTTCCCAAGCCTTTTCTCTGAGGATCATATACTTTGACACACAAAGTAAATAGACATTTGATTGGACATTATTAAACAATAATGGGGATATTTTTGTCACGGTATAGTATTGACATGGACATAGTTGGGACTAACAGTTTTATTGTTGATGGCGTGATATCTCAACGATTAGTATTACTCATTCATCCATTCATTCATTCATTCATTCTTTTCCTTGTCTGTTGCCGAGTTGCAGGTGCAGCTGGTGCCACCCAACTCACATAGCATCATATTGTGAGCTTTCTTGTAGGTGGTGAGTCCACAAAAAGGCCACTAGGCCATCACTGGCATAGTGTAACTCAATGAAAAACAATAAGCAAAATATGAGCAAAAATAACCAGAATCTCCATGGAAACATGATATGAGACATAAAAAAGGGTGGGTGAATGATTTTTTGATTTTACATGGGACAATCAAACACTTTAAATCTAAGGTCCCCAACCCCACGTCGGTGGACCAGTACTGACACAGATCATTTGGTACTGGACTACAGTACTCACTTCTTCAGTGAGTTTCTCTTACAGTAAATCACTGAGCTAATACGCTAGCATTATCTCTGATTTCACGGTGCTGGCCATTTCTAAAGATAAAATATTTGTCTTGTTGGCACCTCTCGTCTCTTTCTAACCCAGTGCTTCTCAAAGTGTGGGGCGGGCCCCCCTGGGGGTCTCGGTGCAATGCTAAGAGGGGCGCGTGTGACCTTGGGGAACAGGCTTTTTTTTCCGCAGTACTACATTAAAGTGTAATTGTAAGTGTAATTGTAAGTGTAAAACAACAGAAAATAATTGAGAAGCACTGGTCTAACCACCACAGACCTGTAATGAACTCCCCACACAGTGGTGTGGCCAGGAGGATCAGAGGATCAAGAAGGAGCTGCAGGATAAGGTGTTAGGAAGGATGCATCAGAAGGACAGGGATGTAAGTGTAAATGTGTGTACTGCCCACTAGACACACGTTGACTTCATGGGTGTGCATTCAGATGTATATTGTTACAGTAGGTCTTCACTGAGTGCAGTGGAGTGAGAGCAGACGGTCACAGTCGGTGGGTAACTTTAGATGGACGCCTGGGGATATGAGTGCATGGAGGGGGCCTCAAACCTCCATCTACACGGCTTCCTTCCCTCAACATCCCCCAACCCACAGGCCCATTTGGCTTGGACATACAATCTGTCCGTTCCACTCTCTCTCTCTTTAATTTTTTTTTGTTTCACACACACATACATCCACCTGAGGCATGACAGAAATACATTCTCAAATCCGTGGTCGAAAAAGAAACCATTTGTCAAAGCACAGAAATCTCAAATACGAGCCTATATAATGTAATTCATCAATGAGAAACACCTTTAAGGGACGGTCATTTTTAATCTTTAGTTTTACTGATTATTTAAAGAATCTAAGGAACATGTTGGTGTTTACTTTACAAAGTAAGACAGAAAATAACTGAGAACCACTGTCTTACAGTCAATTTGAAAAGAAATTCTGACAAAAAAAATGGCATTTAATATTTAGAGGAGTAAAAGCTGCAGTACACTCAGCCACCAACAGGTTCTGTTCAGTTTGATGGGGACATAAACACAGGTTCTTAACTGACAAACAGGGGAATAAATGTTTAAATCAGCTGTACAACTTCGTGTCTGTGTCTTGAATAGATGGCAGTACTTTACATCACAGTACACAGAGGGATACAGCAGTACGTACCTATACTCTTTCACTCGTGGGCCACAATTGGTCAAAAATTTGGACACATGGGTTCGGACCAGGTAGATGCCCAACTCACGTGAACTTAGATTTCTAACATATAAATGTAAAGTGTATATTAATAAACTTTACACTTTGCGATGGTTGACAAAAAAAAAAAAAAAATATATATATATATATATATATAATCACATACAAATCAATTATGCAATTTGGCGGGGTGAATAACTAGGCTAAACTGGCCGCATTTGGCCCCCGGGCCTTAGTTTGCCCATGCCTAATCTATACATAGAATGTACTTGAATGGATTGAATGAATAAAAATCTACAGCCGTAGATAAACTTTATTCTAATCCCAACTCACCTCAGGATGTAGTTGGCCACGTAATCTGCCGTTTCTGGAAACATGGCGATGTCTTTGTTGTCTTTGTTGTTTGCTGTATAGGCAGTGGCTGCTCCTCCAGTGCTGGTACTGCTACTGTG
>JAFBJS010000141.1:335337-365885 GCA_016785265.1 Paraplagusia blochii
AAACTTAAATTTAAAACAAAAAAAAATAAAGTGTATATTAATAAACTTTACACTTTGCGATGGTTGACAAAAAAAAAAATATATATATATATATATATATATATAATCACATACAAATCAATTATGCAATTTGGCGGGGTGAATAACTAGGCTAAACTGGCCGCATTTGGCCCCCCGGGCCTTAGTTTGCCCATGCCTAATCTATACATAGAATGTACTTTATATGGATTGAATGAATAAAAATCTACAGCCGTAGAGAAACTTTATTCTAATCCCAACTCACCTCAGGATGTAGTTGGCCACGTAATCTGCTGTTTCTGGAAACATGGCGATGTCTTTGTTGTCTTTGTTGTCTTTGTTGTTTGCTGTATAGGCAGTGGCTGCTCCTCCAGTGCTGGTACTGCTACTGTGAGAGTTTACTTTTGGTGTTCCGTTAATAGTATAGGCGTGTTGTTTGGACACAGCTTTGGGACAATAATGTGTGTCTTGGGGAAGCACGGGTTCAGTATTAGAAACTTCAATTGTTCCCAAGGTGAAATTAACATAAGTACATCAACAGAAATAGAGTGAGGTTCAAGTCCCGGTGGTCAGAGCAGTAACGGCCTTCTAGGGTCTGGTCGCTGTCTTCAAACCTCTTCATGTTTATGGTAAATTGAATTTTCTGTCACCTTTTGAACAATCATGTTGAGGTAAATGTACTCCTATTAACTTGACCCAATACTTATATCTGAATTCACTCAAGGTCTCGTAAATAAGATTAGTCTTAATAAAATTGAGTCTCACCCTGCTATCCAGGAGTCGGATGATGCCTATGAGTTTATTTTTATATGTTTATTAGCTTAGTGCTGTAGAAATGGAGGATTCTACTGGGATAATGCTGCAGTAGTCGGAGAGAAAACATAAGCTTGTCAGGGTTTTTGTGTTTTCTCGCCTCATTGTTTTTGCCTCATTAAATCTGCAGACATGTGTCCTACTTTTTTCTTCCTCCTCCATTGGACTCTTAACTAGTGAGCATATTTTGTGGAGGCTGAGGGAAGGGCCTGGGGAGGGACTCTTATTAAATATCCTTCAACCCGAGCACATTTGCTGTGTTACTCCACCTAGTGTATGGATATGGATGAGGGTGGAGGAGGTGTAGTAGATATAGCAGTGTCTCTATAGCTGGATTTCTGTTTCTCTCTATCTTCAAAAAACACTCTGATAAGCCCCCGTCCCCGTCCCCACCCCCAATCCTTTCATTTTCCCTGCAGTCCTCCCTAGTGTGACATTGAGCAGCCCAGGATTCCTCTTCGGCCACACCCACCTCCCCCACTCCCATTCCATCTTTCTCCCGTTGCCCCCTCCTCATTTTCACTGCTCACAATCTGAGAGTTGTCAAAACACCACCCTGCATCTCAATATCAAAGTCTGAAAGAGTTTCAGCTTAGATTGTATTCCTGTGTGCTGTGTAAACACATAGTTGTGTTTTGACTTTACAAAGGAGTAAGAGAATGAAATATTCACAATAAATCCACTCAGAACAGCACTTCCACTTTCCTGCAAACACTCTTGGCCTCATGACAGCAGCCAAAGGGGAAGCTCTGTCAGAACCACACTGGAAGTAGAAAGAGGCTGTGTTGTTGTCCTCTGTGGCTTCTGTGAGGCCATTGAGACAGTCGGGGAAAAACCTGACAGCTGGCCATGTCAGAAAAAGACTGAAGCCCATGTGTCGTTCTGTTCGTCTCCTCAGAACCAAAATCTCTAAAACAGATTCTGATGTTCCTATTTCACAGGGGAACCGTGTGGATCTCTGGGGGAAGGGCTTGGTGTCAGTTTTGGTTTGTGCAAGATTAGAAAATTGGAAATCACCTCAAAAATGTCCAAAATGGAAGTACAGTAAGAAGAAGTGTGCATGTCTCGTTTCACAACGCACTGAGAAATGTACACAGTTCCTCCTAAATACTCACCAAAATCCCACTGACCTGCTGCCGTCTGACCTTCCCATGAGGTCCACATTGTTGCTTTAACCTTTGCCTTAACTGCAATTGTATAATGAAAATTTACAACATGTGAGCCCAGTGGCAGCTTTGTATACGCATCAATGCATGCGATAACACGTGATGCAATATCAGGCAGCACTACTGAAACATCTGACATGCTGGAGATGAAGGAGATGAAATGAAAGTATGTCTGAGGGGACGCAAAGCCAAAGAAATATTTGCTAGAATGGCAGAACGAACTGCTAGAATCTTTCCCATAATGCAGCTGGGGGTGTACCAGGAAAACAAGACAGTGATCCTCAAATGATCAAGTGGTTTGTTTCAGGCAGAAACACATTATTGTCACATGTTGACTGGTAATATCTGGACCTGCACAAACAACCATTCACACGGATGGTCAATATAGAGCAGGGGTGTCCACACTATTTTGTCTTGTGAGCTACTTATGAAATGACCAGGCTAAAGAGATCTATCTTGATTGAAACTCTAAATATATTTACCTATATAAACTGGATATCTTACTCAATATTATTATTATTATTATTATTATTATAACCAGCACTCCTTTGGAGATCTACTGGTAAATTCCCATCTACCTATTGGGCCCTGATTTAGAGTGATTGATCAGAGATGACTGGAGCTCAGTAGGGATTGGAGTTACTCTTACAACCAGTGGGACTGTGGGATTGACGCTTGTCTCGGTGGCAAAATTGCCCTCCCTTGTGAAGCCAGGTGTTAGTTTGTAGATTGAAAAATCCCTAAGAAACAGTCAGATGGTCTAGTCCAGTCATGGGCAAACTATTTGACTAAGGGGCCACATTTGGTCCTAAAATTAGACACCGGGGTCGAGTCCAGAGCAGAATTATGGATCGTTCTTTTGAACTAAGATAAATGGCATTTAAACGTCAAGTATAAAACCTTAAATACTACATTTCTAATACCCTTTATGACGTCATCTGCTGAGGAAACGCATTTTTGCATGGAGAAGGCAGAGGTAAAATGATAAATAAATTAATTAATAATTGAATTTTGACAAGGTTGGCAGGCCGCATTAAAAAGCTCAATGGACCACATTTGGCCCCCGGGCCTTAATTTGCCCATGCCTGGTTTAGTCACACAAAAACAAATCATCCCCCAATGGGGGTTTGAACGCCAGGCCTTCTGGCTGATAAGAGACTAATGAGAGAAAACGTCATTTGTCCAGACTATTGTACCTGTTTTATTTTGCAGCAGCAGCTTATGATGATTTGTATTGACTTCTCGCTAAATAATAATTCACAGAACTCATTACAGAGTTTTACTCACGGATCTCAGAGCCACTAACATCGATCTTCCCCACAACTTAAAGAACAATAAAGTTGAGCTATTACCACAATGTACTTTGAAAATATTTGCACAGAATCAGCAGTTAATCATGGAGAGACACATTTTAAAGGCCAAGCCCAATACCAGTGCTGCCAAAGTCATCACGCACCCATATGTACATACAGAACATACATGCACAAATCCAACAGTGTTTTTACAGTCTATGGCCGTCCCTCTCGTCTGCTGTCTTATTTGTAAGATAGCGGAAAAGTATTTGTGAAAGTATCACTTCATTTACATTTTGTTTGTCAGCTGTAAACAGAAGTTAAAGTACTGCACTTTATTGGTTGTCCCTGTCAGAATTAAAGCGGCGTTGACAGGACGGCGCGATGCAGTGTCATCAAGTGATGGGGTAGAAAAAAAGAGGAACTAAGTGTCTCATTTACACTGATCTATAAGGTTCATCAGTGGTCCACTCTGTCTCTGCCTGCTGTTCTAATTGATTTTCTTGAACTAATGTAAGTCTGCGGTTTCCAGAATGAGAAGAACTCGCAGTAGGAACAAGTCAATGAGTGTCTGATGTCAGTGAGACTCTGGGAATGGGTTGCACTGTTAAAACAGAACCCAAAGAACAGCTACAGTAGCTAACCAGCAGAATACTGCAGTGAGTTGGTAAAACATTTTGCTGTCACCTACGGATGTCCTACAATTTGACAAAAGTAAACTGTTGTCCATTTGTCTGAAAACTTACAGACTCCTGACAACAAACTTAGATACTTGAGTCCCAGACTTGGACTAGTGTTGACTCAAATCTAACTTGTGACTTGATTAAGACATTCATTCACTCATATTCTTCTGCTTATCTCTTGTCAGGTTTCAGGGGCAGCAGTCTACTGCACCACACTGAGCCTCCTGTTGGTGGTGGGTCCAATGGTTATGTGGACCTCAGTTAAATCTTGGCAGTTGGTGTATTACAGTGCTTCTCAAAGTGTGGGGTGGGACCCCTTGGGGGGCCGGGTGCGATGCTGAGGAGGGGGCGCGTGTGACCCTGGGGAACATGCTTTTATTTCCACCGTACTACAATAAAGTGTAATTGCACATCCTTGTAAGTTGAACTACATCTCTTTCTTTTGTTTCTTTATGTTAACAAGGATACAATGTTATACAGAGGTGTACCTAGAACTATTTTATAGACAAATGCTGTTATTTATAGTTACGGCGGAGAGTGGGTGGTGGGGATGGGGGCACGAATTGTTTTCTTCTTGCTAGGGGGGGGGCGTAACAGAAAACAATTGAGAAGCACTGGTGTGTTAGAACCTGAAAGCCTCGCAGACTAAGACATGATAAGAGATATAATCTATGGGATTTGATTTTCACATGACTGTATTAATTAAGCAACTTAAGCAAGCCCAAAAGACTTGAAGTTTTTTTGAACTTGAACTTTTCACATTGTTCACAGCGGACCATTTGCTTCCATTTGAACCTCTGTTCTGCCTCCACCACCGTTGTCATAAAACCCTCGACCATGTCCACCTCACCTTTCTAACTATTTCCGACCTGGTCCAGTTCATCCTGGTATACAACCATCAGCCATGGAAACTCGTCATCGACCTGGCCATTTGCTGAGCCTCTATTCTAGCTCACAGTAGCTTTTCAGTTGACCTAAAAATCCTGACTTTCTCCACCTCCTCCAGAGGACACAGGTGATTGTCCAGGGTTTAGAAACAGGAGGTGAGCACGCTGCCTTTCTCTGAATCACTACATTGGCTACAAAAGCAACGCAGCTCATAAAACATTAGTAGGAAGCAATAATAAAAAGCCACACGGTATACTCACTGCATGTCCTTGACATTTTTATTATAAACTTTTGTTGAAAAAGAACGGCCTAAAGTGTAATTTTACTAAAATATCTGGGGCACACCCAGTGAAGCTCAACACTCAGGACCACAAGGAATAAAATTTATATTTTATACCGAGAACCAAAATCTAGAGAAACCATCAACCACACTTCACGCTTCATATTTAGTTCTGGTTCTGACAGGAGTGAGGAGCAGGAACCAGCCTCTGTTGAAAAGCCTACAAATAACGGAACCACTGAAATAATCCATCAAACCACGACAAACAATTAAAGTTTTACGACAAAAACCTGCTTCCTAATTCTGTTTAATGGAAGTTTATTTTAAAAAAAGGGCAGTTATCACAACAAACTTGATATATTTCAGTAATGCTTTGCTGCGTGAATGGTTGAAGTGTTTCTGCTATGCCCCAGGTTCTGTGAGGTGTAAGTCACATCGCCGTCTCAGTGACGTGAATAAACGCCTTGCTGCCTGCAAACTTTCTTATGAACTCCACTTCCCTCTGCAGCCAAGCAAACTGCTCGTTGCCAAATGGCTGAGTCAAAGCTTATTCATCAGACTGACAGGAGAACAACCTGACTCCTCCCTCAGCTGCCACACCATCTATCACCAGGCAAATCAGACTGAAGGAGGAAGGGGCCAAGGACAGTGTCCAGGGGCAGGTGATTGCCCCCAACTCCAATATAATTACCCTTGGTTTATACCATTGTTTACAACACATACAACAATCCCTTCATTGATATTTCACAGTCTTTACCAGAAGTTGAAATTGTCTCCAGGAAGTCAGACGTGTTCATGGTAATGTCCCGTGATGAAATTTTCACCAACCCATCACTTACCCCACACTGTGCTTCCCTCTGCATCCACAGTTGCTACACTTGTCACATGTGAGATGAAATGTCAGTCATTACGTCACGAGTCGAATGTTTCTTTGTCTTTATTTGCTTTGTCTCTCTTTAAGCGAAACTGAAACTGCAAAGGGGAAATGAGTTCTATATCATTTTGCTTTTGGCCTTTTGAGTTTTGCTGGAGTAGGTGTCACAAAAGTCCCCTGATCTTCCCAGCTGGTTACAAATACCGGGGTAAATTTATGACTCAGAGATAAAAGTCCCAGAGAAGACCATCTTAACAGGCTCTCATGCTTGAAAGTAAGAAATTAAATATGAGTAAGAAACAAAGCCTAAATACAATGACAGGCAGAGTCAAAAGTCAAAATTTCAATGTTTGATGTGATTCTTCTGTTATTCTCCATCATCATCATCAACAACAACGACTAAATATGTGTTTAGAAACATCTTCTCGCTGCGTCAAATATAATATATGTTTTAAAGTATGGAGCTGTTTCACATTCTATTACCAACAGTTCTGAGAAGCATGCCACAGAGGTTTCATCAAAATTAAAGGAGAAAAAATTGAGCTTTAAAGCTCTGTTAATAACACTTTATTTCTCCCTTTCTTAATTTTAAATGAACAGTTGAAATGAAATGAAATTGACTGAGTTCTCAGTTGGAGCCAAGGTCGTGCTTCAGCGAACAAAAAAAAAAATTAACCTGAATTTTAAGATTTCAAGGAAGGAACACATTTCTTAGTAACAGAGGTTTGATCTTTACTTTTAAACATTTTGGGGACAATTTCATCAAGGAACTCTTGTTAGGAGTCTGATGGTTAGTAGTTTGGGTTACGGTACTCTATGAATGCTGGGTCTTAAAGGACATTTTGCAACTGGACATAGGACCTTCTCCGACACTCCCTCTTCTCGCTCTGACTGTGCTTGGTAGCTTCTTCCACAAGCGTGAAACGATCCATGCGATCGTCTTGTTCAAGGTGTTGCGATTGGCAGACCTTCCTCAGTTGACCTGAGGGGCCGGGGAGAACTTTGTAACTTCTGTCATATTTCATTCTAAACTTCTTGAAGCAGATGATACAATTACACAGGTCTCAGTATTTTTGTTAAATTCTCAGTAAATAGTTAACACATAGCCATTAGTTCTGTCTACCTGACCAGAGTTCAGTCTCTAACATGTTTTGGAAAGTTGGATATAGAATTCTGAATGTGTGAACGAGGAGCAGAGAACTGACCTCCTGTTGCTGCCGGGCCTGGAATTCTTGTGGGAAGCTCACCAGGAGCCTGGTTAGCCAAAGTCCATAAACCACCGTTTGAAAGACCAATGATTCATCAGTGACATAGGGTGGGGGAAGGGTGGGGTGCACTGAGAGCTGCTGAGTTTTTCTTTTTCAATTTAAGAATTAATCACGGACCAATAAAAAACAGAGCAACTTGAAAGGCCTGCTTCCAGGAACCGACTTGGGGGGAGCATGTTCAAGCGAGGGGGTTCCCCCCTCAAGAGGTGACTCAAGTATAATGTCCCAGTGATTTATGACTGTGTTCAGGTTGACTGTAGCACTGCCACCACCTACCCTCCATATATATGTATAATTGAAACCTGACTGATAACCTGTTCAGGACTGTCTCTGTCTCTGTCCACTGTGATGCCAATTAGACCAAGGTAATAGGATCTCCCCCTCAGGTACATTACAAAGATGAAGCAGGCTATCTTAGCTCAGTTTTTTTTAGTGATTAGTATTCACTAACTTCAACAATAAATACCTTATTGTTGGGGCAGTTAGAGGCCTAGTGGTTAAGGAAGTCTCAGGACTAGGTTCCGCAAGGCCCCTGGTTTGAATCCCCCTAACCCCCAAGTTACCACTAAGGTCCACTAAGCATGGCACCGTCCCCACTCACTGCTCCCCGCCCAAAGCTGCCCACTGTTCACTTTGGTGATGGGTTAAATACAGTCACATTTTGTTGTGTGCAGTGGAGTGAATCACAACGTCACAATGACAAGGGGTTTGATTTCCTTCCTTCCCTTTATATATATAATTTCTTTGAAGTTTTGATTGATCTTTTATGTTTGAATTGAAGATGTGTCTGGAGACACCAGGGCTGTAAGAAAATGGCTATACAATAGTGTTACATTTAGTTTCACAGTACCATAATAATATTTTACATCCTTGTGTTTTTTATACGACCAATTCCTAGTGATGGTTCATTGTAGTGATTCCAAATGTCTGATGTAGAACAGTATTGTTTACAGCATTGTTTACTGTGATGACACTTTTACATTGGTAAATATATATATATATATAAAGTAGTGTAGAGTAGTAGTAGTTACAGACCGAGGTCTCTGTCAAAGTGGTGAGTTATAGTGAAAGTCAGTGTCGGTAAGAAGCAGGAAGTTGTAGGTTATTTCTTTGTTGCTTCAAACTGTCTTGATTTAGTCAGCTGAGGGGAACGGGAGGGGGTGGGGGCACACTTCACATCTGCTAGAGAAAGGAGACAGGAAGTTGCATTAAAGTCAGTCACCCTCACTCGGTCAGCAGTGAAGCTGACCACGATGATGTCACCGCTTAGTACCGTTCTTTGATCTTTAGGCCGATCATCAAATCTGTGGAGCTCAGCCAATGAGATGAATGGTTCAGACCCAGAGTGCTGATGTCACAGGCAGGGAATGCAAACAGACGCACTGGTGCGGTACACGTGCAAAGTGTGTGTGAGAATGTGTGTGTGTTGCGGGGCAGCGTCAGTGTACTGTTTGTGGGTCTGGTCTGTTGTTGTGGCAAACAGCTCAGCAGCTGTGACCGTGTTGATTCTTCACTGTGTGTTCAGTGAACTCAGGGAGCTGTGTGTTACTAGGCCAACGTTTGTCCTCAGCAACAGACGCCGTGTTGACTCTCACACCCCCCTCGCCCTCCCCACCATCGCTCAGCTTAATGACATTTGTTTTTAATCTAATGGACAAAGCCTGAGTGAACGTTAGAAACTTCAGCTCTACAGAGCATTTTCTTTGTCACATGCAGCAGTGACGTGAATGAAAGGAAAAATCAGAGACACGTGGTAACATTAAATTATACAGTAAATTTAATTTACTGTATAATGTATTTATTTTTTCTATTTTATATATGTATATATACATATGTATGTGTGTATATATGTGTATATGTGTATATATGTACATATATATACACATATATATTTAATATCTACATTCAATGCTACAACAAAAGTGCCATATTCCACAATCAAAGAATAAAAGCATAAATACAGCAGTAACAATAATGTGAACCAGTGACAAAAATATAAATAATCCCCAGCTTCAACTGAGTTGAACCTTTTCCCCTTAATGCCTCTTCCTGTCTTTACAGCGTGACTCACTGCTCAGCAGCGATGCAATGCAACATGTCATGAAATAGTTTTGTGTTGAATGGGTGAAACTGGGGAGGGCAGCTGAGGACACCAACTCTAATAGAAACTATGGTCTATGGTCAATATAAACAGCTGTTTTTGTGTTGCCATCAAACCCTTTCTAAGGTTTTACACTCCACTCTTCGACAACATTAAAGTAATCTGATCTGAGGTCAGATTGTTGACAAAGCCTGCAGTTCCTTCATACACCACTGAAGTATGATTGTCTCTCTGACAAATTACTATCAAATCCATCACTGAATTCACACCATGTCTTTTCACTGACAGGGAGATCTGGAGATAGTCATCAACTCAGTGTCTCTGAACTCGGGTCTTCTGCTTCCAAGGAAGGACAGAACCAGAAACAGAAATGACTTATTTGGATCTGAACGCTTGATATTTGTGGTTGGTCCATTTTCATTTTGTACTTTCGGAAAGTCCTGCAGCCTACAGGTTTTCATTCTTGGAAGGATCAGCAAACCAGAATGCTCTGACTCTGAGTTTGTTGGCATCTGCAGTGTGTTATTTTGTGGTTTCTTGAATACAGGTTTAGTATCTGAGCTCTACTTACCCAAATATTAATAGGCAAAAGATGACCAGTACTGCACCCAGGGTATTTTTTACTGTATTTGACAAGAAGGAAACTAAGACGTTAAACTTGTGTAGACAATTGAAAATAATGAACCTTTGTCTTCTGGAGTCGGGGGTTGTGAGGTGTGCTCTATGGAGAAGGAAGTTCTTGCTGTTGGAGAGATATTATGACTCAGGGAACATTCTCTAAGTAAATTAGAGTTTTTCCTTGTAATATAATGGTATGTGAATTAATAGTAGAGACTCTGGTTGTGGTTTTGGCAGTAAAATACTGTGGTCTGACATCACAGTACTTCATATGGTCCAAACTTGTTCAAATCTATGAGCAGAGGTGTAATGGACAACTTTGTCTTTCTAAACGGTAATTGTGCCACAAATCATCATTAACAACACTAGCCATGACAGTTAAGGAGCTGTCGAATAATTGTAAGTTTTATTCCTAATATTGACAAGAAAGCTGTATCACAATTATGATTTATTATGATTTTACAGAAGAAATAATTGAATCACAATTAACTTTTTTCTTTTTTTTTGTATATTATTGGATCAATATCAACAGTCAGTGTTACTCACTTGTTTTTGGACTTTGACTAACCCACCAACTGGGTTTAGTCACAATGGTTGGAGCATCGCTGGGCAGTGGTGGCCTAGTGGTTAAGGACACAGACTGGGGTCTGGAGGGCTCAGGGTTTGAATCCACGGACTGCCAAATAACTGAGGATGGCACCGTTCTCACTCAATGCTCCCCTGGACACTCTTAGCTGCCCAACTGGTCACTTTGGTGATGGGTCAAATGCAAAGGTCACACAATGAGAGGACATGAAGGACAGCAATCCTCACAGAGTTGGTGTCACTCAGTCATGACTGTTCTTCTGAACTATGTTGGGTAAAAACAGTAGAACCTGGTTCTTTCTAGACCTCAGTCCAATGGTTGTCCTCAACGCATATGAGCCAATGTTCTCTCTCTCCCTCTGTCTCTTTCTCTGTGTCTCTCTCTGCATCTGACGATGGACTAAAATTTGCTTTATTTGATTTCCGTTTTGTTCTTCGGTCCTGTGTAGACGGAGTGTGAGGGTCAGTCTGAGGCCGGATTTTCGTTTCTGCAGGAACCCTGGTAACTTTCATATGTTGAAAGTTGTGTCAAACCTGTCTTGTTTTCTGGTTAATGCGTTTTGGACCCATGTTAGTAGAGTGTGACAGATACAAAATGGCTGGTTTTTCTACTGACAGTGGATCACTTCTGATTTGTAACAAGTCAATAAAGTTCCATCAAAATCTCAAATCTCTCTCAAATCCCCAAATCCTCCCACCCCCTCTCATTTTCTATGTCTCTCAATCTCACTCTTTGTCTCTCAAACTCACTCTCTTTCTCGTCTTAGACCAACCTCTTGTTTTGCAGCAGCTAGCTGTAAATGTGGGGCATTAATCAGATGGTACACAACAGCCACGTTGACCTTGCAGTTATCCCTGCATGACTAATGAATCAAAGCTGTCGTCTCTACGTAGGCAGAGTTTAAGTCTGGTTTAATGAGCATGTAAAACACTACACGGTTCATGAATGGCTTCCCAACTGCATTCAACACAGGCCCACAGAGAATGGAAGCAGGCAGGTCTCAGTGTCAGTGCATTCCAGAGTTAGGAGCACTTAGCAACCCAAATATTAAAAGGCTCTTAAGGCTTTATTTTGCCCTGTAAAATCAACGGCAGCCGAGGTTTCTGCCCCTGCCAACCACAGCAACCTTCTGCTGAGGAGGAGGTTTTTCTTTCACTCGTGTGTGTTAAATTGTTCTGTATCATTAGGGTGAGTAAAGTGGCAATAAATTCATCTGATTTTACAACTTGTGTTTAAAAGCAGCAGGGATTGAGGTCTTTTTGTCGCTTTTAGGAACTTCTTTAGCTCAGACAGACGCAGCTCTGGGCTGAGAGTTACAACTGCCTGGTGGTCCGTATGGGCCGTGGGCAGCAGAGGGGGTTTAATGAGTCTGCACTTGCATGAATTGACTAAAAGGATGTCCTGATAATACCCCTACTGTGCTAATTATAGCACAGCAGGGTTATGTGCTGTTATATAGTATTATTTAACAGAAGTAAAATATCACAGATACAGGTATAGCTGCAGACGGAATGATATTTTAGTCCTGCAAAGTTTAAGGGAGACCACCCTGATTGTGTAGACTACTATCCAAAAGTTGGTGGACACTTTGTTTTAAAGAAAAGCACCATTTTTTGCAATGAATATAACTTTGAAATAATCAGAAATACACTCTGCTAATGCTATGATAATGTAGTAAATGACTACTCCTGCTGCAAATGTCTGTTTTTTGGTGTATTTTTGGGGTGTGAATTTTCACTCACACGATCTGATTCAAATCTTGGTTCACAGGCTACGATCCGATTCAGGATCGATTTATTAAGACATTAAACTATGGATCCTGTTCGCTCCGATTTGGTTCAGTTTGAGTCAATAAAAAATTGCTACTCAGCTTCAACATATGATTACACATCGTTAAATAAGAAAAAATTAGCCAAAGGCTAGTTTTCATCTGTAGTCCCCTGGCCATGGTGTTAAAGGGCAAGAAGCACACAATACATATACAATAGAAAACACATATGGAAGCACTACATTTGAGACATTTTTGCAGCTTCATCTGGCATCTCCTGTTGAATTGCATGAATATTTGCAAGATTTAACTTGATTTTTTTTACACAATTTGTCAATATGGCCTTTAGAAGAGAGCTGTGAATCTAATATTAACCCAATATATTTATACTGATTGATAATTTGTATTTTATCTCCATCAACAAGTATATCAGGATCAGGTGACTCTCTAGTCATTTTAAACCCATGCCTACAGTTTTGGGAAGGTTTTGCTGTAGACAGCACTCCTGTAACCAGATTGTCACACAGGACATTGTTTTGTAATATAACAAACGATAGATTCCGTTTTTGCCCATGAAGCTCAATGGGCCACATTTGGGCCCCAGGCCTTAGTTTGCCTATGTCTGGGTTGGAGTCTACATTCTGCTTTGTGCAGTGATGGCTGTGTCCAATCATTTCTAGTTTATTTTCCTTTGTTGTGGCAAATATTTTTTTTACTTTTCTAAGGAAAATGTATTGTTCACAGAGATTTTTAAAGCCGTGGTGAGGTTTTCTGAGCCCACATGTCTGTGTCTCTGTCTTTCAGACAAACTTGATCAAAATGTCCCACTGGTTGAGAGGGTTACCCACTGATCCTGCATAACTTCCCACAATCCCCCTTGCTCTCTTCCTGCCAAGGAGGCTGTTGACCCCTGCTGAGACCCTCACTTAGGTCTGTGCTGGCCTTGGTGTTCCCACACCCCCAGCTCAGGCTGATGGGACGAAAAACAAAACCCTGAGTGTCCTCTTGTCTCTTTTCTTCACCATTTCTTTCATTGAATCCAAAGTCTCTGAAACAAAGTAACCAGGTGACTAAAAGGTGTTTGCCCAGATTATGGTGCCAATTTAAATCATGCCCTGAAAGATTGAACTGGTCACCAGTCATTGGTGTAGGGTCCCTAGTTGACCCACATCAGTACCATTAGCATGTGGTTTTGTTGCATTCCAATGGTCCATGTGTGTCGGGTTATTACAGATTATTTCTGCTATGTTATTTATTATCACCAAGTACATTAGAGGTTAATCTAAGAGGAAGAAGTGGCCAGATTTTCATGTTTCCATGTCTGATGTGATTGTGATGTTCACGGATGCTGATGAAGTCGACTTAACAGAAACCTAAACAATCAGTTCAGAACTGTCAAAAGTTGAAAGGTTCAGTCCACATAGAACCTAACCAGCTGTGAAGTGGGCTAGATTAGTGCAATAATAAGGATTACATATAAACAATAATTCAAGTTCAAGGTTTTCGGCCAAGGTGAAGGGAAAAGTTTACAGGACAGTTGTGAGACCAGCCATGATGGATGGATTAGAGACACTAGGAATAGGTAGAAGACAGGAGACAGAGCTGGAGGTGGAGGAGTTAAAGCTGCTGAGATTCTCTTTGGGGGTGACAAGGATGGACAGGATCAGGAATGAGGGGATTAGAGGGACAACATAGACAGGAAGGTTTGGAGAAAAAGCTAGAGAAGCCAGACTGAGATGGTTTGGACATGTTCAGAGGAGGGGCAGTGATTATATTGGGGAAGGAATGCTAGACATGGAGCTACCAGGTAAGAGGACATGGAGGTGGTTGGAGTTGGAGTTGAGGATGCGAAGGACAGAGTGAGATGGAAATTGTTGACTCGCTGTGGCAACCACTGAAAAACGGGATAAGCTGAAGGAAGAAGAACTATTTTTAATAACATATCCTGAATATATTGTTTTTAAGAATTTTTATTGTGTGATTATAATACAGGTCCTAAATTTGATCGTATTAGATTACATAATGACAATATTATGAGCAGCATTAGTGTCCCTCATAACTTCCAGTGTGCTCACCATCCACAGGAAGTCTCCGAGTAAGGAGAAGTGTGATTTGGGTGGCACTTATGGAGAATGCTGCCACTGTGAACCAGTTACGGATGAAGATTAATTGTAATATAAATGAATAATTTGATTGGAGGGCCAGATTAAAAAATCAAACAGGTGGCATCTGGCGGGAATTTTGCCAATTCCCGCCAATTAGGTTTGGTTATGGCCTGCGCACCATATGTTGTACATCCCTGATGCAGATAATAGACTGGTTCATCAATTGAACTGTAACTCCCAGAATAGACATGATTCAGTATTTGTGTTAGTCTCACTAAGGCATCAGTGACAGTAATGATTATAGTGTGAGTGTTGAATAACTGGTAATAACGAAAGTACTTGTTGGTCAACACAGTACTAGATCAGAGTAACTCAGTTGGCTGTGTTTCCTGAGGAAACATTTGAACAACAACAAGTCGTACAAATGTTTCACACGAGTTATTTGTTTATGACGTTTTCTCTCCTGTGTGTGTGTGTGTTTGTGTTTCTCTCTATGTGTGTGCAGACATCTTACCGTTTCAGTCGTGTCAACACACTCAAGTCAGTTGAACTGAAATGTACAGCACCTTACAGTGGACTCAAACTATTCCTAGAAAACCTTCACAAACCAGGTTTTCATTCATACTTCCTGCAGGAGCCAATACATTTTTGCTTTATATTTTGTTTTGCGTGATGCCAATACTGCATTCGTTCTTCTGTTCCAATTGTTGAGTTTCACTAGAAGGCACCAGCTCCATCTCCCTCCCGGTCCACAGGTTTGAAGGAGGATTATCAGCATTGTTAGGTTTTGTTTACTATTACATCAGTTATGATACAATACGTGTTGTTACAGTTGCTGAAGGATCTGATCGTAACATTAGAATAGAGTCCAAACATTTACCCTCTGTCTAGTGCTTTTGCCCACATGGCTTTGAAAGACAGCGTTTTTTTAATTAAATGGACAAATATTTACAGAAATATTTCTATATGTATATATCTATCTATGGTTTTAAAGGGTCTCCAGTGAACATTAGTTACAATCTTTAAGTTTTTGGCTTGAACCAGAAAACTTTATTCTAGTTAATGATGTCAAATAAATTAATGTGCTGAATATTGCATTTTTTTACCATCCATCATGTCACAAATCAGTACATTGATTTTTAAAAATTAACAATTACCAGTCATAGATGACTTTTATTTCTCCTCTAGTGATTCCAAATGTAGTTGTTAACCTGATGTTAGATTGTGTTTTTACTATAAATATAGTTTGACTACAGTTACATTGTTAAAACAAACTCAATACATCGTTGTGTCTTTTGTATCACAACATAACACATATTGTATATTACATTCCCCATGTATTGTGATCAAACATACATACCCAAATACTATTAATTATAATACATACTAGTCTATATTCTGTCTCACTTTCAAATGCTGAATAAAAATTACTTTAAGGAAACAAGCTGAAAATCTAGAATAAAGCAACAGTTTTGTACTATCTTAGGTAACCCAGCAGTAGAGAGAGTGAAGCCTGTTTGTATGTTCCCTCCTGTCACCACAGGAAAAGTCAGGAGGAAAAAAAAAAACAACCACAGAGTGAAAAGGACAAACAGGAGTGAGGCCAATGACCGAAGTAAAGAAAGTTTACCCTGGAGCGCATTCACTGTCCTCACTTCCCTGTTGTCTTCAGATGTGCTTTCTTAATTTAGACATGTAGGAAAATGATCAGCACAGCAAAAACTCAAAGTGGTGCTTTCACTTCCTCCAAGACTTAGCAGTAAATGGATCTGGAATAGCTGCTGTTGCCTTCAGTGAAATGAAAGTCTGCCTTTGAGCTGTACTGTCAACGGGTCACGGAGTGAGAAAACAGCCCGTGTACAGTGTGTAGAGAGTGAAGTGAAAGAATGTGTTTTATGCACAGCAGATGTTCAATAAATCAACATTTTGCAATGTTTTCTTGGCCTTGGTTTCGTCCCCCAACATTCCCCACATACAGTAGGTTGAAGCCTCTGCGGTGTGTGTCGACTATAGCGCAGAGTAGTTGGAGACAGATGTGATTATGCAGTCACTTTGTATTCTGCGTGTAATTCATTAAAACCATCTGAGTGTTGTAATTACAAAACAACCCAATTTGGCGGCTGTTGAATCACTCATCTCTGCTTTCATCCAGACGCTTGGTGCCAACGCGTCCCTCCATTCGCTGCCCCGATACATCCGCCCGTCACGCTGTTTGAGGTCATGGAGTTCAGCAAGCGTTCAGCCGCATCAACCGTTTCCTTACTGCCAGCTACTGTGCTCATGAAGCACAGTCCTGTGACTGCGTCCCCCCTCAAACAGACGGGCTTTAAACTCGTCAGATGTGAAGAGTTCCAACTGAAAGAAGCACAGATATCTTCTTTCTTTTCCTTTCAGCTTGTGTCTTTTCTCAGGGGTTGCCACAGCGAGTCAACAATTACCATCTCACCCTGTCCTCTGTATCCTCAACTCTAATCCAACTACCTCAATGTCCATAAATCTCCTCCTTGTCTCCTACCTGGTAGCTCGGTCTCTACGATCATTCTTCTCCCAATATAACCACTGTCCCTCCTCTGAACATGTCCAAACCATCTTAATCTGTCTTCTCTAGCTTTTTCTCCAAACCTTCCTGTCTGTGTTGTCTCCCAATTACCTCGTTCTTGATCCTGTCCATCCTTGTCAACCCTAAAGAAGCACAAATATATCAATGATAATATAAAATATATGTTTGACCTCCATCAGGTTGTGGCATTCAAAGGTGTCTGCATTGTCATGCTGTGGCTGAGCCATGTCTGTGTGTGATGGAGTGAATAGGTCTGACGAATCGTGCTGTCTCTTTATGAGGACACAGAGGGAGTCCACTGTCCACTGTCCTCTGAATGACAGGATTCCTCCTCCTTAGGACACTGAAGGACCACTGTGTTGAAGTTTTATACCACAAGAACACATCATACATTTGTGGTGTCAACATTAGCTGAATGGAGCTGGGAAACAGTCAGTGACAGTCACGTCTGAGTCTGTGGTTATTCACAGCAGGACAAGTTGAATTTTGCAGTGTGCACAGAGCTGTACTCTGCAGACTTGAATAAGTCCGACCGATGAACTAGAACATTTAGTCAACTCAAAAACAGAACAAATAATAACCAGTTTTTGATAGTTCTACATTGAAATCTCAAATATTTCCATCAGGGGTCCTCAAACCCCAGTCCCTGGACCAGCACTGGTACATGGCTCATGTTGCATTTAGTCTCTTAAGTTAAAAATCCAGAGAAATATCAAAATAAAACATTTTTCTGACTCTAATATAAACAGGATAAAGTTGAAATTGTGTAATAACAAAAGGATTGTGGAACACTGATTTTAATGGTTACTTTTATACACTCAATGTATTGCATTTAAGTAAAACAACATGAGTTTTTATTTTTTACACCTTTCTGGTAGAGAGTATAGTATTTAACAAAATATAACAGAGATAATATACCCAATTAAAATGGAATACAAATAGTTAGTTAATATATACATATCTATTATACTTGTTCATGTTGAGTCATGTTATCAAAACTAATACTGAATGATGACATGTAAATAGACAAGGTTTTAAGATTTGTGACACAAGTCAGTGGCTTAATCATGAATAATCATGATCATAATTAATGGTAGAATTAATGTAACACTAGGCAAATATTTGTTGTATCTTATCTTTTTGATAGTAACATGTACTACAGTAGATTACTCCAAATATGTGGAGGAATTCCAGATACATATCTGTGGATCATGCGTTTCCTCAGGTTATAGAAAGGCCAGAGTCCTTTTTTTTCTAAGTCAAAGTTACTGGCCCCATGAGGACGTGCTCTGATTGGCTAAATGAATCCATCCATCCTTTCAGTGGGATGAGCCTAGGAGGAGGAAACGTGTGATTAGTAATAATTTTTTTATTGGCTTCATTACTATTTATTTATTCCTCCACATTGATTCTTGGCCATTTATAACATTCAATAACTCTGTGTTAACAGAGCCGTCGTTTCCTTATCTTAACTCGAAACTGATGTGGAGAAGGTTTAGTGAAGAGGAGGGAATATGGAGAAACTAGAGGAAGGAGAAACAACACAGATGGACAAAGGGATGACAAGGTAATGAATCAAATCTGAGGCTCCCAGACCAGACAGGCAACAAATCACTCACTCTCCACCTCTGTCTCCTCTGCTCCACTCTCCTCATCTGTAGCAGCGGTGCAGCTGTGTCCTGTACTGCATAACGCACTGTTCATGCGCAGTTCCGACTTACGAATGCATGCGTGTATGCGGAAATGACTTGGTCAAAGGTGACATGGTCAGTAAAGGTCCGAGAGGAAGTCCTGTTCTATGATATGATGTGGGCCGGCACTGGGGCCAACCTGATTAGGAGCTGAATGCTTCAGGACAGACTGCAACGTAAACAGAGATTAGAGAGGGACAGAGGCCCCCCCCCAAAACGCCACTGCCCCACCCCATCCACGCTTGTCAGCACCTCAGCCCCTGCCTCCCCCAGTGGAAGAGCAGGGGCCACACAGACTATGGGGAGGATTAGGGGCCAGGATCAGCAGTGGTGATTCTGGTATGATCTTAAATGTAAATCCAGCCTCCATGGCACTGGCTCCCCCAGTGGTCAAAAATCCACCTGTCAACACAAGTTCTTGAGTTCCCTGAGTGGGAATTAACTTAGGTTCCATATTGTAGCGGTTAGCATGTCTCCTTCTGAAGCAGAGAGCGGAGAGTTCTTTGTTCACTTCCCAGAAGAACCACATGCTTGGGTCCTGTCGGTGGCAGTCTGCTGTTAACACAAGAATTTCCCAAGCTGCGATCAATAAAGTTTTTTATTTTAATATTTACTAGCCCAGAACAAAATTTTGTTGCAGCCATTTTTACAGAACTTTACATATGTGTAATGTGCAGCAGAAATTGTATGATATCGTACATCACCTGTTGGATCAGACTGTTCCACCAAGGGCTGCTGTGGCTGCAGATTTTTGTTCTAACCAAGCAGTAGCACACCTGCGTGTACAGGTTTAATCTACTGATCAGTTATCAGGCAGCTGATTGGTCAAACTATGTCCTCTTGGTTGGTTGGAACAAAAAGCAGCAGCTCTTTCTGGAATTGTTTGGGGACGTCTGTGTTGGTCACGTCACCACAAGGGGGATTGGCAGGCTGAGTACTGTTGTGCAGTTGAGGCTGTGGTCACTAAGAGTTTATGTCCATCTATTGTTTTTTTTTATGTTGTTTGCGTTATTAAACTGATGTAGGAATAGCTAGTCAATATTGATTAATTAATTAAGTCTCATCTTCCATACTGTCAGTCTTCCTGTGGGTGGTGAGTCCATTGAATGTTATGTTGGTCTGGACGCTGCTATGATCAGAGCAACCTCAGTGGCAACCTGGCAGCTGGTGGATTAGAACCTGAGGCTTATCAATATTAAGGACAATATTATTTTTTAATATATCAGCAAGAATCATTGAGGTTTGTTCTCCAAATTATGAAAAGCTTATAATATAGTGTTTCTTCTCGGCCAAATGATGTGACCAAAAACGTATTTCAAGTAAAATTGAATGTAGTATTTGTAGTGTATACAGTATTGTCATTGTGACACTGCTGCTTGAAATGAAATGTTGTCTCTGCCTCTACCGGTGTGATTTGGGAGGCAGTCGTGGAAACTGCTTCCCTTGTGACCTGGTAAGAGATGAGAGAATGAAGATGGATGAATGGATGCATGGATTATTCAACTAGGTTTCGCAATTATTTTGCATGAAACAAAAGAATTGCTTTTGTTAAACAATAAAATTGTGGCCAAACACCACAGATTCGCACCATGGTGATTTTGTAAATGCACAAAAAGTGAGACATTAGTCGTCTAGTTGAGTGACATGGACTACAGCTCAAAATGACATCAATGTGTTGAACAACGTCCCACGGCATCTTCATGTCTCAGAAGATCAGTGTGTTAAGATTTCTCCCCTCAAAAAGAAAAACCCTCCACAATATCTGCCTGGAGGTGATCTTCTCACACATTCAACCTGTCTTTGATTTGATGCAAAACATTTGGATGTTAGTTTTCTTTAAGGGCGTGGGACAGCATTACAGAGACAGAGATATGATGTGGTGTGTCCTCAGTCTTCTGTTTTATATTACACCAAGATTTTGTGCCTAAGCCGCGGCTTAGATACGATCTTAACTGACAGCTAATGTTGTGCAAAAAGTGGAAACACAGCCCTGTGTATCTGTGTCTTTAAATCAAACCATTAATCCAGAATATGAGCTGGAGCTCATCTTATCGGCCGTCCTCGTCCAATCACACTCCCTTTAATGGAAGGGAATTTGTGAGTTAGCAAACATGGCCCCCGCTCTGTTCTGGCCAATGCGCAGCGTAGCAGCTTGTGCTTTGGCTTGGGTTAACAACCATCTGCTTTCAATTGGGAGCAGTTGAGACAAAGCTGTGGTCAGGCGGGGAGGGAGGAGGGGGTAAGAATGTTTGGGTCTCATCTCCAGCTAATAGGTGATGAGAGAAAACAGAGCCATCCTGAAGAAAAGTGCCTAAAGCCCCAGGCAGATGTGGTCAGACGGGGCACTTTCATCGTGTCAGGCGTGATGTTCTGCTGATCTCTCACAGAGAGAATTTAGAACCTGTAGCCTCACAAACCTCTGGTGATCAGAAATAGTGTCAGGGTACACGAGTGGAAATATCACCTCTTCTTTCCCTCCGAGTGTCTCTTTTACAAATAGCTCAGTGCAGGAAATCCAATATTGCCGCTCCAACAGAGAGTGAATACATCGAATGAATTTGCTGTCAAGCTGTGGCCGCCATTAAATATACTGTTTAACAGCCAGCTAGAATAAACACCTTTTCCAATCAAGCAGCAGTTATCTGCAGCTCCCTGCCAGACAATTCCCTTTTAATGGCCTTTGCTATGGAAATGCACAAATAAGCAGAAGGAAACCGGGACAGTGGCCACTGTTTGGCCTCCTCAGTAGAAGCTGCCTTTCATCAGTGGAAAAGTTCATCTCCATTAGTTCGAATTACCCAGCTACCTCAGCTCTGTCCATGGAGTAATGGTCCATAGATAGAGAACATTCACAGCCATTACCAAAGGCAGAGCAGCCAACGATAAGTCAGACGGAGGGCTGGCAGCGTGCCACGATGAGCCAACGATCAGAGCCCTCGGGGCAAACTGTCAGACCACATCACAGCCGTTATCTTCCTGACAGACAGTCTCATTTTGGGCAACGACACAGAGTGTGAGTTATGTGATCATCTTCTTGATTTTGAAGGGTGGGGTGAAAACAAGGTGACTGGAGTTTCATAGTGACGTGGCCACTGCTGCTGGGACTGAGCAGAGAAACATTCCTGCCCTGTCAAAGGGCAAATTCTCAGCTTCCTGCCACTCAGGATGATAGGAGTGTAGGAGCATGGAAAGGAAAGGGGGAGTCCAGGGAGAAAAGGGAGGAGCGGTGTTTTGATATTTGTTGCAGCTGTAACCAAACCCCACTTTTCTCTTCTCTCTCCTGATGTTGTAGAGAATGTGGAATTTTCAGAGCCGATTGTTTAGACTCCACTCCCAAGAAGGAGTCAGGTCTTTAAGACCCCAGACTAGACGTGGGCAAACTAAGGCCAATGGACTGGATAAGGCCCGTTTGGCTTTTTAAATTGGCCCACCAAACTTTATTTAGGTTAGTTTATTAATTTCTAATATCATCATAATTTTTCATTAAAACTTTTCTTTGCCGTAGCACAATTTCCAAATAGTAGTGTACCAAAGGCTAAATGACTTTTACATTTCATGTATCTTTGTCTACACACAACATCTATCGATCTATCTTCTGATACAACACCCTTGTCAGATTTTAGGACATGAAAACTGTAGCAGCAATTTCCGCAGCAACTAGAAACATTTTGCGTAACACATCGTAACCCGGTCCCTCACTTTGGCCCAGAGGCAATGTCTCTGTCTTTGGTGGGAAACTCCAGGGTTCACATCCTGGGAAAGTTCTATTTCACTAGTTTACTTCCAGTGGGCTCACCACCTGCAGGAAGGTTCAGATTGGTGCAATGTGATTTGGGTGGCAGTTGTGGAGACTGCTGAGACCCAGTCATTTTCCTGCTCTTGAAAAATACAGGGAAAGATTGGGTGTCCCCTTTGAGGCTCAAGGCCACATGTCATCGGCTCTATTACCCAGGTCCAGGACCTGTGAGACCACCTCCCTGGTGTGTGACTCTGACAGGGCCTCACAGCACCACCCCAACCCCAGCGGGCTCCAGTGGACCAAGGTGACGTGCTGGTGGCCTCTGTGTTTGTTTTCCCCTTTCCACTGCTGTTGGTCCTGCTAAGCCTCGCTTAGCTACTAGCTGGCGGGGGTGTGTGTGTGTGTGTCTGTGTGTGTGAATGATGATGATGCCAAATGTTAAACAGGTCTCCAACTCTGTGTGAGTGTCTGTGTGTGTAACATACAGAAATGTCCTCTCCAGCATCTGCAGTTGTCATTACAATATCACCGCTGAGTTGACTCAGGACTGAACCTTCCAGTCCTGTGGAGTCTGCAACAGACTGGTGAATCACTGACATCATCTTTCAAGTCAGTGATTCCCTACTGTTGTGAAACAAAACTTGTACATGTCATTAGATATTATGTCTTTCTTCAATTCCTGCCTGTTTATCAATGTCGAGTTCAACTAAACAGGCACAGGTTTCAATATGGGCGTCGGCTGAGGCAAGACATTATATTTTATAGCATATACTTTTTGAACATATGTGTTCTGTGAATGGATTGGAGGGCTTTCCAAAAATAATAATATAGGGTTTGGTAACATTTGACAATTTGGTTTGACTGCGTCACGGTAACACAACACACTCTACCGAACTATAAATTTACGCAAACACAAACACCAACCATACCCAGGCTCTCTTATCTGTTCCACACAGATATGAAAAGAGACACACTCACAGCATTACCCAGAGTGCATTTAATTGGTCACATAGCCAGAGGGGAGGGGTTGTGAGGTCATGCTGCTCACTTTGGGCGCCCATTACTCGCTCAGTTAAGCTCAGCACCACGTGGCGGGGCCAGGGGAAGACTGTGGATACACTTGTCACTGAGACAGCCTAATTAGTGCCAGGCGTCCAATGTCTGACCCCCCGACACCACCTGAGAGACAGAGCTCAGACCCACCTGTTTGTTTCCCATGGATGAGAATTAACAGTTTCTACAGGGATCAGCAGCCAGGCACAGTTGGATGCTACGCGTTGGGTTTTCTTGGAGCCACGTTGGTGAATTGGAGCTGACTCAGCTGAAGCTTACCATATTAAATATCTGTATCTATGTATATAATACATGTATATATGCACATATTTGTGTGTATAAGTATATATATCTACAAATATAGATAAAATATATGTTATAAAGAGTCATTCCTCTCTACTCTTTAGTTCGCATTTTGCTTCCTCAGTGAATCACACATTTTTTAAAATCTCAGTGGAGTTTTGTTATATTAAGGGTTTTTGTAGATATTTTGTGAATTTTTTTTTTATTAAATAGAATAACAATTAAAAAATCACAGTATAATATATTTTTTATTTTATTTTTATTTTTTTCATTCTTGGAAAAATAATGGTAGAATTCTAGCCATCCATGCAAAAGGCCCCAGTTTGATTCCTTGCCAATGCAACTAATTTCCCATATTTTCCAAACCATACTTCAGAGGGATTAATAAAGTTCCATCTATCAGCATGCTTCTGTTCCTTACACTGATTGGTGTGTGTACCAGTGTTTCTGTTGTGTATGTGGCTTTTCCCCCTAGTCCATGCATGTCACACTGTTCCTCAAAGTGCCTGCAGGTTTTGGTTCCAACCAATTCAGGGCACATCCACTGACCAATCATCTGTCTGGAAACTCAGATCAGTTGATTAAAGGGCCAAGACAGGTGTATGCTAGCTGGTTGGGGAAAAAAACCTGCAGCTCCACCAGTCCTTTGTGGATCCTACCCTAGTCTCTGTGCCACTTGTTTAATTTGCCCTTCACTGTCATAGCTGCAGACTTTGTGCTCTTGGTAAAAGTTTACCCAGATTTAACGCACATAGTTGACAAAACTATGAGCTCTTGTGCATGTCTTTAATATACAAGTAAGCACTGTCCATCTTGAACGGTGTGGAGTAAATGTTAAACACCATACAGTATGTATACGAAAATCTTTGATCCTTTTGGCATTTCCCATCTCACCCTGTCCTCTGTATCTTCTACCCTAACTCCACCTACATGCCACTCACCGCATCCATCAATCTCCTCTCTGTCTCCTACCTGGTAGCTCCATCTCTAGGATCATTCTTCTACCAATGTATCCACTGTCCCTCCTCTGAACATGTCCAAACCATCTCAATCTGTCTTCTCTAGCTTTTTCTACAAACCTTCCTGTCTGTGTTGTCCCTCTTATCACATCATTCCTGATCCTGTCCATCCTTAAATCTCATCATCACAGAGATAGAGATACTGTTGTGTGTAATGTGCTATACCGTATATATGTAAATAATATAATACAATATGTATTTTGCCTCTTTCTTGAGTTTCCCTTTTCACAGTTCATGCTGGAACATATTTAATGTATTAGGAGAGGACTTACTGTAGTTGTATGACATATGTATTATATGTAGATATTTATCCATGTACTGTATATATTTAAGCATATTTGCATACTGTATATGTAAGATATACATGTAAACACACATATGTGTATATATTTAGGTACATGTAATATAATATTGATATATATGATTGATGTATATGGTTCTGAATTGAAGTATTTATAACAATTCCTATATCATTCTTTGTTTAAAATATAAATAGCTTGAGTTCTGCAGCCTCCAGATGACTGAATCTGAAACTCTGCACTGTTCACTTCTTTCAAGGACGATTAAATCGGACGACCTGTCTCTGTCTGGCTCAGCTGACAGAGTTACTGAAGCGTGTAGAGGAAAAGCCTCTGTTTCTGTTTTTAGGCTAAATGTAAAACAGAAAGTCAGAGTAAAAACTGTGATGAGAACTTTATCGCCAGTCGTCTGACTTTTTCTCCAGTGTCTAGAGGGAATGTAAACATGAAAACATACTTCTGAAGTACAGCCAAAAAGCGTTAGTACTTGATCACAATGTACCCAATACACCAACAGGACGTCCATTTATTGTCTTTGTTTATATACTTTCGACCGTCATGTATCTCCCTTTAACATAAACTCTGACTGCGTGATGGTGACAGTGGACGCCTCATGCCGTCCATGGACATTTTCAGCTTTTTTTCTTACCACTTCAAATGAAAAGTTTATTTAACACAGGACCAGAGAAGAGTCCAACCACACAGTGTATGTAAGGGAGGACTGGAAGGGTTGTGTGTCGTGCACAGAGATAATGTAAACAGAAACAGGTTAAAGAAGAAGAGAGGACGTGATGGTAGTTTACGCCACTGTTGTTCTTCTCTGCTTTGTTTTTGTCTTCGTCTGCTGCACAGATGTAGGTGTGCCTGATGTGAAGTGACATTTATTGAAGCGCTGCCTTCAGGAACAGTTGACTCAAAAAGCAAGAGTAAAAATAAAGAGAGTAGGAGCAGCAAGAAGAGGAGAATGAGGAGGAGCAAAAAGCTGTCTTTCTTTCAGGTGGATTTTGTTGAGTGACTTCTAAGTGTGGAAAAAGACAAAAGAAACAACAGCTTGACGTTGAGTTTATCGGTCCGTGGGCTGGATCTGTACTCATGTTATTAATGAGTTTGTCGAGGCCACATGTCATCTGGTTCTGGGGAAAATCTAAGGAGAGCGTGTCAAGGGGGGGAATGGAGAGAGACGATTGGGGTGGTGGGGTGAGAGGGCCAGGGTTCGACTGGAGGTCTTCTGATCCTGAAAGCAGTTTCCTCCAAATGCTGTGAACGTGAAGAGAAATGCAGGGAAAGGAAAAGGGGAGAGGAGTGGAAACCAGACGCTGGTAGAGAATGAAATGACAAAATAATAACTGTTAAAAAAAAGTGGCTGCTGCTAGACATGTCCTCTAATGTGGTGAGGACACTTTTAATACTTTGGGCATTACAAACATTGTGGGGGTTTTTTGGGGCTAAAATTCATTTATTTTCATGTGGAAATTCAGTTTTGGGGGTTGGAGCATAGACCTGTCATCTGAAACCAAAGATCATTCGCTCCTCTGATTTTCTGCTGTCTGAGGTCACATTTAGCCTCTGTAGACCAGTGACTCCACTGACTCTGAGTCATTCCTTCAACATGTTGACTTACCCTGGACAACCACAGATCTGCTGGACACAATCCAACCCAACAACGATGATTATTTCTCCTGATCACAATCCAATCTTGCAATGTAGAACTGGGGAATATTTGACCTATTTACTTGTGGGCGTGAGTGTTTTGTTTTACCCCACACAGACACACCTCCCCCATCTCCCTCCAATTCTTTGGCTGATATTTAGGTCAGCGGAGGACAGCACTTTCCAGACAGAAAGCATGAGCTTATAGTCCAAGTTTTTCCAGCCCTGAGTATCTAACTGAAGGTGCACAAACGGATTACCTGAAGCTGCTCAAAGCTCCTGGGTTTGTTGAGTTTTAGACTGATGAACTTAACAAATGCAACACCTCAGGGTGAGGAGAGAGTGACTCAGAGGATGATTTAATTTCTACATCAGTAGAAATTAAATGGGATTTAAGAAAGAAAACCATGTATCCAATATAGTTTGGCTCCATGAATCCTTCCAGACTGGCAACAATATCAGAAATTGTCACAGAATCACAATCCAATAACTTCACTGTTCATCCACTTTTCATTGTTGTAATCCATTGGTTTAATTACAAACACCATAGAGAGGATTTATTTATTTTTTAGCTTAAAACACCAGCTGAACAACCAAGATGTCTAATAAGACCTCAACATTTATTACCTAGAGGTTGAGGAGGTGGACTTGGGTCCGAAAACTTCAGGTTCAAATCCACCAACTGCCAGGTTGCCACTGAGGTGCTTTGAGCATAGCACCGTCCCAGCCCACATAACTTCTTGTGGGGTCACCACCCACAAGAAGGTTCACAATATGGTGCAATATGATTTAGGTGGAGCCAGCTGCCCCTGCGACACAGATGAATGAATGAATATATGAATGATTTATCATTCAAAAATAAGAAATGTATACATGCAAAAATATATAAATATATTTACATATATATATATATATACGTACAGTTTATGTAATTATATGTGTATATATCTATATTTGCTAGCAGCTATATATTTACATATATATTTATATGTGTTAATAAAGTATACACCCACCATATACACCTGCTGAAAGTCTTTTCATATTTCCCAGTGAGTCCCCTGGAGACAGTTACAAGTGCAGAGCAGGTTTACTCAGTTGAAACCCTGGTTCTCAGCCTCTGATGAGTCTCCAGTGGTATCTGTCTCATCCACACATACACTCACAAGGTCAGCCTCCACTAATGTGTTGCTCAGTGCGTCAAAGCGGGGTTGGTGACAGTTGTAAAAGTACTGACAACGTGACCTTCTCTTTGACTGATGGTGGTCAGGAGGGCCATTACCCTGTGCTGTTAACTCAGCTCCGTGCAGGCTGGTTACAGTCTGATTGTGCATGGATGTATGTATGATATGATATGATTTACTTTTTATTATTTACAGTAATTTCCCCAAATCTACAGGATTATTGCTCCAAAACCACAGGTCATTGTTTCATAGATGCTTAGGGATAAGGAGAAATATGTGCCTATAGACTGGGGAAATGACAGGAAATCAGAGGAGAGTGGAGGAGGCTGGTGGAGCTTTGGAAAAAGGAGAGAGCAGAAGATGAGAGGAGACGGTAAGCAGAGGAATACAAATGAGCGCAGGGTAGGGAGGAGAAAGGAAGATGATGAGAACGAGATGAAAGAAAGTAAAGGCAAGAGGGGAGAGGGTGAGGTGGAAGAGGGGTGACAACAAGGAGAATACACAGTGGGAGAGGGGTTTATAAAGAGAGAGTCAGCGAAGCAGCCATCTACAACACGCCCATGACCCAGATTCACTGTTTCTCTGGAGATCCCTCTCCCTGATGAATGTTTGATTACACCTTCAACCACGGCAGCGTTTAAACCCAGCGCTGTTCAAATTTCATCTCACTGACTGCCCAGGAGGAAAAGGAAATGAGATTGAAGTCAGATCAGATCAGAGAGGAAAAAGACGTGGGTCTCCTCAGACCAGAGCAGAGCAGACAACACAGAGCCACACACACCGTCTACTCATCCCACCATTGAATATAAACCAAAACAAATCTGACTTAAAGTGTCTCTTGTCCGTCTGTGGACGTTATTGCTCTTCTCCATTTCCCTCGGTGTGTTTTCACATCATTACTGAACACCAGGGTAGACGTATCACTGTGCATCAGCCACAGTCACTGATAAACCTCTGTCACTGTTGCCATAGTTACCATTCTTGTGAGTTAAGCCCACTGCTATGACTGCCATGAGAGAGACGGAGGAAAGCAGCACACACCGGCAGATGACAAAATGGCGGCAAGATTAAATCCACAATTCAGACTAAGCCACGTATGTCGGGGCAGACAACAAAGGATTCTGGGAAAGTCTCATTTCTCGCTCTCTTTCGTCTTTCTCTCTGCCTGTCTGTTTCTGTCTATCTCTGCCATTCCTTTCCCTCTCTGTCCTCTTCCTGTTTGTACACACATATGTGCACAGATGTTATTTTTATGTCATATATTAAAAGTCAACAGTCACATCTGCACGGCATCAGCAGTGAGTCTCATTCCAGTAATCAGAAAGAAAACACTGCAGGGTCTGGGTCAGGCAAAGAAACCAAATAAATGGATGGACATGTGGATTGACAGACGAGTGGACAAAGCCGGGTGACTGGCCAGCTGGATGGACGAAACAAACGAGAGACAGATAGACAAGAAGAAAGACGACTGGAAGGATGGATGAAGGGCCGGTCAAGATTGATGAATGGACAGAGAGACAGACAGCAGCCTTCTTGGCCATCACTGGTCATTTTTCCTGAAGGATACTCCCTAGGGACTAATGAAGTTCTGTCTATCTTCAATCACCTGAGAGGACACAGACAAAGAAAAATGCTGTCCAACGACCTGATGACATTGCACACAGATGGACCTGTCTGTGGATTTATGTTTATGTTCACCCACATACAGTCATGTACTGGACACCTGCGCTTGTCGGGTTTTAACCAAATATCTCCCTGAAAGGGATGAACATCTCTCTCTTCTGAGCCTTGTCTCTCTACCATGGATCAATGGTCCCCCCTTGGTGGAGGCCACATCTCCTCATCATCACAGTCTGGCTAGATCCCTAGACCGAATCATTCTGTCTACCCCTGCACTACAGTTGCCACGGAAACCATGTGCATGTCTGCCTGTGTGTGTGTGTGTGTGTGTATGTGTGTGTGGTACTGCAGGGGGATTGGTTGCCAGGGGCTAGATGCTTTCCAATCAAACCTGTTACTGGGGTGCCCCCCCCCCCCCCCCCCCCCCCCCCCCCCCCCCCCCCCCCCCACACACACACACACACACACTTTCCACCCCCAATGAAAACCAGGAAAGAGTGGAGGAGAGATGGTGCCGCCTGTTGGTCCACACTAGGTTTTCATCTGTGGTTATGTTTAGACAGTGTGTCTCAAAATGGCAAAGAGCGCAATATTGTTTTTTTTTTTAAAGATTAAAAAATAAATAAAATCAAAAGTTTTAAGATTGAGCGTTTAAAAAATATTTTAGAAAACGATTTTTCTTGTTGCTCTAATTCCATTTTAGTATCCAGCTGAGATGATTGGTCAATACAGGACCATAGTTATGCTCTGGCTGCTAAAATAGAAAATCTATGAAATGATGAGAACAAATTTCTCCAATTGCTTTAGTTCAAGCAAAAATAACAATAGCTTTTCCACAGGCCACATTTTTAGAATGCAATTTTAGAATGGAAAAAATGATTAGACCACTCTTCCTTTAATTTCTTGTCCATTTAAAAGTCTGCTTCCACTTAATCTACATTAATCTGGACAAATATAATAACAACAAAAAAGG
>JAFBJS010000141.1:365969-396436 GCA_016785265.1 Paraplagusia blochii
ACTGACAAATACAGTGCTTTTAGTCATTGCATGGTTTTGTGTTCATTGTTTCCCCCAGGTGATAAACCTTTAGTGGAACAAGGCATTAAGATGAACAAGGAATTAAAAGAAAACAGCAGAGTGGTCTAATCATTTTTTCCATGACTGTAGATATGGAGGAAAAAACAAGTAAACAACACGGAGTAGCATGGCAGAACTGACAGACCAGACTGACCAGGACTAATGCGACCCGCCATCCCTGTCCAAATGAAATAATTTATTTATATTATAATTATACTTCATTCTTTTCTCTGCAATGCCTGAATTAGCCCAGTAGATAACATAAAACCTATTAGAAGTTTAGTGTTTTGGGTTTTATGCATGATTTTTACATGCCATTTATTGTAGTTCACTAGAACGCTCCATCTTTCTGATCTTGACTTCAAGTATAGGACAAATTGTGGCCAGCAGGTCAAAAGTTTGTCCCCCTCTGGTCTAGGCTAATTAAGTAGAATCTAATTCAGCTAGGTTTACATACTCTTATATTACACGTAATATAGTCTAGTCTGTTTTAGTCTAATCTTGCTTAGTAAATGTTGAACTGTATAATATATCACTGTGCAGTACAGAATAATACAGTATAGTAAAGTATGTTGTAGTGCACTACAGTGAAGTACTTTTTGACTTGATTGATAAGTGTTACTGGCTGTACTGCAGCTCAAGTGTACTAGTGTAGTAATGGTGGCTGTATACTGCAGTGCTGGGCTGTAGCCAGGAGTCTCCTGCTCCAACTGTCTCTGTGGTCCAGCTGTCAAAGACACACCAGGACACCAAGTATGAGTGATGGTGTGGGTCGGTTGGATGCCATGCTTCATGAGCCATGGGCAAAACAACCAGAGTGAGGCGCTCAAATCTGTGCAGGTTTGTGTAATGAGGCAACGGCAGGAGTAGAAGCGGTGACGGTCCGATGGTGAAGTCTGGAACAATGTTGACATGGAGGAAAGTACTGGCCAAAAAAATTGGATCAGAACAAAACTGCAGCTGCAAGCTACATCCATGTTGTAGAGCAGACATGAATTTGGTCCATCTCTGTTCACTTATCCATAACCATGACTCTTGTGGACCTTCCTGCTGGTGCTGAGCCCAATGGAAGACGACAACTGGTAAAAATGGCATTCAGTCCCAGGTGACCCAGGTGTTGAGTCCTGGAGATCCACACCAAGGACGGAGACATTGCCTGTGGGCCATGGTGAATGATGATGTGTGTTGTAATTGTGTTTATCATTTCATGGTAATGTAACTTTCTTTGACATTGTTGGAGTTTTGATCAAGGTTTTACTGTCCTCAGTGTCGTTGGAGTTCTCGCAGCATGTTTGGTTTTCCGGCGTGGATTGCACTGTTTGTCCTGAGTAGTCCCAATATTTCTTTGTTGCTGCTGATTTTTTTTTTTAATTACATGTCACCGTCTCTAACCTGTCTCAGTGAATGTCCCTCATAACGTTTTAAACATATCGTGAAAAACGGAGAAAGGAAAAGTAAAGCAAACACACACATGTTCTTAGTTTACTTAGTGAAGTCAATGAGTCCAATACAAGTAATGTCTCTTGCTAAAAGTTTTTAACATTTAATTTTTTTCAAATTTTAATTAATGGTTCTTCACTTCAAATTAAATATCACACAAAGGTAGAGACTAAAACTAAAAATATGCTGCCTTCAGTTTGTATTGCAGAGAAAAAATACAAACGTTTTTTTTTTTTTCAGGTCAGTCTGCAGCCTTGGATGAGTCTAGAATGTTACAACACCAGTCTGACAGAGACAGGAAAAGTGGACCACGGTACATTTGTGCTCAAACATCAGCTCTGGTTTGGTGGTTGTAAGGCATGCAGAACTCTCCGGAGTCAGAACCGAGCCGTTAAGTTTCCAGGTGAACTTCAACCATTGGCTCATGTGAATCAAGTGAAACTATTTACTGTTACGTTACTGAACATGGCTCAACATGTGAACCTGAAAATATTGATCAATGCTTTTCATTTCTTAATATTGTTAATACAGTCTTTGCTCTCTACACTGGTGTTCTCCTCCCGCTCTCTCAGTACATTTGAGATTTTTTTTTCTTGGAATAGTCTCATTATGATTTTTTTTTATATAATCTTAATCATTATTGTTGATTTAATTGATTGGCACTCCTAATATTATTTCTGTGGTCACAGTTTCATAAAGATATCATGTATTATGGTGGTACTACTAGTGGTTAAAGAAGCGGGTTTGGAGAAGTTCGGGTTCAAGTCCACCAGCTGCCATGTTACCACTGAAGTCCACTGAGCATGGCACCGTCCCCACTCACTGCTCCCCGGGCATTGGAAGTTGCCCACTGTTCACTGTGGTGATGGGTTAAATACAGAGGTCACACATAAGTGTGTGAAGTGATTTGGTAATAAACTCATGATAATACTGGTAATCTGGCAGTTGTAGTTGTAACACATTGATATTACTGTGGTGCCAGTTATGTTCTGACATTACTCTAGTACTTCTCTGATAATAACAACATCACAGTAGCATTGGTACAGCAGTAGCAGCAGTCATATCATCATACAGCGTTGTTTCTGTTATGTGGTGCAGTTTCCACTCCAGCATCAAGTCAACTCCTTGATTCCCTTCTCTGGATTTGGAGTCTGGAAACTCCTGCCAGTGTCTGATAACAGGAAGTCTTTAAGACTGAGATGAATGAAGTTGCTCTGCTGTGACTTTGTCCCTGCAGGCCAATAACAAGGGCCGTCTATCTGAATCTATTGATGTCTGTGTGGTTCTTCTTGGTGTCCATCTCTTTCTCTTTTCTATCTGATCTCCGTCTCTGCACACAGACTGGAGAGGCCACCAATCACTGCCCCTGTCCTCCGTTCCTGCTTCACTCTCTTTTTTTCCTCTTCTCCTTCCATCCCTCATTGTCTCGCAAGTGCCATCTCTCTGAGGTCTGCTGCCTTCAGATACCTTATCTTCTCTTCATCTGTTTCAGACTTACAGCAAAGCCGGCATCCCACCGGGGCACTCTAGATTGTTTGCAGAGGAGAATGGAGTAAAGAGAGAGCAGGGTGGGCTGAACTGGGACACACAGAAAAGAAGGAGACGTCACAGGCAACAAAAGTCCTGTTAATGAGATCATTCATGTCTTACACAGGAGCAGAAAGAAGACATGAGTGATAATGATGACAGGGGGTTGGGGGGGTATCTACTGTCAGTTTATCACTGATACAGACAGAACTGACGGTGTCATTTGGAGGCAGCATTGTTAGCCTGGGCGGATGCTCTCGAAGGTAAATTATGTAGAGGACAAACAGCATTGTTTCTCAGCATGAAGTCCATTAACTCTGTCATCATCACACACTTCGCACCATCTCTCACTTCTCAAACATACGGGAAAAAATTGTTGCCAGGAGCAACTACAGGAGGTGGAGGACAGAGGCTTGGATGAGTCTCTGAGGCGTTGTGTTTGGTTGAACCAAAATAAAACATGACTATATTTATAATCTTTATTGCAGCAGAGCGCCTGCTGTGGATGTCAGTTTATCACTGATACAGACAGAACTGACGGTGTCATTTGGAGGCAGCATTGTTAGCCTGTGCGGATGCTCTCGAAGGTAAATGATGTAGAGGACAAACAGCATTGTTTCTCAGCATGAAGTCCATTAACTCTGTCATCATCACACACTTCGCACCATCTCTCACTTCTCAAACATACGGGAAAAAATTGTTGCCAGGAGCAACTACAGGAGGTGGAGGACAGAGGCTTGGATGAGTCTCTGAGGCGTTGTGTTTGGTTGAACCAAAATAAAACATGACTATATTTATAATCTTTATTGCAGCAGAGCACCTGCTGTGGAGAAATGTGGCTGATGTTTTTTTAAATCACTGTGAGTCCAAGTAAAACAACGTTGTGAAGTGATGGTTAGAAAACAGAGGTAATTTTTTTATCATATCAATCACAGTTTGACTTGATTATTGAAATGCAAAAGACTGTTCCAATAAGGGATGGACTGAAATGAAATTCAGTGGTGCCTCAGCTTTCGAACATAATCCGTTCCAGGTTGTTAGTCGAGGTCTGATTTGGTCGAGGTTTTAAATAATTTTTCCCATAAGAAATAATGGTAAACTCATACATCCGTTCTGGCCCATATGAAAAGTCCACTTTTTTCAATAAAATGTGTATCTAACCAGCAATGCCGGACAATGCATATTGTCCGGCATTTTTTCCAAAAAAGGCCGGTCTCTTCACAATTTACAGCCTTTATGCACTGGGCGAACTCGATCACATATTTATCGGCAGCCTTTTGGTCCGAACTCGCCGCCTCTCCATGTTTCACCTTTCACTGATCAACGCTTTGGTGATGCTGTCTCCAGCCAACTATTTTTCCTTAATAAAGAGAAGCAGCAATTATTCCATTTCATCTAGTATCTTGAATTAAATTGAGTTGGCTTGACTCAGCCGAGCGTGGCTAACGAATGCTCTCTCGGCTTGACTTGGAACGGTCGAAAGCTGAAATTTGGTCGAAAGTGGAGGCACATTTTTCTCTAAATTTTTTGTCGAGAGACGAGTTGGTCGAGAGCTGAGGCGATCGAAAGCTGAGGCACCACTGCACTAAAAAAAAAGAAAAGTGAAACAAGGAAACTTGGGCTGAAGCCCATGGCAATGTATTACTGACCTGAGTGTACTGACCTCGGTTAAATCAAGGCATTGCAATAGAGGTATTTAAAGATAATTATTATTAATAATATGACATAATAATAAGAAATTGTCAAATTAATATCACAAATCTCTTTCTTTAACACATTACTTGTAGGACATTGTAATGTATGGTTGGTTGTGCACATCCATCACAGACTGGATCATTTCTCCTCCATGCTGCTTCATTCCCACATACTTTCTTGTATATAACACAGACCGAGTATAGTTGTCATGTAGTGGAGGAGACAGACAACAAAGACTCCACTGTGACACTTGTGTCTTCACAGCTGCATTATTTCACCAATAGTGTTTCAATCTTTCAGCCAACTAAAAGTTTCCCTGCACCCTTCCAGATGATATTATTATAAGTCTACCGCTGGACACCCCTGTCCACCCATTAAATCTCAGTTGACATCCACAGTTTGCTTTCTATGTATGGATGTAACTACAGGTAGCTCAATAAGGGCTGAACAGATGTCTCTTTTAGTAACCAGACATGACATATGGTCCTTTACTTTAAGCTTAGTCAAGACACACAGTATTAATTCTCCACAGTCACAGATTAAGTCTCTCACTAAACCCACTACAAAGGGTGTCACTTTCCTTTGGTTCCCTCAGACTGTGCCGTCTGTTCACTGTCAAATAATTTGTTTGTAATTTAGTAAACCAAATACAGAGCTTTATTATTCTGCAGAGCTGTACACCTCCAGCCCTGATGAGTACTTGACTAACTCCAAACGTTTAGATCAGTGGTTCTTAACCTGGGTTCGATCGAACCCTACGGGTTCTGTGGAGTCGGTCTCGGGTTCGGTGGAGCCTCTGCCGCGGAGGTCAAGACACACTGACTTATCCTACTAAAGTTGGGTTCGGTGAATGCACATATGTAACTAGTGGGGTTTGGTAGCTCCAACAAGGTTAAGAACCACTGGTTTAGACCATCTGTTCTTCTGGAAGTCAAGTCAAATAGAGACTCCCTATATGACAGGTCTGTCTGTCTGTCTGTCTGTCTGTCTGTCTGTCTGTCTGTCCGTCCGTCCGTCCGTCCGTCCGTCCGTCCGTCCGTCTGTTTGTCTGTTTGTCTGTTTGTCTGTCTGTCTGTTTGTCTGTTTGTCTGTCTGAAATCTTGGTGGAGAACAAACCTGTGAATGTTCTGATGAAGTCATCAGTCAACCAATCATAATGGACTGTTCAGTGATGCCATAACGGCTTCCTGTTTGTCTGCTGTTCATTTTTTACTCTATGTGAAAATAACACTGTGTTCATCAAAGTTGGTTAAGATTCTTATAGAAAGACTAATAATTAGCAAATGATGTCATTCTACTGATGTACTGATGTCATTGTAGGCAAATGACACTCACTGAATTCAGTAGATGGTATTGACTCACTGCTATCAGTGGGTTAGTGACTCAGTATTGTCACTGGATGGTAGAGTACTGTAGAGTACACATCAGTGAGTCAGGGCCATTCACTGTATGATTTCACTGGAGAGAACTGACTCATTGATGTCAGTGAAAATCTTAACTTTGGAAGACGTGCAGGCAAATGCCTTAAGTGCATTTGTGTTTAGAAAAAAAAAAAATGAAACTGCGTGTACTTTTCAATTTTTTAAATGAACCTGATTAACTCTCAATGTTGGTCAAATTAATCCATTAATATTTATTCCCTTTGGTTATTCTCTTTAATAGTATTTTAATAGACAATGAAGACTTAAAGTGTGGCTTGTGCAAAATTCCAGATTTACATCTGAACATATTTCAGTCAAAGACATTTATTGATGTAAAATATATGCCTTTTTTAAAAGTATACTTCTTTTACGGTTTCATTTAGATTCAGATGTTTGATCGCAGTAGAGTCTCCTAACCCCAGCCCCTCCTCTCACCTGTAGCATCTCACGGTGCAGCTGTGAAGGGTTGTAAAAACACAACATGTTTCAAGTGCGTTTTCCTACTTACAAAATGATTTGCAACGTTCATCCTACGTCAGAGTGGGATCGCAGAGGGAGCTGTGTGGAGAGTGCAGATGGTACAGTATTTCACCTCTGTTGGCAGTCAAACTGTACCAGAAATTCAATAAAAAAAATCCTGGAAGAGTTCAGCTATGAAATCACGCCCACTATCAGTGTGATCTTCCACAGTGGACTCCAAAACTGAGCAGCATTAGTGGTTTATTGAAATGTTGTAAATGTTTTTATTCTCTTCAGGGAGTGTTGGCAGAAAGAAAACAATTAAGCAGACAGACCGACGGAGAGGATTATGAAGAAATTCTTTGAGATCTGAGAATATCAACCTTCGAGATGGATGGAGGGGTTTATGAGTGGATGGGTGGATCCAGAGCTTTGTATTTGGATGCATGGATGGATGAAGGGGTTTGTGAGTGGGTGGATGCATGATAGATGGATAAGTTGGTGGGTGGATACATGGATGAAGGTATCTGTGGGTGGACTCCAAGACTGTACATTAAGATCTCATCTGGAGCAAAAGTGTCGGTGAGAATCCAGTGTTTAGAGTTGAGGGACTGTGGGAGTTGAGGAGGAGGTCTGGAGGTGGGGTTGATATGCTGTCTGCACGTTCACACTGGGGAGGATTCATTACTTACAGATGATAGAACCCTAGTCACCTCCCACCATCACTGTGGACGCTCTCTGCTGCTCACACAGTTGTGTATCACCCAGGAGAACGACTAGGGTGTGGTGGGTTCAAGTGACTATTAGAAGTTTTATGACTTTATTTTTCATTACATTTTTCAGAGAAATCTATGGTCTTATGCTGGATGACATTCAATTCCCTGACCTAGTAAACAAAATAGAAGTTTTTTTTTAATTGCATTTGTGATGCTGAAATGTTATTGGGAATTCTAAAGAGATTAAATATGTTTTGACGGATGTAACAGTTTGCACCTGTTGCTGACAGTCACCATAACCACCATCTGCGATCAAAACGAGTTTGAAGACGTGAATCTCATGCTTCACTGACCATCAGATTCCTCTCAAAACAGAACCCATGCACAAACATTGGCTGCCAAACTGGCAGAACATCTGCCCGTACAGAACCATGGTGCCAAGTCCAGTCACTGGCTTGATCATTGGTCTGTCTATAGAAAACATTATGTGTTATTTTATCCATCTCTTTATTAAGATTTCAGGTTTCACATTGTAGCAACTATCATGCCTGCCTTGCGCTCTAAGAGTCCCTGGGTTCCCAATGGCGCCTCCTGTGTCAGATGCATAGACATTAAAGTGTAATTACTGTAGGACAAATATTGGACTCATTTTTTATAGTCATATATCATTTAATCGACAGGTGCTGAACACTGTCTATAAAGATTAGCTAAAGTATGTATAACACAACTCCTCTGAAAAACCCTATTCTCGCTATTTTTCCTGTTCTTGCCAAGTATATCAGAGGTGAAGATAGGGGGGAGTCAGGGGTGATGTGAGAAACCAGCAATAGGACAGATGTCTCAAGTTGGTCATCACAACGGCTGTGTATGAGCACACACCAGGTGTGGACTGTTCCAGTGAATAGTGGGGGAGACAGAAATCAAATGTGAATTTTAATGTGGAACACATGCAGGAAGGAGGTCAAGGACAGAGGGGAACTCTACAACGACATCATCCCAGCATATTTGGCAAGAGTGTGAAAAAAATGCAGCTTTTTCCACTCTTCCTCATTTCAGCCTGCGGCCTCAAGTGGATCAGGTCCCAGAGCACTTTTTCCCTCCATGTAAACACTTCCATGTGTGTGGAGCATGTTAAGGAGTGGACCTTGTAAGCAACCACAATTCTCCAAAGTGTAGATGTTTAACAAAGCATCTGTGTTGATCAATGATCCAGTCTTTATTACTGCAAAACTGTACACAAGGGTGTGGGTAGTTTATCAGTGGGCCGATAAAGAAATGTGGGCTGCAGAGAAAAGGGGGCGATTGCTAAACTGAAATGTGTCTTGTCATCAAAAGTCAAATGACTGAGGTTTGGCCACGCACCAGAGTTCAGGGTGGGGAGGGTAACTGCGACGTTCTGCCCTTGGCAGTAAATCTGTGACCCGCTGAGAGTGTACGCTGGTCAGAGGTTGAACACTCGGAGGATACGAGCTTTGTTTCATCAAAGCTCTTTAGTGACACTGTATAGTGTATAATGTAGTATTGTTGTCCTGGGTTGGGCTGCACTGGGCTGACACAGTTGGGTGTGGAAACAAATAGTACGTAGTAGCACAGGCAGGTGAAGCTGAAGGATGTCATGATGGTCATGACAGCCAATTAAAATAGACTGGTGGTTTCCAAACACTGCACCATGGCACAATAGTGTACTGTGAGATATTACCAGATATATCTCATTCCAATGTATGTGTCCAAAAACCAAAGAGCATTTAGCAAACTCTGCAACTGCCCACAAAATCACAAAATCACACTTTTTAGTGCCGATCCCAAGCCCAGATAAATGGTGAGTGTTGACTCACTGTGGCAACCCTTGAAAAAAGGGACAAGTAAGTAAGACAAGTATGAAAGAATTGTTGTTCTTCTACGATACTTTGACAGATAAAATGATTTCTGTTACATTAAAGTAGTTGGCTTAAAGTTGTCATAATCTTCTTTTCTTGAATTCCTGGGGGTAATTCAGTGTTTTGTTTAACTAAACAGGGCCTCTAAATTGTGAGTACAGTGAAAGTAATAGATCATTAGTTTTCGATTGAATACATTCACCAGATCTGTCTCCTAATGTTTCAGTGCGGCAGTTCCTGCTGGTGACATACAGTATCACACATTTCACATATTGAAATGTGTTGTGTGGCGTGGACGTGTATGTCTTCATCTTCTGATGTCCTGACAACCATCTCTAATGCTGGAGCTCATAGCCACTGACACCAGAAAATAAACTAGCCGTCAAACTTACATGTACGTGTAATTATGTCAGCCAAGCTTCAGGGTAGATATCTATAATTAGTAATTAGTCCTGGTAATTAATATTTAACATTTTTGATTAATTCCTTTTAATTTGGTTAACTCCTGCTCTGCATGTCATAATCTGAGCCATATGCAGTAACGAGGACAACGATCCTTCTTGTGAAAATACTAAAAAAGTAGCAGGAGAAATGTCGTGTCGGCATTTTGTGCACAACATCATTTATTATTAGTGGACATAATTGGGGAAATTTTACTGCTGACTCCAGTAGCTCTCTCAAAATTACTGGCTCTGATTGGTTTATTAATAAAGTTTATTAATGATGTTTATAGTCATTACATGGGCCTGAAATGAATGTTTCCTCTAATATCAGTTTAAAGATTGTTCTAACAGCGAAATTCATAGAAATACTAAGATGAACCAATGCCAGTTGTGTTGTTTTATCGTTTAGTATCTGGACACAGATTTTTTTTTTACAGATTAATGGCTGATGATGTGTTTTAGTTGTTGAGACACGGTGTCTAATCTGGTCAAACTCTGAACCCTGTAGTTTATATGCCTCTCCTTCACATGGTGCTGTTGTCAACCACCTTGTAACACTGATACTGATACTGTAATTTGAACAGGAACAACAGGTAAAGATCCTACAGATCATGGGAACAAAGCTTGCAAACTGTAAACAAACCTGAAAATTGTCTTTGTTGTAATTGTGTTTACTGGTTTGGATGGTGATGGAGAGTTAAGTGTCTGACCATATAGACTCACGCTATCCAAATGGAGGATGCGTTTTTGGCACAAATTTCCCACAATTTTACAGTTGTGTGACGATCAGTGTCTCAGGCTGGACTTCGTCTGAGCCGTGCAACTTTCTTTATACAGTGTACAAAGGTTTAAAAAGAGCGATTGTTACCTCACGATTCCTCTCTCGACTACCTCACGATCAATCACGTAGAAAACAAACATTCCTCCATCCACCCCTTAGTATAGATATGGACAGTAAGTATGTAACAACATGGCAGAATAACAGACTAGACCAGGGGTCGGCAACCTAAAATGTTCAAAGAGCCATATTAGCCCAAAATAACAGAAACTGTACTTGTCTTAAAATTCAAAAAATTAAATCCTTATATAAAACTAATGAAGGCATCATAGGCTCTGAGGATATTAGTTATATAACTTATTCTTAAAATAACTAAACACTATGAGCATGAGCATTAATGAAAAAAAATGTTTATTTTCCCTGCAGTGCATCCTGGAGAGAATGATACACCACGTGACCACACTGCTGTACAATATTTGGTACTTCAAGTTCTCATTTGAACTTCCATTACAATATTAATGTTTTATGTTTTATTGCCTCGATTAAATTATAATAATACAAGCAATAGATATACAGATTTTTGGTGTCATTTTTTTATTTTGAATGTTCAAGAAAAAAAATGGGATGGGCATGAAAGGCTTCCTGTAATTTCAGACCTTAATATGGAAATGAAATGAACATCAATAATAATACAACTCTTCTCTTTCCCCCTTATCTGGGCCACACAGTGCAATAACCCACAGCCTGCAGTTAAAATGCAGCCTGCAGTTATTAAAATAAAACAAATTAACATTTATTAATATTCATATTTATTAAATGAGTAAAATAAATAGCGTTAAAATAAACTGTTAAACTGTTAATTAGCATAGTATTTTTGAAAATATTTTTGGAAATATTGTGTATTTTAAGAAACAAAAGGGTAAAACCTTTAAACTCTAGGGACATTTTTGGTCCATTTTGATGCCCTTTCAGTCTTTTTTCTATCTTTACACATTTTTGAAAGAATCTCCAGTGAGCCGCTAGCAGTGTGCTAAAGAGCCACATGCGGCCCTGGAGCCACGGGTTGCCGACCCCTGGACTAGACTGAACACATCTGCCAAGACATTTCCTTGTCCTTATACATTGCTGTCACCTTTCCTTTTCCATGTGTTTGGCAATTTCCAGAAAAAATTGTTTTTGTCTGTTGTGCATTATTTTCATCCTGTCTCAGACAGCAACTGTGAGCATCTCCCAGATCTGCTTCTCGTTCTTCCTCCATATTGTGAGGATCCATGCATTTGTTATATTACACTATATTATGTTTCATTACAATACATGCATCTGGATGACACTTTTATCCAAAGCAGTTTGGACAACAGAAGTGTGACTTGTCTTGTATAATCTCACTGTAAGACCAGACCATCAGATCATACAGTGTGAGCATGAAAACTGCAACTGAAAACCTGTGCAATTCACTCATCCAGTCTGAGCAGCAGATGCCAACATTGGAAAATTTTTGTTTAAAATATTCGTTTTTCATGAAGAGAAAAAAAATGTTTTTCTTGGAAATATTTCAGATCCTTCTCTATTTGGTCCAAGTTGCTGTTCTCAGTGGTTGGGAGGCAGCATTGCATCTTTGTGTGTGTAGCAAAAAAATAACATGGGCAAAGGAATCATTCCATCAATCATTAAAAACAATGGATTCCTAAGCAGAACTCCTCCTCCCTTTAATTTTCCTAATGTAAAAATATTTGTTATTAACATCTCTGTGCAGATCTTGATGGATTAGTCCTTGATGTGGACGGTTTGTCTGCAGTTACAAAATCCGACACTGGAACCACTTTGTCAAGACTCTGTTGCCGAGCCTCCTTTGACTAGTGTTAATGTGATGACACAACACTCATGTTTAATTTGTTAAACTTTTGATGAAGACACGCAAACACTGAATGTTGTTAAAATGTCCATATGGAATTCTAATCTTCTTCATCGTGTCACAGGTTTTCTCAGGGCCGAAAACGAAGTGTAAGTCGAGTAACGTTTTGAGGTGACGATTGTTAATGTGGTGGGAGGACAGAGTAATTACTGAGGTTAGTGTGGTTGTGGTTTGGGTTCAGATGGACCCTCAGGAAATGATGTCAATTCATCATATTGTCCCTCAGTGTTAATCAAAGTGGACATGTTGGAAGGGGAGGACGGACAGCAACACTGTTTAACAGACTTCCTGTAACTTCCTGTAAAGAAAGAAACTCTTTCCTGTCCATTATAGTTTTATTTGTTTGTTGTTTCCTTTATTGACTGTTTACCAGGTGAATCAGGCCAGATCAGTTGGACAGAACAGATCAGTGATGATGTCCAGTGTTTTTCTGAGAGCCTCTGAGAGACCACAAACCATTTCAGTTGGTGATGGGATTTTACAGAGTTATGGCAGAGAAAAGCTGATTGGATTTGGTCACAATTTGTCTGTGTCTATCTTGTCAAGACAAGTAAAATCTTATAGTGAGTTGAGTGCATCATAACGGCCTTGCTGCCCTGTCAGTATAACGTACCTGATGTGAGAGGAAAACATTGGAAAAATGAAAACAACCCTCTCTTCTCATCCCACACATAAGTTTGTAGTTAGACGTAAAATAGATCAGGCTCTGTCAAAACATTCTTCTTTTCTTTCGTCTCATCCCTTTTCTCAGGGGTTGCCACAGCAAATCAACATTTCCATCTCACCCTGTCCTCTGTCTTCTCCTCTGACTCCAACTACCTCCATGTCCTGCCTCACTGTATCCATCAATCTCCTCTTTGTCTCCTACCTGGTAGCTCCATCTCTAGGATCATTCCTCTACCAATGTATCCACTGTCTCTCCTCTGAACATGTCCAAACCATCTCAATCTGTCTTCTCTAGCTTTTCTCCAAACCTTCCTGTCTGTGTTGTCCCTCTAATCAACTCATTCCTGATCCTGTCCATCCTTGTCTCTCCTAAAGAGAATATCAGCATCTTTAACTCCTCCTCCTCCAGCTATGTCTCCTGTCTTCTACCTATTCCTAGTGTCTCTAATCCATACATCATAGCTGGTCTCACAACTGTCCTGTAAACCTTTCCCTTCACCTTAGCTGACTCTTTTCAGTCACACCATTGATCACTCTTGACTCTATTCTCCACCTATCTTCCACAGTTTAACCAAAAAGTTAAGCTGAGAGCAACTGGACTTGCTCATTGTTTTAGAAACTGATGAAGTCCACATTCAAGGAATGAAATGTCTTTCAAGAAGCAGTTCAGCTGCTGACAACTTAACCTTTGGAAAACCATGTCCTGGATGAATGAGAATCTTCACATTCCACCTTTCTAGGTTCACTTCTAGTTGTTGCCTCTTCAAACATCATGGTCCATGGAGACTCCTGTCTGACCTCATCAGTCAATCTGCCCTTCACTAAAGCAAACAAGAAGGGGCTCAGGGCTCATAGCTTCAACGACTCTTTCCCAAATCTTCATCCTATGGTTCATCAACTTTATCCCTGTAATTTTAACAACCCATCACTGCACATCACCCTTCTTATAATTGCCACCACAACACTTTTTCTCCACTCATTAGGGATTGTGCCAGTCCCTAAAATTTTGTTGAACAACCTAGTCAGATAATCTACTTCCATTTTCTAGAATATTTCCCATACCTCCACTGGTAAGTCCATGAGACCATCTGCCTGTCCATTTTTTCATCCTCCTCCTAACTTCATCTTCTAATCTAACTTTTCTGGCTCCTCATTTCTATGCTTCCGTTCACTTTCCTCATTGAACAAATCCTCAAAGGACTTCTTCATCTTCTCAGCACAGTTTCCTCACTTGTGACTACATATAGCCCTCTGGCCTTCATCAACCTCACCTCCTCCCCAGCTCCTTTTCCTCTCCTTTCCACTCTGCACAGCTGCTTTTATATGTCCTTTGTGTCTAACCTCACATACAAAACATTACTATAAAAAAAAAACTAAAATGCATGTTGACCTTCTTAGTTCCTAATTTTGACAAGCAACTCTATGCTGGTGTCCCACACTACAGGAAGTCCAGTTCAAATGTCCAGATGTTGTGTTGCTGACTGAAACATCTGAAGCGTGATGAGTGGTGTGGAGGATCGACGCTCCTCTAACAGGGTCGTGCAGCTATGTCTCACAGGGGGGAGTAAGGTGGAACATTTCAACCGAGTGTAATGAAATCAGACATGAAGCAGGGCTGAGAGAGGGATGTAGACGGGGCGAGGGAGGGGAGGAGGAAGGGAGAGAAATGCATAAAGAAAGGTCGGATTTCATACCGCCATCTATCATTTTTACAGTTGAGGTTGCAGACTTGGGGCTTCGGCCGTGGAGAGTGGGAGAGGATAGTGCAGGAGAGGGAGAGAAGCCATGAAGAGGCGGGGGGTGGAGGGGAGGGCACTATTAAGATAAACTAGTCTGATGAAGAAGGAGCCTTGGGCTTTGTAATCGACCCTGTCGTCCATCTGCTGATGTCACCTGTGTGTGTGTGTGTCTTTATTCACAGTCTCTAAAATGACCCTGCAGTAATGTCTGGGGTGAGGGTGACCACAGGGGGCATCAGGTGGAAGGCTGAAGTCTCTCACGTGGGAGTGAGCATGTCCAAAATGTAAGAATTCTTAACAGAACCGCAGACTCATTAGAGAACAACATCGTCAGCGCTCAGCAGTAAAACCTGGAATTAGGGGAAGGAAACGACTGGATCAGCAGGGACCCTCGTGTCATTACCTTCACGTCTCACTCGATGAAACCCATTCAGCTGGATTGGTCTGAAACTCTCAGCAGGAGCCTGAGGCGACGGAAGCCTCAACAGGATTATGAAGCCACAGATGATACGTGAGAGGAGAGGCTCCGGCGACACCACCTGCCGTCCTCCACTGCTAAGAGACGCAACTCATTTCTGCAGACTAATGGGGGCAGGGGTGGGTGTGGATGTGTATCAAGTCTTGGTAGACGACAGACAAATACATGGGTTCATGTGATGCTAAAGGAAGAGTGAAAGTTTATCCGCAAAGCGAGCAGGTGGCGAAGTTGCCGCACTGAATGAGAATGAAGGAGGACAATCTGGACCCGTCAAAACTGTGGAGAGCTTTCATTCTAGGAAATGACTCCACCTCCACCTCTGTCTGAGTGTGTGTCCATGTGTGAATGAGGGATTGCGACTTTGTGTTCAGACCTGTGTACCGTGTTGTATTTGCTCCTTATTATCCTCAGCATAAATCAACGGTGGGTGCCGTTGCCATGGCGACCATTGGTAGGCTGGGTGATGGTGGTGTTAGCAGGAGGGTGCCGGAGCTGTTTCATTAACCTTTAAAGGACTTGGTATTTATTTTAGCAGCAGGACTATGAATATAAATTTGTCATTTTGAAAAAGGAAATGACCAGGTGATAAAAAGTCTCTCTCTCTCTTTCTCTCTCACTCTCTCCCTCCCTCTCTCTATCTCTCTCTTTTTTGGCATGTCAGTGTGATTGTTGATCTCATTACCAATCAAAGCCACTGCCAAAAATGTTTTGCAGAAGTTCAGCACAGGTTGAATACCAATACGTTTGCAAACACAGTGTCACTGAATCCTAACATCCCATCATCAACACCCAGCCTGTGTCTGTGGAGGCTCCACCCTCTGGTCTCTGGCCCCAGCTTATGTCAGGGTGTATATCATGTGTGTGATGTATACGTTATTCAAGTACTTTCAAATGCATTACATTTTCTTACTTGTTTACTTTATAAGTACACCTAAATGTCTTATGGTAACCAAACACTCCTTATACTGCACGCAAAACTCAATGAACCCATTATTAAATAAATGGCTATTTTAAAGGCTGTTGGAAGAAGAAGTTTTTGAAGCATTTGTAATACAACAAACTACACTATCTGTGAGCATACACAATTTTTTACTTGTTAAGTACAGAACAAGACTACACATCTTAAGGGCAGTCATTTTTACCGTAATTTCCTGGATTATACTCCTGCGGGATCAATAAAGTTCTATCTATCTATCTATCGATCTATCTATCTATCTTTTATTGATTTATCCAACTGACTTGCCCTCTTACTGCTCTTGTGTGTGTATTCTAGCGGCCCTGCCTCCCCTCATGGAATGATTGTGATACTAAACTCTGTGATGTCACACTAACGGACCTTGGTTCTTGGAGGTTAAGAAATGACAAAAAAAAATACATACACGCAGCAATACATCGAAGCTTGCAAAATGATTTTTTGTTTATAGCGTCATCATTTCAGAAAGTGACAATATCAACAACATCTATTGTCGCATTTATGGTAGGCGTGAAGCTCTGTAAGACAAAAAAGAAAAGAGTTTTTGCTAAAATTCTTCAGCTTTAACATCTCCTCTGTGTAGAATGGCCACCAGTTGGAAATTACTCGGTCCTGTGGTGCAGAGAACAGGAGAAAACCACAGCTGGAGAGTGCGAGAAACAAATACTCTAATTGAAGACACCTGAACTCCATCAGTGCAGGGTTTAGACCTGAAGGTATCATCATAAAACAACAGCTGCATGATGGGTAACCCAGTGGCTATCTCCACGAATGAACATAATCAGGATTCCACAAAATAGTCGGCATTTGCATTGCTGCCTCAGGGGCAATAAGGGCAGTGGAGAAGGGTGTCTTTGTGTGCTGGGGTCATGGACGTTAAGGTTGTGACTTATTCCTTTAAAAGAGCATTCTCCAGATGCCTAAGCTGTAAGTGAGGCCTCTGTTACCACTGCTAATTCAATTGTACCACATGATTTCTTGGTGAGTAATCCATAAATGGGCACTGGGTGAAAAAACAGCTTGGCATGCAGGCCTAATGAGCCAAAGGTGGTGGGAACGATATGCTGTGCTGAGGAGGGAGCAGTGTGGGTGGAGGGGGGAGCTACATGTAAATGTGTAGTCTACTCCCGTCAGCTTATTATCTAAGTCAGTGGTTTTCAAAGTGGTGATTCCAAGGGGAACTAAAGAAATTACTGATGTTACATTATTTTTAAGATTACCTTTTTAACAATGCTGAAAACCTGTTCATGAATCACTTACTCGTGATGCTTGAAAAAATACCGTGGGGAAACATCCATACAAATATGTGTCAATTGGTCAGACCATGACAATACACACTCCAGTACAGTAGGTGTCAGTAAATGCCCAAAAACATTGGTTGTGGCCCACTATTAAAGCCAGATGTCAGGTCACTTTGTGGCCTAGGTAAAAGTCCTGAAACAGAATCTTGTTATTGCAAAAATACAAATACTTTTCATTTTCAATTTTTTATCTTGTTTTGCTCTTTTACTGTTCAGACAGGCTAATAAGATGTGCTGCAGTTCTGGAAAGAAAAAGAAAGACTTTTTTTCTTTTATTGAGATGAACAATTGATTGTGTTATCAGATTTGGTCACAATTTGTTTGGAAATTAATTTTTTTAATTCGCACCATACTAAAAGTTGTAACGTCTCGTCTTTGGGTTGGCAATGACCTTCTCTGGTCAGTACCATACTGGGGTCCGGAGGGCTCCAGGTTCACACCCACCAACTGCCAGGTTACCACTGAGGTCCACTGAGCATGGCACCGTCCCCACTCACAGCTCCCCGGGCGCTGAAAGCTGTCCACTGTTCACTTTGGTGATGGGTTAAATACAGAGGTCACATTTTGTTGTGTCCAGTGGTGGGAATCACAATGTCATGATGATAAGGAGTTTGTTTTCCATCCTTTCCTTTCTTTTCTATTCTGGGTCGACCGGTAGAGGAAGGGTGAAATGAAAAAGTGTCAAGTCCTCAGATTGTGTTTAAAGTTCCTTCAAACTAAACTTCTCAGATTGTTCAATCGTGAGTCACACTGATGACAAACAGACAAACATGCAGGAACACGTCTCCTCTGAGGAGATAGCTACTCCTGAACAGATGAGGTTTGCTCACTCTGGAGGTATGAGGTCTTAATTGAGAAAACACACTCACACACACAGATAGTTAAGCCACAGCTGTGGTATGTGCAGCGCTGTAAAGCTCTGACATGAGCGATGTGAGATCTGGATTGTTTCAAACCAGATAAAGAAAGTCATTGAGATGACTCCTCAGTCCTTTCACAGCTCCTTACCAGCCAGATGAGGACTTTTATTCCTAGCGGTTTTAAACCAAACACAGAAAATGGAGTTGATGGAACTGACTCTAACTCATCTTGATTGGTGTCTTGTAAGCAATTTGTGATATTATCAAAGACCTTAGACATAAATCTAAAGGAGAACATCCTGGCACTGATTGAAAAAGGAATATTCAACAGAAGACGGTTGTCAAATGTTCAGTCGGAGGTGAAGAAAAGTGTACAGGCATTTGGGTGGTAGTGGGTACTAATTTGTACCCACTCCTTTGCACAGTAAAAGAAAAAAACAAAAAGCGATGACTCCAAACAGACCGTTGGAGGGGAGAAAAAGGGACAGTTTCCATAGTAACCGTTTTCAAAGTGGATGTCTTTGCTCGCTCACGTTTCTCTGTTGATTTGTTCTTTTATTTTCCCAGGGCTGGAATCACTTCAGAAAACCCTATGAAAGTTCAATAATTTTCTCTTAAACAATAAAGGATGAAGCAAATGAAGCAGCCAGGGAAAAATATTCCAAACAAAAGGACGAGGAACACACACACACACACACACACACACACACCTGCTAACAGCAGACTTGAGGGGCAGTGACAGAGACACAGCCGCGCTGCTACTGCCCTATATTTCATCCGTAATCTGCTGTGCTGGAGGATTTCTTGGCCTCCTGCACTGTATAATCTTGTGGAGGGCAGATGGCACTCTGACACCCATGGTTGAATGAATGAGTCGAACTCTCCAGGGGTGGTCAACAGCTGCGGCTGGATCAGACTGACCAGTGGTAACACCAGTGGGGTCAGCACAGGCGAAAACCTTCACCTTTGTTTTTAATTAGATGCTAAGCCCAGACCTAGAAATGATATTTCAGGCGTCAGACACAATAGGAAGTTGGGATTAGGATTAGCCTAGAATACGTGTATGTGCATAAATATATGAATATGCATTTTTGTTTACACATAAATATAAATAATGCATATCCAAATATCTTCTATGGCTTCTCCCCTTTTTCAGGGGTTGCTACAGCGAGTCAACAATCGCCATCTTCCCCTGTTTCTCTGTATCTTCTGCTCTGACTCCAACTACCTCCATGTCATGTGCATCCATCAATCTCCTCTTTGTCTCCTACCTGGTAGCTCCATCTCTAGGATCATTCTTCTACCAATTTATCCACTGTCCCTCCTCTGAACATGTCCAAACCATCTCAATCTGTCTTCACTAGCTTTTTCTACCTTCCTGTCTGTGTTGTCCTCTAAGGACCTCATTCCTAAATGCATATCCAAATATAATGATATTATTATTGGTTATTTTTGATGGTATTAAATATGGAGGGAGGCTCATGTTGTGGTGGCAAAGCATTGAACTATTCACCCACCAATAGCTTACTTGAGCTGGGTTAGACCAGACATGGTAAATCAAATCTAAGGCCCGAGGGCCAGATGCTGCTCGTTCAGCTTTGTAATCTGGCCCACAAAACTTTTTTATACATCTGCCTATTTTCTGCAGTACCCACATTTTCTATACAGATGGCGTAGAGAAAGCTAAACACATATTAATATTTTGGCCTATGTATGACTTTTTTTATTAACTTTTAATTGACATTCAGTATGACTTTTTCATGTCCATTATCTTAGTTCACATTAACGCCCCATCTTTCTTTCCTATGCCGACCTTTGAGTCTAATTCTAGGACCAACTGTGGCCTGTGAGTCTAAAGGTTTGTCCATCCCGGGTTTAGACCATGGTGACAGGTTAGTTTAACCCTACTAATGATGTGTCATTGCAGTAGTAATTCTTCTTCCCAACATTTAAAGTTTTTTGGTACCAAGTATTTGTATTTGACTTTTGAATAAAAACAACTACGAACCAGATTGATTATATAGTAAAAAATTTAAAGAACATATGTCACTTTGAACCATAAAATTCTACATTTAGCAAATTGTATATGTAATTCTATTTTACTCCATTTGGTTTTCAAGTGAGTTCTGTATTTACTTTTACTTGAAAAGAATTTAAGTAAAGTTAAATTACTTTTACTTGATTTTTCAAGAATCGTTTTTCGGTTTTGCTCCTGATAATGAAACCCACAGTGGGTTTCACTAAATGGTACGTGCCTTAAAGTAGTTTGGGGGGAAAATAAGCAGTATGTGAAAGTGAAAGCCACAAAATGGCCACAGCAGGGAATTGTATGAAGTCTGTTTGTGTCAACAACTCTACTGAGGTTTGTACAGATATAAAAATTATATTTAATATTTTAAGGAATAATGGGGAGCAAAAAGGTCTCTCTTCCTTTTGGGATGCATGCTGGATGATAACTGATTTATCCCATCAAAGAGAGCAGATAACACTTCTTTAACCAGTGGACCACCACTGTCCCACTATACCAGTATCACTTGATACTGGAAATAAAGTTTGGACAATATAGGACAATCAAACAACTTTTTGTTTGTTTTTAGTGATTGATTGTTGGTTTTGGTCTCCATGAAAGAATAAGACATTTTAACCAAGAAAATGTTTTAATGTTATTATCACCAGACATCCCTTTGTCTCTGTCTGTCTCTCTGTCTGTCTCGCTGTCTCCCTCTCTCTCCTCCCCATCACTATCTCTCACCCACACACACACCTCACCTTCCTCTCAAGCATCATTTTGCCGCGATTTTCTCCATAAATCCAAACTATTACAGGGCAGATTGATGTCCTGAACGACCAATGTCAAACTTTATCTACAAAATAATGGATACCACAATAAAGGTTGGACAGGCAAATTTGCATGGCTGAACACAGTCAGGCTCAATTTGGCTTTGATAACCTCCCCAGCACTAAAACAAGCTCACCTTGAATTACCAGACCTCAGATAATGGACAAGTGTGTGGTCCATTGATTAGAGCAGCCAGGCAGGCTGAGATGGAGAAGAAGAGATGAATTGGTCTGCTGGTGTCTCACTGCAGAGACGACCGAGAATAAATGAAATGAAGAAATTGATGGGACTGTAATGAATCGAGAAGTTGATGAGAAGGAGAAGACACCGAGGGGAACAGGACATTAGGACCGGTTGGTCTAACAGTCAACAAGCAAAGACGGTGCTTGTGGACTTGGCAGTGGAATTGGTGTGGGTGAGTTTTAAACTAAGTTAACTCAGCATGAGTTGTCTCAGACAGGGCCAAGACCAAGACCAAGACCAGTGTTTGTTATTTACTGTTGCTAGTTTTGCCCACAAAGTCAGTAACAGTAAATAACAAACAGTCATTTATACAGTGACATGTCGGCGAAGCACAGAGCCTCTCCTCATCCACTCTTTTAATACATTAACATTGGTCACTGTTGTAGTTCACTTCTTCACCACCATCAACAGCAGCAGCAGCAGCCTGAACAACTATTATTATTTAGTTTCCCCAAACAATTTGTTCCATAAACATAGGAGACACGTCAGCTTTATGTACAGGTTTTGACGATGACAATGATGATAGTGATGGATATTATAATTATTGTGGTGATAATGATGCCGACGATTATGTATATGATGACAGTGATGATAACGATGATGAAGATAACAATGATGATACAGGCAATTATAATGAGGGTGGTGATGATGATGTCGATGATGATGGTGGTGATGATGATGAAGTGGACAATGATGATTATGATTATGATGGATATGATGACGTAATGACAGTGATGATGAAGATGACAATGGTGATAATGCTTGTAAAGTGTTTTGTTTTTCATTATCATTATTATTATTCCATTTATTTGCTTTTTATTCTACCTGTTTTTATTGTCTTGTCGTTGTCACGTGACCTGATCCTTGTAAAGGACAAATATACCACATACATACTGTTCTGCACTAAACTTTACTTTAACTTTACTGTAGCTAAAGAGCTGACAAACATTTTTGGTTTTCAACTCAGGCATTAGTCCCACAGAAGCTCCTCTTCTCAGACACACACACCTACACACACACACACAGCTACACATACACACCTATTCATACACACACATACTGTGCTGTGTGTCAGCTGTGCAGGACAACTCACTTTCCCATATAATGGCCAAGAGAGAACAAGCAAAAGAAGAGAGAGAGAGGGACAGAGACTGATGTAGAGAAAAGTGAGGCGCTGCTCCACCAAACATTTGCTTTGGCAGGCCTGCAGGAGAGGGCGGAGCTCTACTGCTCCCCTGACATGTATCCAGTGGAGCCCCTCTGTCTTGACCATAAATCTGAATGGAGTGGGAGTTATCATGCCCCCACCTCAGCCTCCCCGCCATTCCCCCTCCTGACCCAATCCCACATTCCTCCCAGGCACTGCTTCATACAAACAAAATGGCCAGTTCCCACCACTCCGCATTGGGAAAGAGGATGGTTTGTCATGGAAAAATCCTGAGACATCTCAAGAGTCCACCCGACCACCCTAACCCACACACACTGATCAACACTTGGCCTGGTGGTGAGTTCCTGTCTTCATGTCTAAGAGGACATGGTTGGACGTGCATGTGTTTGAACAAAGATGGCAGTCACACTGAGACAGTAATCGAACTAAATGAGAAAAAAGTTCTGGATTTATCAGAAAAAGAAGGGGAATAAAAAAAAGGAAGAAAGAGCAGAACTTGCAAAAAAAGAAGATAAAGATGAAGGGAGAAAGGGTGTGAATTTGGGGGCAGTCATTATAGAAAACCCTGGAAACACATTCCATAAGAGTCTGCCTCCTCCCTCATAGAACGTCCTTTGTGCTTGATTGAAAAGCAGTGGGGTTACAGGGTTTCTCCCTTTAGGGTGCAGGAATAATACTCACTCTTAATACAATGACCTCACCCTGACTCTGTGTGTGTGTGCGTGTGTGTGTGCGTGCTCGAGGGACAAACTGTGCACTGATGACAGTACGCATGGTCAGTGTGTGGACCAGGACAGAGGAGAAAGTCAAAGAAGCAGAAAGGCGATGGAGGAAGCATTTGCTCAAGGATGGATTAGCAGAGGAAGGGGGTAGCGAGGGTACGAATCCTCAGGAGAGACATATTTCTCTCCACAGCCTGATTGGCATCCTCCCCTCTCATTGTCTGTGAAATGATCTGTACATGACATTGGTGAAAGTTGGTGTTAATGTATACAGTACACACACACATGCATGTGAAGTGGCAGGCCCGGGGCCGCAGGGCTTCCACAGGAAATTCCTTTACAGCCTTTCTGCTGACTAAGACCTTTGAGTGGGAACAGAGTGAGAACGAGGGCAACATATATGGAGGCTGTGTTATTTGGATCCAGTCAGGGCGGCATATGCACAAGACATTAGAAATTAGGTGAGAGGGTGCAGACGTTTCAAAGGACGGAAGCAGTGGCATTTTATGTCTTCATGCTGTATATTGCATCTAGTGTCTACTGTATATACTGTATATGCGTATATTGCATCTTGTAAATATATATGTATATACATATACATATGTGTATATATATATATATATATATATATTAGGGGTGTGCAAATTAATCATTTTGGATCGGTTATACGTCTGTGACCTACACGGTCCGAGTGCACCGGTCCAAAAAGCCCCGAACGATTGATAATGCAGTAAAACGGTCCGATGGTTCGGATTTTTGCACGTGGAATGGTTTCCTGCTCCATGGCCCCGCCCGTTAGACATTAGACATAAGCGCAACATAGGCCGCTTCCGCCCACTAGAGTGGCGAGCCATTAGACACATATATACATCTATTCATACATGTCTGATTGGAGGTTGTGTTTCTTGGGTTGTGTGAACTGTGACGTAGGCTGATTTGATTGGAGTTCAGGTTGTGGGTGTCGCTCTACTCTGAGCAACATGACAGACAACACAGAGGAAACTTACATTGTTTGTCATTAAAACATTTTGGACATAATTTGTTTTTTTCAAGAAGAATAGAAAGATAGATCAAAGCAACGCAGTTTACCAACTCTGTAGAGCAACAATCAAATACACTGAAGGTCCAACAAACCTTAGCAGTCACCCGCACAGTGGGACTGACGACTGGGTGACACTGATGGTGACACTGGCACAGCAGGAACCACCAGTAGTCAGAGGAGTGGACAGAATAAAATACAAACGTTTTTCCAACCGCAGTTCGGCAATAACTTGGCAAAGTCCAAGACAATAACAGAATCTATGGCTCATTATATTACAAAAAAATGTCTTGTGTGACAATCTGGTTACAGGAGTGCTGTCTACAACTAAACCTTTCTAAAACTGTAGGCATGTATTTCACTAAAATAAGTAGAGAGTCACCTGATCCTGATATACTTGTTAATGGAGATAAAATACTAATTGTCAATCAGTACAAATGTCCTGGGATAATATTAGATTCACAGCTTTGCTTTAGAGGCCATGTTGACTAATATAGTCAAGATAAATCAAGATAAATCTTGCAAATGTTGCAATTGAAAAGGAGATGCCAGATGAAGCTGAAAGAAATTCTAGATTTGTAAAAAAAAAACAAACTGTTTGCATATGTACTTTCCATTGTATATATATTGTGTGCTTCTTGCTTTTTACATCATGGCCAGGGGACTACAGATGAAAACTGACTGATTCTTTTCCTATTTAACCATGTGTTTATGAAATTCCATTTTCCCTTTTTAAATAAACTAAACTAAAAATAAAAACACTGACAGCTGTATAATGTTGTTGAAAGCTTAAAAGATATATATATATATTTTCTCCAGTATGACACACTTTGAAGTCACATTATTTTTGCATTTAGGTAAAAATTGTGATTTGGGCGGCAGTCGTAGACAAGCACCCCGGCAGCCCAATCCCGGACAACCACTCCAGCCAGTGCGGGAGGTCAAGTGATACCAACAACATTTAGTTGGGCTCTCCTCCACACATAGTTTGGGTTCTGGGACCCAACTCCTTAAGAGAGGCTGGAGTTGCCAACGGTATAAGGTGACGAGTAGGGTTGCTTATAGCCCTCCAGCTCACTAGCCGGGTGTTTGAGTTTTCCCCACTCAGTGAGAGGGTCGCCTTGGGGTCAGGAAAAAGATTCTCACTGTGGTTGTGGCCTATTGGCCAAACGGCAGTGTGGAGTACCCACCTTCTCCATCGTCCTGTTGGGGTACTTCAATGGAATCCAAGTGGTGCTTTGTTGTTGGACTCAGTACACCCTAGGACGGAGGTCAATGATCAACATTGTAGTCACATCATCTGACCTCCAGCCATATGTTTTGGACACTCGGGTGGAGAGAGGGGCTGAGCTGTCAACTGATCACCACCTGGTAGTGAGTTGGCTTCGCTTACAGGGAGCAAAACTGGACAGACCCGGCAGGCACAAGCATATTGTGAGGGTTTGTTGGGAACGTCTAGCGGAACCCTCTGTGAGGAAGACCATTAACACCTACCTCAGGGAAAGATTTGGACAGGTTCTGAGGAAGTGGAAAGACATTAAGTCTGAATGGACCAGGTTTTCATCCTCCATTGTAGAAGCAGCTGTCCGAAGCTCTGGACATAACATCTCGGGTGCCTGTCGGGGCGGCAATCCCTGAACTCAGTGATGGACACCGCAGGTTGGGAATGTTGGCTTGTTCAGGGGACTCCTGTGGCTACTGACAGGTACAGGCTGGCCAAGCGAGCCGCGGCACGGGCAGTGGTGTAAGGAAAAACTCGGGCTTGGGAAAAGTTCGTGGAGGTCATAGAGGAGGATTATCAGTCCCCGTCCACACCGTTTACAGTGGGGGTGGGAAGCTGACATCTTCTTCGGAGAAAGAAGACGTGATACACCCATCTTCTGTGCTGAAGTCACTGAGGCATTTAAGAATCTCCTAGGTGGCAAGGTGCCGGGGGGTGGATGAGATCTGCCCTGAGTACCTGAAGTCTCTGGATGTTGTGGGACTGTCTTGGCTGACAGTCTCTGCAACATCGTGTGGCATTCAGGGTCGGTACCTCTGGAGTGGCAAACGGTGGTGGTCCCTATTTCTAGGTTGGGGGAGAGATCCTGCCAACTTAAAGGAGTTTAAGTATCTTGGTCAAGCTTACGAGTGAGGGAAGGATGGAACGGGAGATTGACAGGCGGATTGGGGCAGCGACCGCAGTAATGCGCTCGTTGCTTCGGTCCATCGTGGCGAATAAGGAGCATAGCCAAAAAGTGAAGGGCTCAATTTACGTTCCTACTTTCACCTATGGTCATGAACTTCAAGATAAAGAGAGAAGCTCTGTCACTCGGGAGGAGCTCGGAGTAGAGCCATTGCTTCTCCACATCAAGAATAGTCAGTTGAGGTGGCTTGGGCATTTACATCGGATGCCCCCTGGACGCCTCCCACTGGGGTGGTTGGGTCATGTCCTACTGGGAGGAGACCCAAAGGAAGAACTGGGACAAGCTGAAGTGACTATGTTGCCCGGCTGACCTGGGAACGCCTTGGGATCCTCCCAGAGAAGCAAGTGTCTGGGGAGAGGGAAGAATGGGTATCCCTCCTCCAAATGTTGCCCCTGCTCCAGATAAGCGGATGAAATTCGATGGATAGATGGATGGTAAAAAATTAAGATACAACTTGAAAAAAATCCAAACTGCATTAAGGTTGCATGTTCCTTGAGTTTAAAAAAAAACATTACATTTTTTAAAATTTACACTATAAAAATATTTTCAAAAATTGAATGTTTTTCTACATTTTCCTCATTAACTATAGCTATATAGTATATATAACTATATATTAATAATGGTGAAAATTTTTACAAAGATAAAAAAAAACCTTAGCTAAATTACAGCATTCTAAGAAACGTGTGAAAATCTTTTCAAATTGTATTGTTTAGATGTTTTTGCATGTTTCTATAAACTGAGTTCATTGTGAGAAAATGGATACCTAAATTCATATGTTGTGTTGTCTACAAGGGAAAAAAATTGTGTTGTGACTTTTTGAAAAAAGAAAAAAATGATCAAAACTGGTGTTTCCCACAGCATTTTACAAACTTTTTACAAAAAATTGGTATCTTTTGGCAAAACCTAACTTTTCTTATTTAGCGCACTGTTTTCAGAAAGAAAAAATAGCATTCTTTTTTTTTTACTAAAGGTAGTGAAAATTATTCTTTATCTTTTGGTATGTTTCAAGATTTCTTATTTTGTATTTTCGCAGATGACAAAAAATTATAATGAAAACTTCCACTGTGTCTTTTCTGTGCATTTATCAACAAATTAAATCATTTTGTAAACATTTTCAGAAAGCATATTTTAGAGTTAATCTATATAATAAAACAATACTTTATTTTGTCTGCCTGAATGTAAAAACAAAATTGTGGAAAACTTCAATAACATTTTTTTAAAAATTTGAAGTATTAAGTAGTATCTTTTTTGCACATTTGTCATTTTCATAAAGGAAATTTTGGATTAATTTACTTGTACCAATTATGTTATTTGTGTTGCCTTTATTTGAAAAGTAATAAAATTCATAATTATCATGAAATCATAGCATTACGAGATTTTTATGAAAAAATCTTTGGTTTTCTTTTAAAAAAATATTTATAAACATTTTTTGTTGCTCTGGTGAAAATTATTCTAATAGAAACTTCACATTTATTGAAAAATTATTCCTTGTTTTTTTTTCAAAATATCAATTTTTGTCTTTTATCTATGTTTCTTATCAAAGTAGAGCTCACTGTTTTTTCCAAGAATTCAAATCTGTCTTTTTTGTTGCAAGGACGTAAAAAATAATGATGAAATTTTTTTAGATAAATAAAAACTTTATCTGTACTGACCATTTCTGATAAAATATGAGACTTTTGTAAAATTTTCTGAAAATTTAGATTCATTTATCTAACAAAATAATTTTGTATTTTATGTTTCCTGAATGTGAAAATCCATGCGGAAAAAGTAAAATAATTCTAATCAAATCACAGCAATAAGTTGTATTTTATGTTGCCTAATATGAAATATCTTGTTTAAATAAAAACAGTCTTCAGATTCCCTTTTTTTTCTGTTGCTCAGTCGTTAAAAAACATTGAAATTTAGAAGACATTTTTTTCAAAAATCTTTGTTTTATCTTTGAAGCATATTATTATCAAATAATAGCTTAATTAAACTTTAATTTTTTTTAATAATGTAATTTTTAAAGAATTTGATTGTTTTGCTCCAACTGAGAAATTTAAGATGAAAACGTTTGAAAATAAATAGTTTTTTAACATTTCTGGTCGAATTAGAGCCTTCTATAAACATCACAAAGCTATTTTTGGATTTATTCATCAATTCAAATTCATCAATTTTTTTTTTTTTTTGGTCAGACTGAAATCTAAAATGAAAACTTTGGAGAAAAAGAAAAATGTATAAAGAAACTTTTGGATTAATTAATCTAATAAAATTCCATTTTTTATCCATGTTGCATGCATGTGAAAACCATTTTGACAAAACAAAAACCCCCTCTATATAACTATAATGCAATAATAGCATTATAAATCTTTTTTTATTCAAATTTTTCATTTTTTATGAGAAGACCAAATCTTTTCTGCTCAATAAAATTAGAAAATTCTTTGGATTTTATACAAAAATGTTATTAAATTTATAAATAATTATAATTTTGGTGGTGAAAAATGATAATAAATATTTTTGATGATCGATTCAATACTTTTTCTCATCTTTCTCATTATTAAAAATGTTCTCATTAATATATTTAAGTCTTTTCAGATAGAAAATTTTAAATCAATGTATACAAAAAGTTTATATATCTTTGCTGCCTGAGTGTGAAAACTGTTGAAAATACAAAAAAAAAAAAAAAATGTTATCTTTTCTGTATGTTTGTCACTGATTCATAGCAATTTAGAATTGTTTTGTAAAATCTATGGATTTTTAGAAGGATTTAATGTTGTTATTCAGATGGTAAGAAGAATGATTTTAAAAAATTACAAAAAGGTTCTATCTTCTCTACATATTTCTCATAAAATTAGAGATATTAAAGAATTTTGCACAAATTTTTCAAGAATTTCAATTTTGTGTTTATTGTTTTTCAGATGGTGAAATACAATTATAAAACATTTTTAAAATGTTATATGCAAAATAGAGCATTACATAAATATTTTCAGTAATTCATTTCTTGATTAATTTATCTCATGAGATTTGAATTTTGTATTTTGCCTGAAAGTGAAAAAAAAACATGTTGGTTTTTTTTATTGTATTTTGCGCTGCTGATTTTTTTGAAGTGAAAGTGAAAATTTAATTGTAATTTTTTTGTGAATGTGTTTTTTCGTAAATTTAAGCTTTCTGTGATTCTCTTTAGTGATGTTTGGAAATAAATGGAAATAAATAAATTTTGTTTTGTAACTATGTTACAGCCTTTCTGAAAATTTTGCTGAATTTCAAAACATCTTTTTTTAAAGTGACATATGTGGTGTAAACAACTAATTCAAAAACTAAATACTGAATACTTGGCATTCTCACACGTGAAACTTTGAAGAATTATACATTTTGATGATAAATTATAGAAAAAAATCGAAAGATTTAGTTTTACCAAATTAGATTTCTTTTCAAAAATAATCAAAATGTTATATTTTAAAATCCTAAAATCACGTTACTGAAACATTAATTTGTTTGAATTTTGCAGTACCCAAAATGTACAAAGACAATAAAGGACTATTCTATTTTAAACTAATTGTAAATTATTATCTTGAATATTTTTTTTTTTTTAAATATACGCAAAAGGTTTTAGAGAAATTATAGAAGAAAAAAAGCTTTTCCCTATTGACATTGAAGTAAAGAGATTCGTTGCTATAGCAATCAAATTGCAAGATTTAATGCATGTTATCCATAGCAGTGACCACCCAAAATGACCTTAGTTGTTGTATTCTTAACACTTTTCATCACTGATCACTATAGTAGATAGATGGATGGATGGATGGATGGATGGATGGATGGATGGAAATTTCTGACCAATCTGAAGTTGAACGTCAACAAGTTCCACGGTGGTCAACCGTGGAGAGGCTGCGAGGCTGGAGAGGATGCTGTGCGGCTGAAATAAAAGGAGTGGCAGGAGAGTGCGGGG
>JAFBJS010000142.1:0-37465 GCA_016785265.1 Paraplagusia blochii
TATATATATACATATATATACATATATATATATAGTTTCTGCATTTAAAATAAAATTCTGCATCGGTTTGGATTGAACTGAATTGGATCAATCTGGATCGATTGTGAAATTTTTTTTATGAACCGTTCTTGAATCGGATCATAGCCTGTGAATCGAAATATAAATCGTCACACCCCTAATATATATATATATATATATATACATACATACATACATATACATATATATATATATATATATACATATACATACATATATACATATATATACATATATATATATATAACCATAGCTAAAGCTAAAACGGAACAAAAATAGGAAAATGTAATGTATACTTGTGTACATGTATGGGAAACTGGATGATCAGTTAAATTAGCCAACCAATATAATAGGTCATTATCAGGGTTAATATGAAAATATGAAAAGAACCATTTTTTCCTCTAATAACAAAAACAGTATTATGCCTGGTTACCTCCAAATTAAATTAAAAAAAAAGGAAATTTATAAACATAACCTCCTTTTGTAGGTAGTTATTTTTATCTTTGACATGCAGTTTTTTGGGGAGTTTGTCTCTCCTGTGTTGTACTACAACTACAACATGTATTCTTGTGGTTCTCATAAACATAGAAAAACAAAAGCATATTTTATATGTCTGTTAATCATTAGTTCATTTGGAAGATTTATGACAAAAATAAACAACAGACAGTTGCAAACACTTACGGTGGTTTTTGTTAATGTTCAGCAGAGTGTTAAGAAGAAACAGCACTGGCATTAACATAACATAAACAACTCCCACAAATAATAATTTTCTCCTCACATCTGTTATTCTATCAGTGCTTTACTGAAGGCTTATTATGGACTACACTGTATGCACAGTAATAGAACAAAGTCAGAGTGGTTCACGTCTCATGTTATTGTACATGACTGAACACTGTACTGCATTTTACCTGAACATCTGTCAGGGTATTAGACTGATCTCCTCGACCATCACCAAGAAAGGCAGGAACACATTTCAGTGTGGATGTGAAAATAGCCTTGGCATCACAGAGTCTTTTACTTTTGGCCTTTATTTATTGGTAGCGTGAGCTCACACCCCTTACACTCTAGCGTGGTCAAAGGGCCATTATCTGGGGAGACTGGTGTGTGTGATCACTGTGTGTGAAAGATATACTGACACATTTGAGCAGAGCAGAGAGAAACAAACACATTTAATGAACAGCTGCTGCCAGGAAGAAAAAGTACAGTTCAGTTGGAAAAGGATCGCAGAACTAACTTGCAGGGATGTGATACTGTGCAGGTTCAGATGGACAGGAAGTGGAAGAGAAACAGGAAGGAGGGGGCGTCGATGGCTACTGGACGTTACTGCCGAATCAGATCACACGGCAGATGAGGTTCCGGTCAGAGCGGGCAGCTGGAGCTCTATTAACAGAGAAGTTTGTGTGTGTCTGTGTGTGTGTGAGAATGTGTTTGTGACAGAAGTCATGTGGTTATTCTTACTGTCACAAGACAGTTTCACAGTGTGTCTTGTTGACCATCTTTGTGTGCATATATACACGCATGCTTGAGTGCACACATGCAAGCATGTCTATGTGTGTGTGTGTGTGTGTGTGTCTCTGTGTGTGTTTAAGGCCTGGGCCTCTTCGTAGTCCTGTGCAGTAATCAGAGTAGACAGTACATGGACCCAAGAGCTGCCTGCTATGTTGGGAGATATATGTAGTGAACAGGATTCACTACACTTCATTCTTTTACTCGCACACACACATAACAAGCACGGTTGTTCACGCATGCTTTCCTCAACTACACACAGGCATGGAGTTACACAGGCAGCAAGGGAAGGGCAACTGAGGACATCACACAGTGACTAAAGGTTAACCAGCGTTACGGCCACTGGCACCGTCATTACTGTGTGGTTTCTGTGCAGAGACAACACCAACAAAGTTTAGCGTAGAAATATTTAGATATCAGGACTAACCAAGCTTACAGTGAATACACATCAGTAACATTGTGTATGACGGGTTCTGTAACTGGTACCGACCCGTAGGTCAGTTGTTACTGGGCTGCAGTGGTAGACAATAAAATTGTACCGCCTTTTACCTATATAATACTTTAATCAGATGTTTAAAGATAATCTGGCATAATCGTATGTCATTAAAACAATAAGAATAATAAATTGTCGTGTTGCTAACAGTGTTGCCTACACCATTAGCTACTAGTGTAGGGCACATATTATGTCTTTGACCCTGTTTTGATGACAACCTTGACCTGGTAATAGATTTGGCCATTGCATGGTAGGGGTCGACATCCGTGATGTTGGACATGTAAAGTCAGCAAATAGTTGGTGTCACTATACCTTCATATTTCATTGAGAAAGCTCTAGGAACAAATAGTGAAAGACTGTTTTACAAACTCATTTCACAGACAAAAGAATTGAGCTGGAAAGACTGGCACGCTGTCTTTGAGTGATGACTACAAGCCAAAGTACGAGCTGCTGCAGGACATTAATGAAGTCCATGGCGTGACTGTTAACATGCACCTAAACTTAATTATAATTTGCACTGAACCACTGTACTTAAATTCACCCCAAACTCCGGTCTTCCGTAACTTTAATTAGCCCAATGAAATCATTACTATCCTGGACTGTAAAGATAAAACTGAGCGGATAAGAGAATTTCTGCTTCTATTCACACTTCTGGGCAAATTTCAGCCAAAACCAGAAATGACAATTAAACAGGGATTATGTGTGCCACAGCAAGGGTTTTGAGACAACCATGTCCTGCACTTAAACCCTGTGAGTGTGTGTGTGTGAGTTAGAGGAGAGAGACTGAGTGAGAGACACTTAAAAAGGGGAACGCAGAAGAGAGCGAGCTTTTGTTCCAACTGAGCCCCTAATTAGTCAGGCTAATTGAGCTGTTAATTGATCTGTTGTCTTAATTAAACATCTCCTGATGCTTTTTTGCTCCTTGTAGTTGGGTAACTGAGGGGTGCAACGTGTAAGTGTGTGCATTTGTCTGTGCATGCAGAACTGTGGTAGGTAACCCAAACAGATGATGACAGTCTGAGTAAGCTGACAACTCCATTGGACATTTTTTGGCTTGTTTTTCAGGGCCTCTGCCATAAATGCAGTTTTTTGCAGGGTAAAATACAAAGTACAATTTGAATTTTACCAATCTATGTGCAACATTCTCCAATGAAGCTGCCAATTTGTAGATATTCTTCTGACTGACAAGCAACGGTTTTAATTGTGCAAATACTCCTTGGTTTAGGAGTAGAGGGGGTTCTTTGTAGATCACTACAAATTTGAGTTAACATTAATTATTTCCATCTGGAGGTATGCAACACAGAGGAGAAAGAAATTTTCCCCCATTAAACCATACAGCGAAAGAATTAAAATGTCACTTTATCTTGATAAAGAAGTGTAGCTGTATAAGAGTGCAGTGGGGAAGACGTGTTCACTGAGGCACCATCACTTTCATTTAATTTCTTTAAGGATCTAATTGCTCTTGAAATCAGGAACAATTTATGCAAAACTGTAATAGGTCTGCAATAAGGCAAGCTTGGATAGTCAATGGTTTCAAGTTTCTCAATGGTCTTTAAACAAACCTGGGCTTTATAATACTGTACATTAGAATAAATAAAAAGGTGGCAGGTAAATGCTGAAAGAAAATTAAAATGAATATCATCATGCAAATATCGGGCAATAAGTTGTCTGTTGATGAAGTAAACCTACCCAATTGTATTCTAATACTAATACTAAGTTATTTCATATATTATCAATTAATATTATAAGTTATGGAAAAAGTTGTTGTAGTGCGGTATTGATTCAAATTTTCTAAATCAATTCGATTCGATTCACAAGGGTTCGATTCGATTCAATTCACGATTCTCTTCAGTTTTCGATTCAGTTTTTGTCACATAAATTGTAGATCAGTACCAACATTATTCTCAGAAGAATCAAAGCTAAAATTGAAACTTAATCCATTTGCTAATAAATAAATGTATTTTTTTACATTTATTTCCATCATGAATTTACTCAAGGCAGTCATATTAATCCATCATGCATTTTTTATTTAACATGACTTGACCCAAAATTACAAGGCGGACTCTAGTTTTAGATTTTAGTGCCATGTTGTTTTAACATTTGTTAAAACAAATAACATGAGTTAACACACTCTCACGTAACCACGTAAATACATAATCACCTGTGGTGCAAGAGTTCACACGTAAAGTTGAAAAGAAGGAAAAAAAAGATTGATTTTTTGGATTTATGAATGGATATCGTCCTATTAACAAAAAAAAAATCGATTAAAATCGATTAATCATTTTTTTTAACCCAGCCCTACTACCTAAATGGCTAAAGCCAATTGGTTAAAGCCAGCAGTGAACCGATTTTAGACAACAGTCTACAGTCTCTGTATAGACAGAATTAACTTCACTGTATTTACTTTTATTTTCAGCAATAATCAATTCTATAATGTCCTCACCAGGCAGTGTGATTTGCCCCAACACAAACAACCAGGCTTTTGGTGCAGGTGTTTCTACACATGATTTAGAGCAGCACAAATCAAAACTTATTTTCTGCTTAAGTGGCACCAAGCCAACTGGGCAACGCAGGTTTTGATGTTGTGCAGCTACCTGGATTTAACAAGGGTGTGATGAAGTAAGACCAGTGGCATGAGGAAAGGAGTGAGGCAAGGAAAACAAGGAAAGGACAGGTAGCCGTCAGGAAATGCCAGCACTGTTTCTGAGAATGATTGACAAAGTGTGGTAATGGTTAGACAACATGTAGAGATTTTTTCTTCTTAGGAATGTCACACTAGTTAAAATCAACCGCCTGACTGAGCTGGACCTTGTGCTGAGTGGGAGGAATATAAACACCTGGGCAAAGGCATAATCCATATAACAATCATCTGTGTGATAATCTAAGAACCATGTTGAAAACACTTTCACAACCAATTCACAATGACAAGGACTGATTATTTTCTTGGAAAAGATTAACCATCTCAGTCGTGTTAAAAATCCCATTCATGGAACTCTATCAATTGTGCACAGAATGTATGCAATCTCCTGTTAGCAGAAGAGTTTCCTGTTTTAATCAATGTGCCTGTGTTTTTGCATGAGCGTTCAATAATCAAACACGCTGAGCACACCATAGCAGATGTCACGTCCCTACTCTGTGGACTATTAAAAAGGTTACCATGGCAGCTCAAGGTGGTCACACACTGACAAATCTATTGTAGCTCTGACCATGGTGTCCCATTAAAACTAAGTTTAGATGTTTAACGAATAGCAGAAAAACAAATAAAAATAGTAGATGACAGTTTGCTCATCAAAGCTCATGCCGAAAAATAAGGAGACCAAATAATTCCTATAGTAACTATACCTAACAGTGTAGCAAAAGTTTACCTTAAATTATCTAGGTATAACTGATTCAAACGGACACTTTAGACCTGAGACCAAAACTTTGAGATATATCAGTACATATCACCATATTACTATAAAAACTAAAAAGTAGCCAATTTGGCAGCTTCATGTTCAAAGTTAGAAGTCTTTTCAAAAGGTATGTGTTGGGATAGCATTGAAAACGGAAAAAAAAATGCCCTCCTACCCCGTACTACACATACTTCGTAAAAAACACCAGATCAAGCATAGTGATTTTTAATCACCCTCTGTTCTGTGCCATAAGTTATCAGAGAAGTACAAGCCAATATAATTTGACATTCAAGAGGAAAAGTGCAATAAATCAACACTGAGGAAAAAGGTATGTGGGAGGGCAGGGCTTTATGGGTTTAGGGTTTTCTCATGAGTGGAGTTCAGGTTGTACTTCAAACATGCAACCATGATAACAGAACTTCAAAATACAAGTCATACTTCTACGTGTACTTAGGTTTTTAGCTATTTTTGAATTTTCTTCTTTAGTTCAAAGTGTAGGAAACAAATGGAATAGCTGGTAGAGGAAATTGGGGCAGTTAGTGGACTAGTGGTTAAGGAAGTGGACTTGGGTCCCCACAGTCCCCGGTTCGAATCCCCCTACCGCCAAGTTAATACTGAGGTCCACTGAGCCTAGTATCGTCCCCACTCACTGCTCCCAAGGCACTTAAAGCTGCCCACTGTTCACTTTGCTGATGGGTTTAGTACAGAGGTCACATTTTGTAGTGTGATTCACAATGACAAGGAGTTTGCTTTCCTTTCCTTCAGGCGCTCCGTAAAAATGTGGCAGTAAAGTTTGCTCACCATCAGTTACTTAAACATTAAGTGTGTGCATTATGTTTGTCAAATTAAGGCCATCTAAATTCAGCAAGTCTTGCTGTACAAGTCGGAAACAGCAAGTGATTAGCTTAACCGACATGAAGAGATTATTTCACCTGCATTAGGACGGCAACTGATGACAAGAAGTGTGAGGAGGCAGATAAAAGGGTAAAACTAAAAACAAGTTATCAAAAACAGACCAATAACAATTATCTGTTTGTATTTTTTCATTTCAATGATGAGTTTCACTAAATTTGATCTTTTTGTCTCTAACAATCTTAGTTTATGCCATACCTGCAATCCTGTCAGTATTCTACTCTGGTGTTTTACTGGAAAGCAAGCTAAAAGGTATAGAGTTTACAGGGCAATGACTGGAATTGACTCAAGAACTCCAAGAACCAAAAAAGAACCAAAAATACTGGTAAAGTATGCAACCTTACACCCTGCTCTCATCAAAAATAAGTGGCACTGTGCTTGCACCACTAATACAGATCACTGACCATTATCACAACAAAAAAAGTATCCACTTTCATCAACTATCTATTAGCAGGTTATGGCAACCACAGTCTCAATGACCTCCAACCAAAACACACTGCACCAAAACCAGCCCCTTATGATGCTTCCTGTCAGTGGTGAGCCCACTAGAAGGAGCCAATTACTCTAACCAGGATCCAATCTTACCCATGGAGTTCCACAACAATGTCAGACATTGGTGTCACTGTCACCACAACATAGCAGATATATTTACAAATTCTAAATTGCTCCATCATGTCACTTTGTTATTTTTCAACTACGTATGTTTAAAAATCAAAGCTCCAGTTTGTAACTATGCCTGGACCACACCTGCATTAATTTGTGTCTCGTATCGGCCCATTAGTGATGGGGCTGGATCATGCAGCACCACATGGCCAGCTGTAACCGGCGAGTGGGTGGGAGGAGGCAGAGAGAACAGGAAGTCATTATTACACTTCCTGCAGCTGCTTTACACCTACTGACAACATGGGCTAACAGGAATAAACCCAGTCACCAACTTAACATTAACAGGTGCTCCTCTCCACATGCCTGTTCCTTTTAGACACATGCCTAATTATTTCTTTTTCACTGAACTATTTCTGAGTTTCCAAAATGAGGAAATACCAAAAGTTTCAGCCACATGCTACGATAAGCCACTGAACAGAGAATGGGAAAGTCCATTAGACTCCAGAACAGAAGGAAACAAGGCTAAAATGAGTCTTCATTATGTGGGTGGAGTATGGGTATGTGTGTGCGTGTTTATGTGTTGGTGTCCATGTGCGTGCAGTATGTCTATGCGTCCATGGCGATCTGCCTGGACGTGTTCTGCTCATGATTGAGTCAGGGTGCATTTCTCTGTTTGAGGGAAACTTTGACAGTCTGGCGTCTTTGTTCTAAAGTTCAGACAGGGAAGCAGATGGCTCCTCTCAGTGTGACTTAGCAAGCAAGCTAGCATAGAAGTGTGACTCCGCTGCCTCTGGTGGTGTCTCTGTACATTATACAATGCAATTAGCAAGCTATGGATTGTGCCTTTTGGCTATAGCAGGTGTACTATTTATTCTAGCACAACAACTGCTACTTCTTCTCCTTTTGGCTTATCCCATTTTTCAGGGGTTGCCACAGCGAGTCAACAATTTCCTTCTCACCCTGTCCTCTGCATCCTCAACTCCAACCACCTCCATATCCTCCCTCACAACAGCACAACAACTGCTACATTATTTTGATATGTTGATGGAAAAAACAGCATTTCTACAGTGCATAAAGCATAAAAGATGTTTTCAACCAATGTATAAGTTCACTAATATTATCATTTGCACATCTGACGCATCGTTGGTGTCAGTGCTATAATATATGAAATAACGTAGTAAGCCAACGTCATTGCATATGACGTATGCAAAACAAGCCAAAAGATATGTTTTTACTTTGAGCTTCTGTTAGTAGAAGAGTGGTAACATGAAAAACAATCATTTTGATTCAGTTTTGACCTGAAAGGCTGTGTCAGTAAATTGCAAACTTCAACATCTCCACCTTTAAATTTACTGGGTCACACATTCAGCACATGCCTGACCCTGTAATCGCTGATTCTTTAACATCAGTCAAAAACAAATTTAACTAACCATGCCACTGAAAATTTCTTCTGCTCGTAAAAGCTCTATTTAAAACTGTCATTTAATGGCGCGCTGCACTTGAAGAGGCACATGACTCTGGTCAGTTGATTAATCTTCTATGTTAAAAAAATGTTAAAAAATACAAAAGAACCACCAAAGAAATGTTGACTCTCTTTCTTCTGCTTGCATGAAAATCCTTCTTTATTCACAGCGGCGATGTCCTGATTCTTTTCCCCTCTTTTTTTTTTTGCTCCTTTACAAGACGTTTGGTCTTTAATGTATTTCAGAGAACATCTGCTAACTATCACTGAACCTCGTGGGATTTCCATTTAGCCCAGTTAATTACTCTATCAAGCCAGGTTCATTATCATATTCCTCTTTAAAAAATGCACCCAACACCGTGCGACCGTGTGTGTTTCTGGATGTGCGTTTTGTGTGTGTACGTGCAGGTGTAAGGGTGAGTTGTGTACACATCAGTGTGTGCCTGCGTGCGAGGCTCTGTCTTAAATACAATCTCTAATTGCAAGCGTTTCAGCCATAATATTGGTGTTAATGAAGCAGAGTCGTCTATAGGAGTCGACTCTGGAAGTCAAGTAGGGAATCTGTTAGTTTTTCTCTCCAGGGAGGACAGTGAGCTGGTATTAATCTTGATGAACAACAACCCTGTGACTCAGGCTTGTCTGAATCACTCCCTGCAGAGGTTACAGCAGGTAACTGATGGCGCAGCCCCCTGTTTAACAGGGAGGGCTTCCATTTACAGACACTGTTTAAAAAAATGCCACACTTGCTGAAATGAGTACACCATTGACTTGAAAAAAATATCCAATGATGTGGAGAAATCATGACTGCTTTGTCATATTCTACAGACTCTAAGAGAGCAAAAAAAAAGCAAAAAAGTAAGCTATCTATCTGTTCTGGATTTGTAAGAATCAAGACCCCAACATTCAATATATTGCAGCACAAAACCAGTACAGACTGGGCAAAATACATTGATTACTTATGTTTAAACTTATTTTATATATGTTGTTTTTACCTTTGACAGACAAAAGACTATTTTTGATTTGATTTAATTTTAAAAATGACTTGTCTACATTTTCACATTTCTTCTTCCGCAACCACATGACAAGATTAAGAGGGTCCCCGACCTACATTGGAGTCCTGTTCCTATCGTGTGACGTAACTCAAAATTCAACCTTCTTCAGCAAGTTTAGATTGGAAGTCAAGTTAATGACCAGAAACTGTGTCCCTAAAACATTATATGAACAGTTCTTCAAAAAAAATGTAGTAATGTATATACAAGTGGACAAAAGATGCCAGGTGCAGGAATGGGACCAAAATATATATAAAACTAAGCAAACTATTAAATCAACAATAAACAAAATAGATTTTTATTTTTCTCAATTGTGAAAGTAAGACTCCTTGGACACCAAAGGAGACACCCTTCGTAATTGTTCCCAAGTTGCCTCATTTATAAAGCACATTCAAGTGTGTGACTATTGTCTTTGCTGCTAGAGGTCATAGGATGTAAAGCATCACCAGCTGTTTTGTTAAACAGCCTAACAGGCCAATCAATCACATCTTCTAAAATGCATTCATTGGAAACTTGGCAGAGATCAGCAACAGCTTCTGAAAATGAAAAACAAAAACCACTTTGACCTGACCAAGTAAAAGTACTCAAGAAAATATCTTGTCTAGACACATTCACTCTAAGTGAGTAAAAATAGCTGATACTGTTTTTTTGGATTTTTTTTTTTAAATGTGTCATTAAATGAAGACAGGAGCGTCTGCCTGTTTTTCTCCAGTGCTAGGACACCAGGTTTGAAGTAACAGCAACGCTGACAATAATAGTTCTTTATAAATTCTTAATTTCTGGAATATTCTTCTTTTCCCTACCCTTGTTCAAGTGTCAAATATACAAGATGTAATGTCTGTGCAGGTCTGTCAACAATAGTATCATGATAGTGGATTACAATGAGGCCTTCGCCTCTTGAGCTTCTGATTTCCTTACAGTTTTTTTCCAATATGTCATCAGCACATATTAATCGTCGGCCTCTCTAATTTCCATGCTGAATGGAAATCTTTCCTTTACATACAGATTGGCTTCCTGTATTCAAGGATCTATACGTCAGAGGGTGTTCACCGAGCTCAGAGCAGCGAATTCTACCCTTTGATGAGATTAGCTGAGTGGTGTACTTGAAATAACCTTTCATGCGCTGCTATTATTGTATTAATCTATTCTAAAACAATTTGGGTGAATTAATTAGAGCCTACATATTTCAGCAACGCTCACAGGCTGCCTGGAAACAGATGGCTCCGAGGGTGAGCCACTCTGCAATAGTTGTCTATGTCTGTGCACGATGGGAGGGAGCGAGAGAGACAGAAAGATAGTGAGAGAGAGAGAGAGAGAGCAGGAGAGTAAAAGAGACAGAGGGGGGAGAAGGCAAGATGGAGAAAGAGAAAAAGAGAACAAAAACAGAAAGAGAGGGAGAGGGAAGAACAAGAAGGGATGAAGATGAAGAAAAAACACATAGAAAAAGAAAGTGCAAATTGAAGAAAGGAGGATGTGTCATCAACATGTCTGTATTGTGCACCTGACAGATTGACAAATGAGAGGAAATCAATCAGAGCTTGAAGAAAAGGAGAGACAGGAGCCGGGAGAAGTTGCTGTTGGTCTTGAAGGTCCTAATGCCTCCTGGTTCCTCTGCAGCTGACGGGAGTTTTCAGCTTAACAACAGTTGGGCGAAGAAGGCTATTATCTCAATCCTACAGTGTTCTGGATGGGTTCAACCTTGAACAGCTTGCAGATGATGAGTCTATCCATATGGTGTTTAAATCACTCGGCGTTTCCTAAGCCATTAACCTTCAGGACACCTTGCACTTGTCCTCGGCTTTGAGTGACAGCTCTGTGTAGATTTAATAAAACATCTCCATACAAAAGATGAAATTTTCAATGGCAAGCAAATGCTATACCAGTGGCTTCATATGATGATCTGTTTTTAAAATTGCTGGCCTGGACTTAGTAACTAAGACGGCAGAGGGGTGTGTTATTTCAGCCACTAACAAGGGGTTTAATGGGGCTGCATGACCCAACAAAAACTGTATTTGACTACCATTCAAATATTGCTAAAACATATTAAACACAAAAACTGTCAGATGTGCTTGGTGACTTTATTTCACTAGTAAAACATATTACTATGTCAAGAGATAAAACTGTGTGTAAAGTGGTGTAAAGGGGCAGTGGTGGCCTTGTGGTTAAGGAACCAGACTAAGGTCCGGAGGGATGAAGGTTCGAATCCACCAACTGCCAGGTTATCACTGAGGTCCACTGAGCATGGCACCATCCCCACTCACGCTCTCCTGGCGCTTATAGCTGCCAACTGTTTACTTTGGTGATGAGTTAAATACAGTAGACAACTTTAATTGTTTGCAGTGATGTGGATCAAAATGTCACAATGACAAGGAGTTTGCTTTCCTCCCTTCCTTACATATGATGCATGATTGTTCTCTACAGAAATTGATGTTTGCCTATGTAGTTAACTGTTTACAACTGTTCAAATAGTAATTATGTTAATAATAAGATACTAATGATAATGTAAATTAATTAAAATATACATATATAAATGTAAATTTATATATGAAATGTGTGAATTTAATTTGTATGACTTCTGAATGCTTAGACTATTTTTAATCAAACTAAGCTTCAGTTGCACTCAATTCAATGTTCAATGGATTTAAATAAAGGAAGTCATGAAGCGGGATACTAACCTTCAAAGCAACATGGGTTCTTTTACCACAAATTGAATGGCTTGACTTTTTTTGAACCACCTCTTACAGATCCACTCGCATGTAAAGTGATTAAGGGGTCTGAAATCTTTACAGACCATAGTGTGTGGATTTAAGAGCAGAGAAGACTAAGTGCTAAAGTGCAGAGGTGTTTACAAGCAGATGCTATATCAGGAAGGACAAGTTAACGGCCAGCCACGTGGGTCATAATGCACTTTGTGGCCCGCGTCCAACCCTGAACTTTTTTTATTTATTTATTTATTTTTTTTCCCACTCTCTAAAATTCTCAACCTTGTTGATGAGAATTCACCACCACCTTGGAGGGACAACAGAAGAGAGAAAGTGAGAGCGTATGTAATGATAAGGCAGCGAGAAAGGTGATACAGACTTTCTGGGGTTAGCTAATGTTGCCGCAGAGTGCTTTGCTCTCTAGAAGTCCATATCAAATCCTGCTTCCAGGCTTGGGTAATGGACATAAAAGCTTGGGCAGTCCCCTGAGAAAGAGAATTTGAAGTTTTCAAACTCTGGACTTGGCAGCAGTGGTGGCAAAGTGATACCCTTCACCTGAGGAGGACAAGAGAGAAGGTGGGAGGGGGGGGGGGCTGGGGGGCAGAGAAGAGCTTTAGAGTAGGGGTGATGTCATCACAGAGCACATTTGAAGACCTGTGAGAAACACTTTGACCTGGAAACAAAACACAGGCAACAGGGAGGCAGTAAAGTGCCAACATCTGTCAAGTGATGATGTTAATAATCTAGAAAATACTACCCTGACATCACCCTGACTGCCCTCTCTTGCTCTGCCTGTTACGGCAGCCTCTGCCTCTGCCAGTGACTCCTCTCTGCCTGCATCACTAGCATTTAAACTAACACAGGCGTGCTGCCGTCCAACACAAGTCAGGCACAGTGATCCCCTGTGCCCACTTTTATTACCTTGTTGACACCAGCTGCTAGTTTTAAGCACTTTTAAATGCTGAGTCTGAGTAGTGGCTCGAATCACTGAATTAATGCCCTTATTTCTGCCCAGATCTCATTTTGGTCATGCTTTTAAGCCTCAGACTTAACAACAAGCCCGGGTTTTATGCATTCAGACAGCTGGTGGAAATAAGGCAGTTGCCAGTGGCATAAAAGACTGTGTGCGCAAGTGTTTGAGGAGTTGCCTCGGTGTGTAGGAGGCCATCAGAATATTTTAAAGAACTGTTCTTTAAAAGTTGCCTGTCAACCTTCCAATTATTAAAATGACACATTTGTCAAATTGGGTAGTAACTTCTACATTCGGACGTCTCCTGTCGCTGTGTCAATTTCACTCAGGCTCAGTATTTGGCATGGATAAAGGTGATTAAAATGCGGTGGAAATGTGACATACTGGAAACCAAATGGTGCAGATTCCTCCTTCCTCTTCACCAGTTTGACACTCAACTTCCACTCTCTCTCGTTCTCTCTCTGTGCACTGGCACACTTCATTACTACTGTGCCTGTGTGAAGTCGCTCGCCTCCACACACACACACACACACAAAACCACACTCATGAGCTTGTTCCCCTGCTACACACACACACACACTTCTCCTCACTTCTCACACACAAACTAAGTAATGCCATCTAGCAGCTGTACCTCTCCTTATGTGTAACGAGTGTTGATCCCAGTTCTTTCCTCGCACACAGTAAACATATGTCAGTCACAAACAAGGCAAACTCTGTCTTCCATTCCCAAAATAAAAACAGCTCCTTTATATCTAAAGATAACAAACCTCCCCAGACTGGTGAAAAAAAAAGACCCCTGAATGATGCGCAGGAAGGGCGTGGTTAACCTTGGGTCTGTGACATATGTTTAAATGAGATTACAAAGGGAGGATCTGAGATGCCTAAGGTAAAATAAATACCGGCTCTGTTAGATGCAAGATGTACCTGTCTGATTTACATTTCCTAATTGGAAATGAATTAGCAGAGAAAACTTACACTGGTCCTGACAGGCGCTGCAGCACCGAGACTCATACCTGAGGGAAAGAGTGTTTGCATAGATATATTTATAGAGGGCTCAGTAAACTTCCGTCCAGGCCAACGGCTCACGATGTTTGGGTGAATGCACACATAAATGCAAATGTATGTGTGCATATGGCCCATTAACAACTGTGGAGTTTGCAGAAGTGTTGATATTGCATGAAGATTGAAAAACATGCCTGTGGACACAACAACACTGTGTCCCTTCCGCTGTTTAACTTTCGCTGCGACAGTAATTGTGTCAATTTTTCACTCTCCTGCAAAGTTACATTGTAACATTTTCTCTCACTCATTGAGAAATATCAGCATTCTGCTTTTCAGATTAGTTGTAAAAAGTCAACTGGCGCTTTATTCAATATGTATTTATATATTATACATACTGGATATAATATATAAAAACTGTATAATTAATTAAAATGCCATGCTTGTGTCCCAAATTAGGCCCAGACGTTCAATTCTGTTTTTTCATTTTTTTTTTATTTTAAAATTGTGAATATCAAAGAGAAAGAGAAGGCTAGAACTACCAGTATTTTGATTACTTTATTTAAATATCTGGTCTCACAGATCATCTGACCCTTGAACAAGTAGAATGGTGATCTATGATCTATTCAAACAGCTTATTTTTAACATGGACAAGACTGGAGAACGTAATCATACCCAATCTACATACTCCTGTAAAAATGGTAAACAGATTAACAAAAACAGTTGAAGTGAAGTAGCTTATAAAAAGAGCACTTACCTAAAGCATATTGTAAATAAAGCAAGAAGAAAATAAACTATACAAATATATATATATATATATATATATATACATATATATTAAGAAAAACTCAGTTCGTCAACTAATTGTTTAAATCTAGCCACACTTTGCATTTTATTGTTAAAAACTAAAAATGGGAATTGTGAAAAATACAATCATAATATGGTTTTATAAAACCACTAAACCAACACCAAGAAACCACACATATAAACCCATCTAATTTTGGGATGTCGGGGATAACAATGTTAAAAAGTTTTACTAGAGCATAGTTTAGTTTTGCTAAAACTATGTTCTTACTAGTTTTACTAATTATATTAAAATGAAGAAAAATATGACAAAACATTTACATATATAGTAACTTCAATATATTTATATTGTAGCTTTTTTTATATTACAAGTTGAGGTTTGTAAAATGTTTATGTTACAATAAACAGTTTACATCAACTAGTCAGCACTATCTTGTGCCCAGACAATTGCCAATATATATTTTTGTACCACAAAGAAAAAAAAATCAACCCCTTATTGGCTGAAATAGTAAAAAGGAGAAATATAAAAAATACAAGAGTGTAAATTCATGGTGGAAGTTTGGCTGCTCAGTCGATTGTGCAAGCATTTTATTTGTCATGAGGTGTCAGTGTCCCACTTCTACCCACTGACTGAGAGGAGAAGTTCTCCTAAGGGTCTGAAACAGGTCTAACAGGCTCTACCTCACAACTCCACACCAGAACAGCAAACAACACCTGTTCCGCTGATGTCACATTCTCACCGGTATCCCATACTCGCCTGAAGACAAACTCGGTTATTAACCTTCTTGTTCTCCTGCTATCCCTGAAACTATACACATCCTGATTCCATTATTCATCACCAGCCCCATGAACTTTGTCTCCAGAATAATTCTACTAATGGCATCCCTTTAGATTAAAACTGTCATAGCCAATGAATTATTTTTCTGTAATTTTATTTTATGGTGGTAAAAGGGGACAAAAAGTAGGAATGAAGGTCAAAAGGCTCAGGTGACAGGGTTGGTTGTAAGTGTGGGATGAAGGCAAAAGCCTGTCCAAACCTGATGTATCCATATGTGAAAAGACAACAGGAAAATTGATGACAGAATGCTGTAATGCTTTTCTTTTATCTCAACTTTGTTTCCCTGATCAGAGATCAGCCACAGTAGCGGGCCACTTGTCTTTGAATTGGGAACCCAGCGCCGTCACTGCCGATCACACCACACACACATATACACACATATGGATACACACAGTCCAAGCAGTGGGAAACTAGAGAGGAGCAGCTGTGAGTTGCACTCATCAGTTCAGATTGAGGGAGACACAGGGAGGCTGGTAAACAGACACAGATGTACAGAGCTGAGCAGAACAGAGAGTGGGAGAAAGAGGAAGGTCACCCTCTCACAATGGGAAGGCATAGACAAAGTCAACAACACTTGCCTTGCTGCATGACTAAAGCAACTCTATAAAAAAAAGGAAAGATCAGGGACAGTCAACTTGGCAAATGTCTATTATCCAAAAACCTTGGATTTACAAAGACGTATAATTCAGTCACCCATTTCACTTCCATGCATATTTGCCTGACAAACAGAAAGGTGGTCTAACAAAGACAACTCGCCCGCTTCCGTATGGTTAACTGTCACACCGTGCAAAAACAAATGCCCCGGTGGCGTAGGGGCAATGAGAAACAACAGCACATTCTCCCATTCATGAAAGGGTACACGAGGAAATCAAGCCGACAAACTCTCATGTGACACATGCAGACGTCCGCAGCTTTGTCAGCAACTGTTGCCTCCCCCGGAGGGTGACACCCCACCTGGGAGCTCTATGCTGTCAGTGCTCACTATCTCAGTTTCTTGTTTGTTCTCTCCTGTTACACTCATCCCAGAATCCCCCCGCCCCAAGAGTCTGTGTTAACCCCCAGTCACAACTACAGATATTTAAGAAGGGAGTTGAATGGTGGCATAATGGGGGATCATTTTATTATGTGTAAAATGATCCAAACTGAGGTGGGGGAAAAAAATTACACCTGCCTGTGTGTTGTAATGGTTTACACGTGTTGACAGTTTGTACTTTTAAGATTGAGTTTTATTTTGAAGTTATAAAGTGGATATTTCTTTTAGGAAATGTGATTTGTTACTAACAAAAAGTTGGCTGCAGCTATTGGCAACTTTTAAAATGGAAGTTTCTTGAGGTCCACTCCTGCTGATCCATCATAATACTGCAGCATATTGACATGTACAGGTACTGTATCTTTATAAAGGAACATAAATACAGAGGGAGAACTTAATCACAAAAAGAATAATGCCCGTATCGCGTAATACTTAAAATAAATAAGGTATAGCATTGTAAATGCTAAAGAAGTTTTTTTTTTTTTTTTTACAAAAAAGTGTAAAAAGACAAGTCTTTAAAATCACTTCAAATCAAAAATCACTATTTTTTTACCAGATAACGTGATGTGTGTGAATCATTTTAGTTCCTAAAGGAAAATACATTTTAAGACTTCTCTTTTCTTTTCTACTATTTCTAAAACTCACCAAGATGTGTTTACTTTCTGCACCTAACAGTTGCTATTCTTGTTTGCCTTTTTTCCAGTTCTTGAGGAAACTAATGACTCCCTGCCCTTATCCATTTCTGCTAGACATAGTTACAAACTGTTACATATCCTTTTGATTATTCTGCCTCCAGGTTAAGGTCCAACCAGTCTTAGGTAAACATTTACCTAAAGAACTGATCACGCATTAATGAGTGATCAGCACCTGCAGCAAAACCATTGCACACGCTAATAAGTTGTCCAGGTGTGGGTTTGTGTATGTACATGCTGGAGTGTTTGTAGCCTGCAGGAGGTAGATGTGAAAGACCACCAACTGAACAACAAACCAGGTGGCAGAATCAAAGAGAAGACAAGTCGGTCCAGCAACTGCTGTCATCAAAGAGCCAAAGTAAAACTTCAGGGGTTTGAATCTGTACTCTCAGCAGCTGCTGCAACCAACATCTGAGAGCCCCATGTGTGGCATGTGTAAGTTGACTGGGTTATTGGATGAAAAATAATTATTGGAATTATTGTTAAACCTCTGGGAAAGAGGCCAATGCTATAAAAAACATGCTTAGGAAAGATATACACATATATTAACATGTATATGTACATACATATATTTACAGATATACACATACTGTAAATACAAGTCAGCAGAGGTGACCAAGCAGTTATGTCCATATTTCTGTCCATGATTTCCCGAAGCATACTCCCAAGGGATTAATAAAGTTCTATCTATTCATCTATCTATCTATGTGACCAGACTAGATCGCAAGGCTTTTGGTTTGAATTCAACCAACATAACAAAAGATTCACAGTAGGGTGCAGTGTGATTTGGATATACTACCAAATTACATGTATTATATATATATATATATATATATATATATATATATACAGTATATATACACATATATACACACTATATATATACTGTATATACACATGTATATATTTATATAAACATATGGATACATGAAGTTCTTTGATGATCTTTCTGTGCTGCTCAAATGTTGTTTGGTGTCCACCACATTTTTTTTTTTAATTATGATTTACGAACAAATTGGACCTAATTCCAAAAATTAATAAAAAGAGCAAAACTCATGCTAAATATCTCAGCCTGTGCAGCAGAACATTTGGCTACTTAACTGCGTGGATATTTTTGATAATCCACTGGCCCGCCAATGCAGCAGCCCACTTGGTTTTACACGCTGCCAATCTGTCTATCAACAGCCCCATCCACGGACATGACTTTTGCAGCATTAACACTTAACGGTAAGGCAAAAATGATGGTTACAGGTTTTGTTTTTCCCTTCAACAGTACATGCCAATGTTCTAGAGCAAAAAAGTGTGTAAAAAAAATTGTACCCTCAGACTTGTTTAAATTATATCCCAATTAAAAACTTTTCTGTCAACACAGGACAAGTGAGGTTGTGTCTTCACTCTTACCATCACCTTGAAAGTGGAAACAGCATTGTGACTCTGGTAAAACCCATGACATATTCTCATTTAGCCGCTCGGCTGTTATGGGATGTCATGGCTATTAATTCTATCTGAGCTTCATTAATCCACATTTTCCCATCCAGCCCCCCTGTCCTTAATCATCATTTCACTCAGTGCCAGAATGGCCTCTGGTGGCCAAAGACAACTAGGGTCACAATGTGTTGCCTTATCACTGGGGAGAATTTATGCACACATACACATACATAGGAAACACAGATACTAAAACAAGTTGTCGATCTTTATCCCACAGTAAATGTGGGCTATATAAATAAAAATTGATTGATTGATTGATTGATTACTGTATCCACGTAACTGTCGTCTACTCTGAGGGGATTGGGGTGTGAACCAGATGAGGTGGACCATCACAGTCAACTACTTCATAGCACAGAGTTATTACTGACAGAAACATGCTATATCAGCCATTCATGAGAATGACATTTCGTAGTGTCGGGACGCAGAGAAATAATGTTTCCTTTAAGCCTCATTTGGCTATTACTTACACTTGATCCGTACCCACATCAACAAAAGAACTGAACAATAGAATGGCTAGAATTCAATCATAAATAATGCAACTATATTTGATTAGGAAATATTTTCTCAGTGAAGACAACAATAATAAACTCAAAATGACGCAGAGTCATTGATAAAAGGATCTAACCTTGTATAAAGGTCTGGTAAGAGAAAATTGCATGCTGGGTGCATTTGGGAAACGCGTTGTGTGCATAGACAGTTAATTTGGGTAGGAAGATTTTAAAGGTAGTTGATATTTAAGTTTGAAAGAAATTAAATTTTATTAAGGGGTATTTATCTGCCACAACTTAACAACCAGTTAAGAACAAACAAAAACAACCAAAATTAAGAGACATTTGAACGATCCGCAGAACAAAAAAGGTTGGGGAACATTGCTGTAGAGAAGTGCCGATGTCAACAGCAATGATGGACATCCAAAATATTAGCCAAAAGAAAAATCAGAAACACACTTTGGCAACAGACCAGTGTAAGAAGTAACAAGAACAGCTCAGTCCAGGTGGGAAATTGGTTGAAAACTACTTATTGTTCCAGCAGATCTATGCAGTTTGCTCTTATCTGAATACCAAATGGTTACACTTTGCTGTGTTTGAGTGAGGGGGTGTACACATGCAACACACAGAATGGAAAAACGGAGAGGGTAATCTAATGGAAATCTCTGAGTGTTCCTCTCTGCGTGCCCACTAAAGGTTAGCCCGCTTAACTGCCTGTCGGCTGCACTGCAGGTTGTTATTCATTCAGAAACTAACACAGGAAAGAACTTCAGGAGCAAATAAATACCGAGGAGCTGGATTTGACACAAATGACCGTTTCCCTGTAGTGCAAGGATTTTTTTTTTTTTTTAATCAATATGCACTTCCAACATTTTGATTTGTTTGTTTTCGATTCTATTTCTATTCATGAATTAATCATAACCGAAGTTCCACATCCAAACCCTCATAGAACCCCAGTCAGCAAGTCCCACATTATTCTCATTGCTTGTCTCATTGCTTGAGGAGTCAACCTCACACTTTGCCTGTTTAGCAGAACTCAACATCCATTGCTGAACATGTCAGGCCACATAAGATATTTTGGTAAAATTTCATGAAATGCTTTAGCATCACCTGTATTTGCATCCCTAAGCAATAAACTAGCTACTGCAAGCTAGAATATAAAGTAAACAGCAAAAGCCAGAATTGACTCATGTGCAGTGAGGTGCTTGCTCAACACTTTATAGCTCTGTACAAGCTGGGATTCACATCAACCATTAAGCAAAATGTATTGTTTTGGTATTTGTGTGTTGTTTGTGTGCTAGTTCATTTAAAAAAGAAATAACATTAAATTATCCAATGTGATTATTACATCTGTCAAACATGGGAAACCGTGACAGTTCATCATCAATAAAGTAGTGGAACCCAAAAGAATTTGAAAGTTTGAAAATGACTGGTCCAATATCCAGACTTTTCTCTTTTCTCTCTCCCTTTCAGAGATCAGTAAATAAGCACAGCAGACTGCTCTCACACATAAAAAAGCCATTTCATCTCTCCAATGCAGACAGACCATAAAGAGAGAAGACAGCAGAGGGCGGGTGTTGTCTGTCAGCATCACAGGACTGACTGTAAGCACATAGAATAACTCTGGCCGAGCACAGCCAAAAGCCCTTAGCATTGTGACAGAGCAGATGTTAAGAGTAATGACAGTGGAGATTACCCAATAATTGTAGCGGCATAAATCATTTCAGAGGGGGGCAGTTAGTAGGAGAGCAGAGGGATGGATGAGGGGAGAGGAGAGGAGTACAGAGGAGGAGAGAAGACACAAAGGAGGCGGAGCCATGACTGGAGCAAATAACACCTTTTTGTTGGCATTAATATGCAAAAGAGGACAATTTGTATGCCTGTGCCTTTTTGGCTTTCGAAAATGTTTATAATAACACTAAGCAGGCTGCTCATCTATTGCATCAAAGAGGACACTTGGAGAGTAGGGTAGGTGACCCGATATGTGATGGCCATGATGGTGATGTTGGAAGATTTGGCTGCCAGGTGTCGTTGCCTGTGTTGGGAAGCTAATCACAGTGATACAAGCTCCTGCCTGAGGCCGCACAGAGCAAAGTAAGAAGCTGCTGCATTTAGGTCCCTGATTATTTACCTCTCTTATCAATATCCCCTGCTACTTTCAGCCCTGTGCCATCAGGCTCCACACAATCACTGAGCCACTTCGTCCACCATAGGTCAATCCACCTAGGTTCAGAACAACAGCTGTAGCAACAACTGTATGTCACTATGTGTGTACGTGCATGTTTGCGTTCTAGTCAGTGTGCACGCCTCTCACTCGTTCAGTTGCTGCCTCAATTGTGTAATAAACTTTATTCAGTTAAGCGTGAATTATTGTTAATTGAACTAAAAAGTAATTTTCTTAATTGAAACGGAGGGGGGAGCGCATTAACGATGGAAAAGAGCATTTCTCCATCCCACTCTCTTCCTCCCTCTCTCGCCTACACACAGACACACACATCATCTTGAGACTTTTATCTTGTCTAATTCTTTTTCCCATTACAGTTCTCACCATCATTTTTCCCCATCCTGCAACTTCACTGAGAAGCCTGTAATCTACTTAGCCTCACGCCCATCTCAAAAATGGAGGCAGGGCTGTGTGAAAACATTTCAGAGGAACACTAACTGCCTGTCTGTTTGTTTGTTGCAGAGAATCTCACAGCCCTTCAAGCTTTTACTGCCATTTTACCCACTTTACAAAAAGGTTGGTTTTCCTTCTAAGAAAGAAATATGACTTCTGTTCCTTCGATGGCAGTGAGAGAATAGCAGTCAGACAAACAGCAGCCACACTAAAACAATTTCCTGGCTTGCTATAGATGTCTATTATTGTAAGATGGGTTTTAGCAGGAACAGTAAGGCTATGAAAGATAAGAAGTTAAAGGCCAAATTTTAAGATTGGTGCCTTTAAAGAAAATTAACTCAATTTTTCCACATGCTTTAAAATAAAATATATTCATCAATGCATTTTTCATGCTGCAATGTGGAAGACAATGAAAGCAGAGTTTACTTTACTCACATTAAACAAAAAACACACACATAGAAAGGTTTTAAAGAACTTAGAGGTTTCTCTCTGACACTATTCCATCTGTTGAATTGTCAATGTTTGCAGAGGAGTGATTGCATCCTCTAAAAAACTATTTAAAAGTAGAGTTTGCAGCAATGCTTGTGACATCCAGTCCTCAACACACAATGTGCGAATGTGAAACATAATGACTTTGTCAACTCAAATTCCAACCTGCATTTTGCACCATAAGTATAGTTTGTTTTATAGAAATAAACTTGGCCTTGTTATTTTAATCTTTCTCCCATCTAATTTCTACACTCTGGGATTGGGTTAGCTTAATACTCAACTCAAAAGCATCACTTAGAAATGTCCCGTCCAGAGAAGGCAGTGGTGCTGAGGATAAACATGTCATTGTACCCTTTCAGTGGCTCAGCTTGCTGGTTATTTAGTAGAAACCATACAATTGGGTTATTTTCTTCCAAGAAACTCCAACCAAAACAATCATAATATTGCAGTGATCTAAAACAGTGGTCTCCAACCAGTGGGCTGGGGGCCGGTACCGGTCCGTGGGTGAATTGGTGCCGAGAAATAATGTTTTCTTTTGGCCCCGTCTGACTATTACTTCCACTTGATTCATACCCAGATCAACAAAAGAACCTAACAACAGAAAGGCTAGGATTTCATCATCAATGAAGAAACTTTATTTGATTAGGAAATATTTTCTCAGTGAAGACAACAACAATAAACTCAAAATTACACAGGGTCATTGATATAAGATTCTGACCTTGTATACCAGTCTTGTAAGAGGAAATTGTAGGCTGGGTGCGCTTGGGAAACCCTTGTTGTGCCCATGCATAGTTAATTTGAGTAGGAAGATTTTATAGGTAGGAAAATATTTCTGTACACCGGAAATTTTATTTTATTAAGGGGCATTTATCGGATACAACTTAACAACCAATCCGTGAAAATAGTACGAGACATTTAACTGGTCCGTGGCGCAAAAATGGTTGGGAAACACTGTACTAATATACCAAGATGTCAAGTGCGATCCCTTCTCTTTTGTACATGGGAAAACGTTTCCTCCAACGCACTAAGATAAACCAATATGTGTCATAAAAGTAATGTTTCTGAAACAATCACTGATCTTAGATGGAAAAATGTTGTTGGATGTCAATCACCTCAGGTCAAGAAAAAATGTTTCCTTTATGTAATTTATCATTCTCCATAATGTGACTACAGTGACCACAAAGGGCTTAGATGTATCTGGACAACCCTAGCATAACTTGGTCTTGCAAAAAATTCAGACTTTGATTCAATTACGTTATAGAAGTACAATCAACTTTTAGAATGAGATGGTAAAAACTGTTCACCATAGCTCCTGTAAGTCTGTAAACATAAAACATACAAATGTTGCACAATTCAATCCTCAAGTCTCTCCACAATGTGCCCTCCCTGCTCTACAATGTCTTTTTGGGAGTGTGGACTGTGACCACAAAGTAGAAACCAACATTTTGGAATCCAATCCACATACCAGAGCTACTGGAACACTGCAGTCACATTCCAGTAAATGCACGTATAACCAGGACAAGAACTTCTGGTCACCAGCCTGGCCAAATATTGTCTCACACTGAACAACACCACCCCCCACATTGTAGCTATTGGCTGACAGGGAGGAAGTGATGTATATTGACTTTTCATTTAGTTCTCTCGGACTGTGCTGACAAAAGAACCAAACCACTTCCAGCTGCTAAACCTAGAGAAAACACTGTCATTTAACTGAACACGTTTCAGCTGCAATTTTCAAAACCTTTTTTTTTCTATCAAGCAGTTGTGTCACTCATCCAGCACAACAGTAAGTAACTCAGTGGTAAAAAAAAAAATAGTAATAAAGAAAATCTCAATAGCACTGACACTATTTTCATGGTAATATTTCCCTGATATAATTAGTAAACTATATTAAATATGACTAAACGAGGCTCACAAATGACATGGCGGCTCACATTATAGTGATCCATGAACACAATCAAATAAACATTATCCATTTATATATGAGGAGCTTCACATATTAACACCTGACCTCCGCAATGTGAACATTCTTTTCAAACAATTCCAGCCCGTCCTCAGCAATTTGTCTATTCAAAGAGTGTCTGAGCCATCCAGCACCTTGTCACTCATGAAAGCACTGGAGGAGAGAGGGAGGAAGGGAGGGAGAGAGGGCAGGAGGAGGAGGAGGAGGAGGAGATAGAGGAGGGGACAAGGGGAGTGCCATTACCAGTGTTCTGTACCCGTGTCTTCCCTGGGTGAATAATTATAGCTGACATGTCGTGAATAGAGAGGGACATTATCACAGTGATCCTTAGAACCCCCCCAGACCTCCCCACCCCCCCGCGCACCCAGCTCTCCTCCTCACGTCTGTGTTCCCTCCCTCAGTCACTCACACACACACAGTCACATATTAGGGCCCCTCTGAATGATTTAGGGGTCTGTTAATAATGCAGGGGCTCCTAGAGCTAATTAGGTAAGTAGCAGAGGGCGCCGGCTGTGACGCCTCAGCTCACTGATACAAGCTGTAAAGGAATGAAGCACTGACTGCACATGCAAGACTCACACACTTTGGGTTTAAGTTTCAGTGCACGCACACACACCCAGCGACGCGAACACAGACACACACCTCTATCATCAAAACTCAATAAAAGCTCAGACTACTTTCAAACAGGAGAGATAAAAAAATTGTGCTTATGATTAAGTTTCAAGATCAGCACAACTCAAAAGCAGAGGCCGAATGCTGCTCCTCTTCCTGCATGTGCATGCATTATGCATTATTAAGTGGATCAGAAGAGGAAAAAGGTAACATGTCTCAAAGGTCTGGCCCTTGGATATTTTGCAAAGCAGGATCAGAGAGGATGAAAGGTAGCGGGAAGGTTATGTGCTCAGGGAAAATCAGCAGAAAGTGATTATCTCCAGAGAGAACAAGTGGAGAGCCAAGGTGGGCCTTGTCATGTGTACAATCTCACTGCCTCCCTCTCTCTGGCGCCATAGCTGTCAGCCGCTGTAAGTGCAGTGTCGGGGTGATTAGAGAGCAGTACAGCCCAGACAGAGCCCAGCCAACCTCCAGACGAGACCCTTTCATAAACTCAGCACAGCGACAAGCCTCAGCTCAAGGTCAAACCTGCTTTGTCAGGCTCTCTGCTCACAGAACCGGGCCCTTCAGCTCACAACCACCAACCATCAGGTGAGATTACAGACTCAGGGATGTATGGCTCTTTTATGATGCCTTCAGGATAAAAGCAGTTGTGGTTAACCTGCTCAAATTGCCAAAATTACACAAACATATATTTTCTCATTTACACACAGTGACATACACTGTAATAACATTGATGATTTATGGGGGAAAGTGAGAACTTTGAAACTGTCTGTCTCCACTTTATAACAGTGTGGATGGACTGAAAGGTTGTATTTTGATATTCTAATCACCAGAGGAGGGAGAGCAGCACTTCTTATCACACTGCAAAGAAAACCCAATGGAATGCAAAAACTGTAGCACTGTTTTTAACTGTTTAGGCAGTTGGTGGACTAGTGGTTAAGGAAGCAGGGTCCGCAATGACCCCGGTTCAAATCCCCCTTAAGCCAAGTTACCGCTGAGGTGCCCTGAGCGTGGTACCCCCACACTGCTCCTTGGCCAGCTGCCTCCTGCTCACTACGGTGATGGGTTAAATGAAGAGGCATAATTTCCCAAAGGATACTTCTGAGGGAGTTTTAAAAAGTAAATAATTATTATTATTATTATTACCTCTTACATTACATTCCCATCAAATTATAATCGAAGCCTATTTGTCCTTAGTGTAAACATCTGACAGGTACTAAACCACAATTCAATGATATTTGCCTATAGACATAACTCCAGCAATATAAAATATTTTCTCTCTAAACCATCACGACTACCTACTAGCTAACAGCATAATGAATGACTGTGATTAAGAAAAAGAAATGAATCATTTTTTCCGTAAAGTGTACACAGCTCAGTCACATCTGACTTGATTTCATCAAACCAAGTTTGTCACAATGTTGATTATCTTACTCCTGATACTGACTGTTAGTGTAATTCATAATACCTTATATGTATTTCATCCTATCTTGCGGTATAACCGACCCATGCTTTTAATACAGCCCCAAATGACAATAAGATGAAGTTCACAAAATTAATGCAACACAAAAAGCAATTTTCTTGGAACCGTACACAATCTCAACAGCGTTTTTAAACATGTAAATGACTCACATGTGGTGGTTAAGCGCTGCAGTGAAGTTGAAGTTCCACGACAGGATAACGTTTTCACCAACTTCGTTGGACTTTAAGGATGGAAAAAACATTCATACAATAAACAACTGCACTCTTGGGTTCATGGGTTGGTATTACTTCCGCTGGAAGTAAAAAAAATAAACGTAACGCTTTAATGAAATGTCCACTTTAAAAAAGGCGTAAAGTTATCGTTCGCCTTAGTATAAATTAGCAACGACGCTAACGTATCCTACCGCTGGTACAGCTACCGGAAGTCGTTAGACCAACCGTCATCCATCGTATACATAGTAAATGGATGGACTGTTCATGCTACGATGAAACTGTGATTCAACGCCAAAAACGCAAAGCGTATTTTATTTATTATTAAATTTAGGGAATATATAATTGTACTTATATTTTATCTTTTAGTTAACTTGTTGATAAGCTCCTGAGAAAGTAACGATTTATTTACCAATTTACAGTACTTGTTTATATATTTTTTCACTTCATAGCCATAGCTTCAGCTTCCCATGGTGCTAAAGTATTCATGTTTAAGTCATACTATTTAGTATTTACAATTTTCACCCTGGCCTGACTGACTTCAAAAACATGAAATTAATTGTTTCCTTATATTACTATTATTGTGTGGGGTTTTTTTTAGTAAATATACAATGTTTACCAATAAACATATTTGATTTAGAAACTAGATGGTGTGAATGTTGTAAACAAATAATAAACGTAATATTATGGAACAATACTAGGGTGCGTCGGATGCTGGACACCGGTGCCCTCGTTTCATCACTTATTTAATGTTTTCGAGTGAATTCCAATTATAAACAAGGATAAGGAAACATCTTAGCCAAGCCAACCATTCAGCAACACACTTTTCACTTGAAAAAAAATACATTGAAATACTGCAAATATATTGAAAAGTGAGCCAAATAAAACAAAATCTTTTTACAATATATTTAAGTCTGAAACTTGAAGTTGAAAGTTATTTAAATGCCCTTGAAACAGTCTTGGTTAATAAGGGAATTTACACTCTTTAACAGCAGTCGGCCAGAGGGGGGACTGGCATACTATAAAAAAGTAATTCAAGGGAAGAGTTGCAGACTTCATAAATTTGACCAAGTGCCACAATTTGGCCCAAGGGCCTGACCTTGGTCATTCCTGCTTTAATGAAGATGTTGGAGGAGTAGACTCTCTTTTTGATACATTTTAAACCAACTTTTCACAGCCACGGAGGAAAAAGTTTTGCAAGTTGGATAAAGAATTATGTAAAAAAATATCCTTTCAAATAATTTCTGATAGACATTTTAGCCAAAGGCAAATTTTATATGAATTAATATTAATTCAATTCTGTGCATTCTTTGGCCCGTAAATACATTTGCTCGTTACTGTGAGCCTTTAAAGCTTGGCTGGATATTCATGCCAGGATTTCCGCCATATAATCTACGACAGTTTTTTCAAATGTTTCTTCATTTTCCAAGTTCCCTGTAGCACACACTTGTTGACAGATTGCTCATTAGCGTGACACAAACTTTCAGCACCGTCTGCAGTTTCTGAAGTTCACCAGCGATCTCCCCATCCCCACAGCATAAGGGAAGGCTGCAGCCTGACTGTGTGCTCTACCTGTATGTGATAGCTATGGCCTGAGGGTTGACAGTATCTAATCACAGCTTCAACAGGTGGGGCGAGGAGACGGTGCAGACAGCATGGCACCACCAGGAATTCCTCCACTATCATAACGTAGATCAAGCCACACACACAGTATTTTGAGGATTTATGTAGAATATACGTCTCCCTGCTGTGGAACCGACTTCAGCATATGATGCACAGACCATCTGCCAGGACAAGTGGTATTATATATCAACTTTTTATTGTAGAAGGTATGGATGTAATTACTTCTTATGGAGTGTTGCAGGGATGTTGTAGTGTACATTAATATAAACATGTTCATCCTCGCTCATGTACAGCGTGCGAAGACGCTTGAAGTCACTTGACCTTCTCCTCACCTCGAACACAGAAACTCATCAGACATTAAAGCCGTCAGATGGAGCAGGAGACGCTGGAGCTCCTCAAGGGGAGGAAAAGTAGAGGAGTGGGAGGTGATGGAGGAGGAGAATGAGGAGGATGAGTGTCACTGCCTCCACAAAAGTCTTCTTATCCTTTGGATATCAAAGGGCCGTACTCCCCAGCATTAAATATTATCGGACTGATGTGATTCACCACCAGGGAAGTGTGTCCACCGCCAGAGGAACAGCAGAGAGAAAGATAAAAAAGGAAGATATGTTTTTAACACTGATTGCAACATGATGGTGCACACGTTCTTGGAAGATGTGAGATATCACACAATAGAAGTATTGTGTGAGGCGGCATGGTCACCAAAGTGAGCTCAGCGTTTTAGGCGTGAGAAAAACAGAGAAAATAAGAAAAGATTTTACAGTGAGAGAAAATGTTTTTTCCCTTCTTTTTGCTGAATGTTTACTACCTTCAGGCTATATTGTAGTGTGCTCTATTGGCAACTCTTTAGCTGTTTTACTGACTTTTTTATATATTGCTGTTGAATTAAATAATGTTTTATTATTACTGTTATATTCGGTTCATCTGGCTCTGTTTTTCTAAAGTTAATTTAGAATAATTGGATATTAATAACTTAAACTATATTTGCTACTGGGTTTTCAGTTTTGACTTAGAGTTACATTGACCGTCATTGTTTCTGCCTCATTAGAAACAACAAGTACAGGGTTTCTATCAAGAACCTTTATAAGCTCCATTCCAATTGGTTATTTTTTTAACCTATTTTTTTAACCTTTTGTTTTATTTATCCATTCACATTTAATATCTGTCTTAGTTACTGGACATTGTGGATTTCTTGGCGATGTTTCACCTCTCATCCAAGAGGCTTCTTCGGACATAAGGAACTACTTGCATTTGCCCTCAAAATTACTATTTTTGGACCAGATTGAGTTGGTATTGACATATTCACAGTGGATACTTTGGTAGAAGAATTATCCTAGAGATGGAGCTAGAAAGAAAGAAATTTCTTTTTTTTGTCATTGTGACGGTGTGATTCATACACATTTCGCACAACAAAGTTTAGCGGTAGTAGGATTCGAACCTAAGCTACCAGGTAGGAGATAAGGAGGAAGGCCAAAGAAGAGACTGGTGGATGCAATGAGGGAGGACATGGAGGAAGTTGGAGTCAGAGTAGATACAGAGAACAGTGAATGATGGAAAACGATAATTCAACCCCAGAAAAAGGACAAGCTTGGAAAAAAAAGAAACAGACATTTAGACAGAGAATAATTTAATATAGACTGAACCTCAGGACCACTGTTCACTTCACTGATTTTCTTCCCTCTGTCTTTAATTTACTTTAGAAAGAGGAAGTATTTAGGATGCAGGCCAGATGGGTACACAGCACTATTGTGTGCTCGACAGAGAGATGACCTTCTTGCATGTGTGTCCGTGTGAGTGAGTGAGAGTGTGTGTGTGTGAACGAGTGTGTGTGTGTTTAATCAGACAGAAAGGGGGATTAGAGAGCAGGCACCTGGCAGGTGGAACCAGTCTGTACTCCTCTGATGCTCACCCCCTCTCTTATCCCCAGTTTCTCTGCACGCACACAAACACAAAATGTAACTTACTTGTTTCGGTTCTGTCATTTCAGAGTGCCTTAACTGGCTTGACTTTTGTCATTATATCAAATGGCAGGTTTCTGCACTGCTTTGAGCTGCTGCTGTGACAGTACACCAACCTAGTCTGCTGTGCAGACTGAACCCTGGATGGGTTCATCTCAGGGTCCTGCATTTTTGCACCGTTCTGGGACTTTCACAAGGGCTCAGATGTAGTATTGACTTTGGGTTCTGTTGATGATTAACAAAAAGAGAAACAAGGTTAATTACACCACCAGGATGGTATTACACTATTTATCCTATTCTTTGATTTTCAGTAACTTGTCCCAACTTGTTCAAACTGTGAGGAGAACTTGATGAAAACACTGGTTGGATTACGACTCGTACTGCGGGACTACTGTGAGAAAGTCTGCAAATGCCCCATTATCCGCAAAGCAAAATACATATGCACCTTCAAAAAAACAGACCTATATCTGGCTGCCACATTGTGTAAGCAGTAGCTGATGTAGAGGTGACATTTTAGTCAGTCACCTATATTACATGGGCATCACCAAGCAAATTGCTCTGTACCCTTTATATATTTGTAGAACTAAAAGTAACAGTTCATCCACACATTCATCTTATTATGATTTTACAATCTGTACTAAAAAGACATTCTTGCCCCTTAAACATTTGAGCTACTTTTAAATTCCTTTTTCGTCATTGTGACGTTGTGATTCACACCACAACACACAACGAAATTTGGCCTCTGCATTTAACCCATCATCAAAGTGAGCAGTAGGCAGCTAATGAGCGCCCGGGGAGCAGTGTGTAGGGACGATACCATGCTCAGGGTATCTCAGCGGTAACTTGGCAGTAGGGATTCGAACCGGGGACCTTGCGGACCCAAGTCGCTTCCTTAACCACTAGGCCACTGCCCTGGATAAACGATGATGAACATGAATCAGTGAGACAACAAGTCAGTAAAACTAAAGACAGAAATCAACTAATTAAACAGATACAGTACATCGGAAGACGCCATACAACCAAACTGTTTGCATTCCTGAGCAGCCTTGAAAATATAGGGCCTGCTTTTCAATTACACAATGAGTGGTGATGTTCTTGTTCATGTCTGAAAGAAAAATATACTGTATTTAATTCATGAACCTGACTATTGAAAATAATGTCAATTGTGATAGAGAGAATTAACGTATACTTTATAACAGTTTCGTTATAACAGATTTTACAAGAAACAATGAAGTGATTTCAGCCATCGGAGGACAGGGGTACACCCTTGGCTAGACATGGGACAATATTTTGATTTATTTATGGGTCACAATGGTTACAAAATCTGACATTTTTGTGAACTAATATAAATGATGTGTAAAAGTCATGAATAAAGACTCACTGTTACTTTAAACCTTTTCTATGCTATCTAGTGTGGAAACTCATTGAAAAGGCAGAAAGATAATAACAATATAATTCAATAGTATAATTTGGACAAGTTTGACAGATCACAAAAGCTAACCCACGTCTGCCCTGGACATTATATCACATATACAGTAGTATGAATACCATGTAGTTAGAGTTTATAATTAATCTAAACAAATTTTATATTTATTGCCGCCACATTTGGCAAGCAATAAGTATATTGACATAAAATTATGAGGCACAGATGATAATGACAAATACAAGGTTTGATAAAATGATATCTTTCACTAACAGGTTATGACAAAGACACAGAAAACAAAACTTTATTAAAGTCAGCGGTTTATCTAGTTGTTTTATTTCCTATTTCCCTCTCTAACCTCGGGTCACTTCAAGAGACTCTACGGCTTTTATGGTAAGTGTTTAGGCACTAAAGGTTTTTTCAAGGTAAATGATGCTGGTAAACATTAAGCTCAAAAATCACACAGCTTCTCCCTGACTCCTGTCAGCTTTCCCAAAAGAGTAGTAAGCTCCCCATCTGTTCTGCCCAGCTCGCAGGTATCAGTTCAAGTGAAGTCGTTGGTGTTAAGTTAAAACAAACACATTAATCTCCGTAATTAGGATCTAACAGATTCTAATTAATAACTGCAAACATTAGATGCTAAAGATTTGGGGCAAAGGGAGGAGGTTTGATGAGGTCAAGGAGGAGAATATTGACGAGGGAGTCATAACTGCAGCAGACAGAAGACAGGAGGAGAGAAAGTTCAGGAGGAAGAAAAGGCAAAGGAGTATGTCTGGGTGGTTCTTTTTTTTAATACCATTTTAGAAGTAAATGGCTGTCCATGTGTCTGTCACTCAAGAGGGCCAGCGTGGAAGGATCAGCTATAATGATGGGGGCACAGACCTGTGTCAAGATGCTGAACCCAGCTGTCAGTCAAGACTCCCTGGCCCTGAGGAGGACAACAACGGCTCCCGCTGAAATGACACAGGAGAGATTGATGGAAAAGGCAGAGAAAGGGAATTAGCCACAAACAAATTAGGGAAGGACAGACAAAGACAACTACCCATGGTAATCATTTATTTATGTGTGAAATCATTATTCATCACACCAGGGCTATGATGTAATCTAGGTTATTGTAGCAAACAAAGGCAAAACCACAAGTAAATTGTAACGTTAACATCATTTTGTAACAGGGGACAGATATTGTCTTCACACTCTGGGCGTCCACCCCTGGTAGGCAATACGACACTGTGTGAACTTGTCATTCAATGGTGAGAAAAGTCCACATGAGTAATCCTGCATCTATCCAGGACTTTAACCCCTCAGGCCTCATGGGAACACATAGGAATGACCAGCGCTGTACAACACAACAACAAGGAAAAGAAGGGAAACCAGCCCACAATAAGTTTTCCCTCAAACTCCAAGAAGCTGTTTTCAATTAGCCTTCGCTGATTCTCGCCGTTGGTCTACCACATAATTTCTGGTGAATGCAGCTATAACATAAAGCCACAATGTTTGGTTTGGACACGAGAAAATTGTTTCTTTTCTCCTTTCTCATGTCAGTGGTAGGAACTACCAAAGTACTCAGACTTGTGCTTTTGTTGTACTGTGTATCCTTATGCTAGGCTTAATGTATTTGTTGTAATAAAAATCAACTCTGAGATGTTAGAGAACGACAGATAAATGCAGAACCTAGTTTAGGTTCTCATTCAGTTCATCCAGAGTTAGGAGTTTAAAATATGTGACAGACACTGCAGACAAATTCTTCTTTCCTTTTACGCCCATTTCTCAGTGGTTGCCACAACCAATCAACATTTTACCATTTCCCCCTGTTCTCTGAATCTTCTGCTCTAACTCCAACCACATCCATGTCCTCCCTCACTGCATCCATCAATCTCCTTTTTGTCTCCTACCTGGTAGCTCCATCTCTAGCATCATTCTTCTACCAATGTATCTACTGTCCCTTCTCTGAACATGTCCAAACCATCTGAATCTACTGCATAAAAATGCTTTGTATAAATAATGTTAATACTATGAAGAAAATACATTTTATAAAAATGTAGCTGTTCTATAGTGTGTAGGTTGGCACAATGGCTTTGGAAGCTGCAGGTTCAATTCCTCGAGATACAATCTATTTTGGCAACTCCAAGGGGACAGCAGATTTTGTTAACATGAGAACTTCCCATGTGTGGGAACAATGAAGTTCATGCTGTTCTTCTTGTTAGAACTTTGATCACCTTGAATTTGTTTAGGGTTCTTCCTTCGTTCATCTTCATCCTTTTATTAGTTGCTGGATCTCAGGGGCAGCAGTCTCCACGAATGTAAATTTTCTAATATAATTTTTGTAAAAATTATAATTTATGTTTAACATAATGACCTGAAACACTACAAACAGTTGCAACTTTTTTTGAATTTCACAAAATTTAATCCATCAAATTAAATGCAACCTGTACAAAGTATAAAAACATGATCAGGATGATGTGAAAATTACTACTTCAACGGTAAAACTCTAACCACTATTTGAAGGCCACAAAACAAACCATGTAAGTGCTAATTCTGTAAAAGTTAAATAAATAGCCTTGAACCAAGAGAAAAACATGGATGAATCACTGGAATTTAGACAGTAAGGGGAACAGTAAATGTCATAGTGAGGATTCTCCAAAACAAAGGTCATGAATTACTGTGTGTTATTAATCACAGAAAAAAAACAATGATCTACTCCATAAACAATGTCGCATCACATTCACAGCATTATTCGTTTTCTAGCATCAACAAAATAACGCAGTGATCACCATATCTGTTCCCCAATGGGAAAATGGTACTGATTTAAAAGTGTATTTATTCAAGATCATAAGATCAATTGTGTCGGATTTTCAATGTGAATGCCCAAGGATGGATGTAAATGAATCCCAATTTAGTCAAGACATTAGTTTTAGTCAATGAAAAGATGTCTTGTTCCATTACTCCAGTGTACTGTTGTAAAACACGCAAACTAGAGGACAAGCAGAGTGGACAAATATATCTTATGCGAAAGATGTTGCTCTTCATCTTGGCTCAGAAGGGTAAGTCAAACGCTTATGATGTTTTAATGTACAAGATTTTGATGTGACATAGATACATATATTCCAACCTACTGCAAAAATCAAGCCAGGTGGCGCCGAGTGAAGAGACTCTGGTCTTGGAATTACTGCAACATTATTGTTTTGTTCTGTCTCTGTTAAGGATGCATAAATAACAGTTGTTACCATCAATGCTGCCACTTTTTACCTTTGAGTGAACTAAATAAAATCACTGCTCTACAAGTGTCTGTGTAGGTTCTTTGTCATCCAGACCATTTAATCCTAAAATAGTTACTTCAAAAGCAACTGGACATGGTAGGTTTCTTAAAGACACTTCACCTCTCATTCAAGAGGCTTCTTCAGATCTACAAGAGCCAAATTCTTACTGTTTGGAACATTTGGAAACCACTGAAAATAGGTTGTTGACCAGTGAAGAACTGTGGTTATTGCAGATAAAAACCAACAGGAAGAAAACCTGCAGAGAGAAAGGGACGACAATAGAAAAAAAAAAAAAAATTACTTTTTTTGTTGTGACATTGTGATTCACACCACAGTGCACAATGAAATTTGGCCTCTGCTTTAACCCTTCATCAAAGTGAGCAGTGGGCAGCTAATAAGCGCCCGGGGAGCAGTGAGTGGGGATGATACCATGCTCAGGGCACCTCAGCAGTAACTTGGCGGTAGGGGGATTCGAACCAGGGGCCTTGCAGACTCAAGTCCGCTCCCTTAACCACTAGGCCACCACTGCCCTTGGGTAATGTCATCATCGCCTACATCACAGGGTTCTCTGAGAAACTCTGAGGGGGATCTTCAATCAGCACCTGATCTGACTACATTTCAAACCAGGCAACACCCTGAGACAGACACTGGTTCATCCCAAAGACAGGATTCCAAGACACAATCTGGACAATGTTGTTTATGCCATTCAGTGTAGGGAGGCGTGTGTTGACCTGTACATTGGGTTGCTACACAGGCGCATGGTCCAACACTGGAGGGCTAACTCCTCAGGTCAGGACTCAGTTGTTCACCTGCACTTGAAGCCTGTAAATCATTCTTTTGAAGAACACAATGTTGAAATATTGGACAGGGAAGACATTCAGAAGACTGAAATATCCCTTTTTCCCCACTCTTTTTTCAAAAAATCTAATGTCCATTTGCCAAAATAAAGCCTTAGCTTTGACCATGACCTGGATGACTGAGAACCTTCATCGCTGAGGTCTTTGAGAGACTCCTTCAGGTGAGTTGTGTATTTATTTCAGTTATGGATTCACTGTGAATACATTAAATCCATAAATATGGATGGTTAACAGGTCACTGCCTGGACCTCATTTCAATTTCAACTAGGTCTCACCAGTGTGGGTCACGCTCCGGGAGGCCCAGTTCACCCAAAACTTTGATCTGCAGATCAGAGCCTAAAACTTGTACTCAATGCCAGAAATATTTGTTGTGACTGTGTATTCATGTGTGTGTGTGTAAAGCTAGGACTAAAGAACAGAAAGGGGAAGAGAAAGTGACGAAGAGCCACGCAGAGAAGGAGATGATGATGTCAGGAGACCCTAAGATCCAGGAGAAAAGGAAAGTGATTTGGGGCTCAGATGTGCAGATTTCCCAAGGTGACAGTGAATGTGACCTGACACTCCAGTGTCCCAGCATGCTCAGCAGATGTGGGTCAACGGACATCTGTTTCTCACTGCAGCCTGGGCTCAGCTCAGATCAGCTCGGCCCAACGCAACCCTGCTGCCACATCCATCCTAATAACCACTCCTATAATCACCAGGGATTATTCTAATATTAGTGAGTGCACACACACACACACACACACACATGCACTGATTAAGGTGCACTGCTCCGTATGTTTTTTTGTTGGGGTTTTGTTGGATTTGTATTTCTTTTTAAGCAGCCTTTTAGCCAAATGCTTTGAAAAATAAAACAGCTTAGAGAGACCTAAAAAGAATGCCTTGATAAATAATATTAGAAAATAGCCTGAGCAGCAGCAGCAGCAGGCGGGGGTGAGGCAGGGGTGAGGCAGGGGTGAGGCCTGGACTGCCTGCACAGCTGCTCCATGAAGATGTGGAAAGTTGATGTTGTGCTCCGTCAGAGTCAGCGGTGTGCTGGTCGGTCTCCATAAAGGAGGGATTAGAACAGCAGTGAGAGGATGTTTGAATCAAGATGGCACACTCACCACACAACAGGCCCAGAAAGAGGCACGGCAGGGGGCTGTCATGTCAGACCCATAGTGAGCTGAGGGGGATTATCATGTTATGATGAAAAAAGATGAAGACTCAACAATGGAGTAATGGCACTGCAGCTGCGGAGGAGGAATTTGACATTTTAGTTTTGAAGCAGTAAGTCAAGACTTACAGTGGGGGGATAGTCAGAAACAACATCTAGTAAACAGAAAGTTTGTCGAAGAAAATACTGAACATTTTTACGAAGTGACTGTCGATTAAACACACGATCTCAAACTCGAGGCCAGCAGACCGAGTGATGTTCATGCTGTGTTGGTTTGGCCAGCAGTGACTGAAACACCATATTATTGCTTCAACAAAGTAGAAATCTACTCTAAACATGAAACGTTTA
>JAFBJS010000142.1:46126-144426 GCA_016785265.1 Paraplagusia blochii
AGAAGTGAAGACTTTTTAATAGTATTTGTAATCCATGTTTTCACTGGTAAAAACTACTGTGAATTCACTATGAGTAATCAAGATTTGTTAAAACGTTTCAAGATATTCCAGGAATTTTGATTGAGGCTCATGAGTGAGGTGGATAAGTTGACATTAAACAATTCTTCTCTTGTCTTAAAAACCAAAATCAATACTGATAAGAGACTAATACCCACGAGTGTTTCTGACTGAACATTTAGCTCTTTATCTGTCTCTCCATCTGCATGTGTAGTGGACAGACAGTTCTCCAGTTGTTGTCTTCCAGAGAAGGATCCCTGGGCCATCTGACACTTCTTCCTGTTTGGACATCAGGCCCCTCAGGACACATGCAGCTGGGGACGGGACAAAGCTTGCTGCCTCTTTTTATATTCACCCACACAAACACACACCAGCGATAGCCAAGTGTTGTGTACGGGGTCCCATCTATCTGACCAGTTGGTGACACATTCTCCTTTTCATGTCTGACCAGCCACCCATGGTCAGATGAAGGATCTAACACCAGCTGTGTGGGACACACAGAGGAGCATCTGTGGATACTCACGGATGTGTGAATATGTATGTCTTTCTGTGTGTGTGTCTGTGTGTGTGTCTGTGTGTGTGTAGTTGTCAGGTCTGAGCCAAACGTGTTTCTTCTGACATCATCTTGTCAACTGCACAACTACTGTATCCAGAAAACACGTCTTGTCTGACACAAGAAGGAACATGTTAGACATCTGGCTAAATCTGGAGCTGCGTCTCTGAGCTGTTCTTTTCCCAGTCGCCCAGGATTTAGGATTTAATCTACAAAAACAACAAAGAAGAGAAAGGCCTCCATTCTTCAGGGCGGGAGCAGTTGGTGTAAACTGTGTGTTTGGGTGTGGAGGGTGAAAACATGCAAATCAAAACAGTTTAAAATCAGATTTTAATCCTTTTTTTAACCGCTTTAAATGTTGTTGTCGTTGCAAAACATGTTTATTTTTCTCTGCTCTTTAATGGCAGCAGCTTCAAACAGAGGCTGTGATCGTGCTTAGGATTCTATTGTGGGTAGGATTTCTTACACTTACTCATAACTAGTAATATTTTTCCACCTTCATTATTAAAGTATACTGTAAATCTACGGAGGGGACACGGGAAAGATACATTTGTCAATGTTTCAGTGACGTTATTGTGGTTTATCACAACAGCGTGACCTCACAATGCACAGTCGTTGTTGTTTTTGACGGTGCATCGGTTTTTAATACGCCCAGTTTGCCCACAGCCTACTACGACTTTCTTTGCTGCAGGTTAGCAGCTTTTGACGTCATTAATGAAGGTGAGTCATTTAACTTTTGTTTTTTTTCCTGAACTAAAATCAACCTTCAGGCTCTTTTATGGGTTTTCTCACAAAGTCATTTATTCATCATTATCTGCTTGTTGCTTGCACCACCCAAATCATCTTACACCCTACTGTCAGCCTCCGGGTGGGTGGTGAGCCCATAAGAAGTTATGTGGGTTAGGACTACGATTGAGTAGAACCTGAAGCCTTGTGGACCCGTGCCGTCCTTGCAAAGTAATTGCAAATAATAAATGGATGGATGGATGGATGGATAGGTAGGTAGGTAGGTAGGTAGGTAGGTAGGTAGGTAGATAGATAGATAGATAGATAGATAGACAGACAGACAGACAGACAGACAGACAGACAGACAGACAGACAGGCAGACAGACAGACAGATAGATAGATAGATACAATAAGTACAACCAATACAGACCAATACAATAGAAACAATATGGGTTTGATTTGCCCTGAAATTTTCCCTGATTTTTTTAGAAGTATGAAAAAAAAAGAATTGCAAAGATGACATTATTAATTATTGTTGTTATTGTCTATTATTTTTTATTGAGGATTAGTCCCACAATCATACAAACCCTACCTTCACTTGTTTCACTTTTCCAGTCCAAAATTTTTAAGACGGGCAGGACCCGGTGCAAATAAAAAAAAATTCAATTGCTGTCTATTCTAGAGGGGACCAGCCCTCAACATTGAAACCCTTCATTATCATTTGAAACCTAAGAAGTAAAGTAATATCGCTTACAGTGTGTACAATTTATGAATCACAGGAACCTGTGCTTTGCGTAGCTTTAAAACGGTATGACTTTTCTGTTTTCTGCCCAGATTCAGGAGAGCGTTTCCACTCATGTTCTTGTGTCAGCAGGCTTTAGTTCAGCTCTAGCCTGAGGCGCTTAAACATTTAGCATGGAATAGCATTTTATCCCAGCCACACAAGGCCTGATAAGGCATGTGCTGCATTAGGGCGAGAGCCTAGCCCGCTATAGCTTGTATTTCCTGCTTTGTTATCAGTGAACCTATGCATGGGTGAGAGAAATATCTCTGAGCGGCTCAGTTTGCCTTGATACGGTACAAGACGTTTGGAGGAGATAGGCGGAGAAGCAGAAAGTGTCTTCCCCTCAATCTCAGGCCGGTGGGATTATAATGTTTACACACTAATGTCTTTAGCTACGCTGGGGCAAGGAATACACACGGAAATACAGAACTGCACACAGTCTGAAACTAATGGATATTAATCATGCAAATAAAAACTAAAGAGCTGATTTGACATGTAAAAACACACACATGCACGTACATGTGTTAATGTATACATCCAGGTCATTCAGCTGGCTGGGCCGTGCTTTTGTGTGTTTGCGGGTGCTGAGGTCTGCACCCATCTGCTGTGCTGTGTGTGTAATCTGCCTCAGCCAGGCTACAGTGCTTAGAGGGACCAGACTGCAAACACTGCACTGGGATGAGACACCTGCCACAGGGCTGAGACCAGAACCCTGATGCACGACTCGTACACACAAACACACACACACAGATGGAGAGACCATAGCAACCATCAGACCAACCAGTCACTCCGACACAACAGGAGTATCACTCAGGTGTTACTGTCTCACCATAGTCCCATTATTGTTACTGAAGGTGTAACTCAGGCATGGGCAAACTATGGCCTGGGGACCTGATGCGGTCAGTTTAGCTTTGCAATCCGGCCAGCCAAAATTTCCAAGTACATAGTTGGTTTTTATTGTAATAATTCTTCTGCCTTTTCCCTGCAATGCCATATTTTCCCTCTAGATGGGATAAACAAGGCAAAAATAATTTAGCTTTTTCTCATTTGGTGGAGTAGTGGTTGCCTAGTGGTTAATGAAAGCAAACTCCTTGTCATTGTGTCATTTTGATTCACACCACTGCACACAACAAAATGTGACCTCTGTATTTAACCCATCACCAAAGTGAACAGTGGGCAGCATTGAGCGCCATGGAAGCTGTGAGTGGGGACGATGCCATGCTCAGTGGACCTCAGTAGGGGAATACGAACCAGGGGCCTTGCAGACCCAAGTGCGCTTCCTTAACTAGGCCACCAACTGCCCCTAAGATAATAGATTAAGATACTGGACTGGGGTCTGGATGGTTCCAGGCTCATCCACCAACTACCAAGTTACCACTGAGGACCACGGAGCATGGCACCAACCCCACCCACTGTGCACAAAGTTGCAAAAGTGCACACTGTTCACTTTGGTGATAGGTTAAATACAGAGGTGACTTTTCATTGTGTGCAATGGTGTGAATCACAATGACAAAGAGTTTGCTGTCCTTTCCTTTCTTCTTCCTTCCTAATCTTTCCTTCATTTATCTTAAGTCACACATACGCTCCATCTATCTGCTACTATCCCTACCCTTATGTCCAATCTTAGGACCAAATGGGCCCCTGCAAGTCAAAAGGTTTGCTCCTGCCTGGTGTAAAAAGTTGAAGGGTTCTACACTAGTGCTATACCAGTTCTTAAAAGTCTGGTATTAGTTCCCCATCAAGGAGGAACACTATGGTTTAAGTGTTTAATGATCCTCGTGAGGGAGGAGAGGAAAAAAAAAATTCTGTACTTATCGTCATCTTGAAGTCTCGCTTTGAGCATCTGTCGTCGGAGTGTCATGTCTGAATTTAGCAAATGCCCAGGCACAAGGTGGCTGCGTTCTAAACGCCCAATGCTCAAAGGAGTGTCTGTCGTGCTGCCGTTCAGCGTGCCAAATCAGAGCTGGCTAGGAGCTCCCTATAGGCGAACAGATGGCTATTACTATCATTTATAACTTATTAGGGCCTATAATCCTACCTGCGTCAAACACGCCCCGATGCTTAGGGTTGGCTCTCTCTCATTTCTGCCTCATTTAAAAATGTTTTTTGTGCCAGGAAAAGTAAGTTTTCACTGCAAAGATCTCCATCTCTGTATCTCTGTCTGCGTTTTTCATCCTCAGACTCTGCGGCTGACACATATGTGCGAGGACAATGCGGCGTGGGGTTGCATTCCCTTTCAATCAACAGAGTCCAGATTGCCTCGCAATGGTACAGAGTTGGACGGAAATGAGGAAGTAACATATGGACTGCGGTAATTTACATTCACTGTAAAAGGAGAGTCATACACAGAATGTAGTTGTTGAGTTTCCGTCTCAGTTTGACTAAAGTTATGTTTGTTAGCGCGTGGCTGCGCAGAGCGTTTGCTCTCCCTGATTTTCATTCCTTAATAAAGTGCTGATGGTGTGCAGCGGTGACAATTCTGGTTGTAGCAGATCTCTGTGTCCTCCTCTCTTATTTTGTCAGAGTGTCAGTCTGGCTCCACGGAGGCAATCATCAGTGATGCCTCACATTCACCACCCAAGCAGGTGTGGGCATTGACGTTTCTGCTGTGAACAGGCTGCATCTGTCATGTGGCAAAGCAGAAATAGCTCCAATCAATGTCCCCCTCGGACACACACACACACACACGCACAGATACACATGCTACGCCCACACACACACCACTGCTCTCCAGCAAACAAGGATCTGCGGGACAATCATTGTAAAACACCAGGTAGGACGATCGATTCGCCAGGTCCGGAATGAAAAAATCAAAGCGTCTCCTGCGCCGGGCTCACCTGGAGGAGGCCTCAGAGATCTCCAACCCTTTGACTTCACGTCTCACCTCCCATCTGTCGCCATTTTGCAGCAGCTACTTTGTTGCAGCCATTTTGTGTCCCTGCCATTTACCACTCTATTGAGCTTCAGCTGTGGATGCCAAATGGTGCGTGTGAAACCCCCCCATCCCATCACTGAGACTGTTTGGATGACAGACAAATAGATGGGCAGAGAGGCAGGCAGACAGAGAGACAGAAGGAAGGCAGATGACTGGCTTTGATGGGCTTTATGGACTGACAGACATACAAGTGTCTGTGGGCAAACAGATAGTCAGACAGACAGACAGAGGGTATATACATTCATGAGCGTGTGTGTGTGTGTGTGTGTGTGTGTGTGTGTGTGTGTGAATGCATGAGCGGATGTCAGACCAGGTTGTGTGTTCCTGCAGTGGCAGAGATGAGAGGGAGAGAACAGGAAGCTGCTCTCCTGGAGACAGATGGACCGCCATGCTGCGGACACACACTCACACACACACATACACACAAACACACACACAAACCAACAAGGGAACATATCAGAGCCCAACAAGAAACAGAAAACAACACACAAACACGCTCCACCAAACAGGCGTTTGAAGGCAAACATCAGATTGGACAGAGAAGACAATAACTTTATGGATTTCTCGGACACCATTCCTTCCCATCAACTTCCTGTACCAAAGTTCTACAGAAGCTGTGCTTCACCTGAAGTTTGTCTGTATCTCCACCTGAATCCAGGATCAGAACAGGAGGCCAACGAGCCGTGACAAACACTTATTGACAAACACACACCTGACACACACTCATAACAGGTGTTAATACTGCCAGCCTCAGGTACGTGGTGACAACCTCCTCACACTCAGCTCTGCTCTGGCAGATTCAGGCTCTACGGCAGGTTGTTACACAGGAAGTGTTGTGCATACACACATGTGTGTGTGAGTGCACACACACAAACACACACCTTCTGTGTCTCCTGCTCCTCACTTCTCCCAGAGGTGACAAGGTAGGAGAGAGGAAGAGGGGAGAGGAAAGAATGGGACAGAGGAGAGTGGAAGAGAGGGGACCAAAGGAGAGGAAAGGAGGAAAGGAAGGGAGAAGGGTAGAGGACAGGAGAGGAGAAATAAGGAGACAGGAGAGGTAGTAAGAGAAGAGGAAAGGAGAAGAAGAAGAGTAAAGGAGAGAGAATAGAGGAGAGGACGAGGAGGAGAGAAGAGAGCAGATGAAGGCCACAGAGAAGGAAGGGGAGAGGAGGTGAAAGGAGAGGAAAGGGCAGTACAGGAGGTGAGAGAAGAGGAAAGGAAAAGAGGATATATGCAGAGGAGAGAGAAGGAGACAGGAGAGGTAGTGAAAGAAGAGGAAAGGAAAAGATGAAGAGCAAAGAAGAGAGAATAGAGGAGAGGAGGAGGAGGAGAGAAGAGAGCAGATGAAGGCCACAGAGAAGGAAGGTGATAGGAGAGGAGAGGACAGTACAGTAGGTGAGAGAAGAGGAAAAGAAAAGAGGATATATGCAGAAGAGAGAGAAGGAGACAGGAGAGGTAGTGAGAGAAGAGGAAAGGAGAAGATGAAGAGTAAAGAAGAGAGAATAGAGGAGAGGAGAAGGAGAGAAGAGAGCAGATGAAGGCCACAGAGAAGGAAGGGGAAGCGAGGAGGGGAGGTGAAAGACAAGAGAGAAGGTGAAAGGAGAGGGAAGTAGCAAAGGACAGGAAAGAGGAGAGAAGATAGGAAAGGAAGAGGAGAAGAAAAGAGGTAGAGGAGAGTCTTCAGCAACACCAGCTCCAGCAGTGACAACAGCAGTATCACACCGTGTGTTTGGGTGTTTCTGAGAGTGGATGTGTGCATGTGTGTGTGTGTGTGTGAACAGTGTTTTTGTGTGTGAATGTGTGCGTGTGCCCAGGCTCGTGTGTTAGGTGTGTTTCACAGGATTGCCAACACATCTCCGCACAGCGAGAGCCCTATAGGAACAGAGACATCTGTGGAGTGAAAAGACACCAGCTTGCATGGTCGTCTCAGGAGAGGAGAGGAGAGGAGAGGAGAGAGGAGGAGAGCAGAAGAGGAGAGGACAGGAGATGAAGGAGAGGAGAGCAGAAAGGAGGAGAGAAGAGGACATAAGGGGAGAGGAAAGTAGAAGAAGGAGAGGGGAGGAAAGAAAAAGCAATAAGTCTAGAGTAAAAATGAGCAAAAATGATACTTTAGAAACTGTTTATCTTTGTTTTATTCAACATTTGTGGGACGTGTTACAGAACGTCAGGACAGATGTTACAGATGTAACCTCATCTATACCAGCAGAGCTGCCTCTGAGGCCTCACCTTAGGTCAACGTCGTACAAGTCAACAGCATGGCAACATAAAGAGATGTTAGAAGTGCTGTCAGTGAAAATTAGCAGTTCAGCAGCAAAAAGACGTTGGAGACATTGGCCTTCTCCCACAGATCCACTCAATTCCATAACCCTGCAGCCAAGGACTCCGAGCACAAAGTGGAGTTGATAACAATACAAGCAAATGTCCTCCTTGTGTGTACAAACAAGAGCACTCAAGCAGATGTGCACTGCAGACCTTGGGAATATGAGCCAGGGAACAGGACACAGGTGCACCTGCTCCCTGCTCTCGATGAAAGGTCAGCCAAATTCAGAGAGAGAGAAGCAACCTTCCAGCTCTGCTGTGATTTAGCAGGAACAAAGGCTGAAACTGTCATAAAAACTATTGCACATTTACGTTCGGATTCTTCTCGGTAAATACCAAGAGTCCTTGGAGTAACACAGTCTAGGCCCGGAGCACTTTCGTGCACTTTCTATCATCGCTTCTACTGAGGCTTTTTTTTTTTTTTTTCTAAGTACTCATCATTGCCACACGTGGCGTCACGACGGTTGCCAAAGTGCATTTCCAGCAATCTGAGCAGGTATACAGGAGAAAACATGTGCAGCCGGACCGCTGCCAGAAGAGACAGAAGGTCTGCAATGATGTTTCACTACATAGATTATGCAGATACCGCGGTCAGGAACGAGGAACAGACAGAGAAGGGTGGGGGGGGTGGAAATGGAAGAGAGAGGGGGAGACGAGAGTAAGAGGAACCGAGATGGAGAGGAGGCGATGAACAAACGCAGCCGGACAGAGAGGACAGAGATGGGAACGGGCTCAGAGAGCTGGTGAAAGGACGAGCGTGTGAAGAACATGAGAGATGGGGAGAGAGGGAAGTGAGGCAGGGGGGAGGGAGGGTGAGGCGCGTGAGGGGTGGATGCTAGGCTACAGCTGGCAGAGGGATTCCCACAGCCAACTGCTAGTGTAGTGGAGCTCCTTAACAACTTCACAGGCCTCTCAGAAAGGAGCTTTAAAGTGGCCACATGGCCTGGCCAGCACAGCAGAGCAGAGCAGCAGGCTTTACTGAAGCTCTGCACACACACACACACACACACACACACACACAACAACAACAACAACAACAACAGGGCAATCACACACAGACCAGCTCAAACAAGACTCAGCCCGCCAGCTGCTGACAGGGACAAGAGTGTCCACAGATAAATCTGGTGTGTGTGTGTGGTAAGGTTACTTGCAAGAAGATGGTCAAGACAGCAACAAGAAATATCAGTCTCCCATGCATGCTCTACAGGAGACAGTATGTATTGAAAAAAAACAGCTCTGTACTGTTCTCAGTCCTGCTTGAAGTACTTCACTTTTTTCTAATTTGCTTCTTCTTGCATAAAACAGAACATGGAATTGTGCAGCTGCGCATCCTCCGCTTCCCCTGAACCTCTGGTGCATCTCCGAGAAGCGAAAAATATACGGCACATGTTGTTCTGCAAAGCGCCTTGTTTGATTTCTTTGCGATATCAGCGGCAGAGCGTCAAACCTTTTCATAGACTTAAGCCTCCTAATTTAGGAATTGCCAGCAGCCCTATCCTTTAAATGCAATTGCTCCGAGCAGAGCAGAAATTGGTTCCCTCTCTTTTCCTTTTGCTCCTTTCACATCCTCGATGATCCGTCTTTTCAGCAGAAGTTTGACAATGGGATGAAGGAGGCAGGAGGACGGAGAAGGAGGAGGAGGCCGCTGGATGAGATTCCATGACACACCCTAACTGTGTGTGTGGTGCAATATCTCAGACTCACTGTGTCTTTGACAGACCTCTGCTGAAGGTCTGTCCCTCTGCACCAAGCACAGTATATATTTTCTAGGGGTTGTTGAGTAATAAAGGTTATTTTTCCTATAGGATCGGGGTCTATGCCTTTTTTTTCCCGCTGTCACCATGCTAGGCCACTGCTGTACTAATGGTAGGGCATTAGCATTTCAAGGAGCCTCCATTAAGGAGGGCAAGAAAAGCTGCTCCCGGTGGGGGGAAATCCATTTTGTCCCAGGCTCCAACATCTGCTGCAGCCGTCCCAGCCAGAAGGACGCTGGGATAAAGCCGAAGAGTCGTCTGATTTACTGTAATGACAGACAGACAGATAGACAGGCAGAACGGATGACCATATGCGTGAGCGAGTGAGGAAGGAAAAAAGACAAAAACAACTTCTGTCTCACTGTCTGTCATTTTCTGCTGCTTTCTATGTGCATATGTCTGCAGTGGTGGTGGAGAAGGGGGGGTCATGGGAAAGAAGGGTTGCCACTTTGAAATAGTCCATGTCCAATAACAGCTGTGTTAAGTTTATCTTTTGAACTCTGCTTCTCAGTTAAGAAGTTACAAGGGAAGGCAGAATTTAAAAAAAAGAAGAAATCCTTTTTTCAAGTATTCAGGTAGAGGTTTCCCCATCAGAGAATTCCTTCTTTGTAGAATTCTTTGGAATTTCTTAAAACCAGGTCACAACCTGCTTATTTATCTCCAGTCTAGGAACTGAAATCAACTTCCTTTCAGATGTTCTTTCAGACTTGGAAAATGGGAAAGGGAAATCAGACGGCACCCGATCAAACACTAGTGGTTTTCATTCAGTTTTCGTTTAAAAAAAGATGTTTGCCTGATTTCAGATTTCTTCATCTCCCTGAGCAGATACAGTGTAACAAAACTTGAAACCTGACAAAGACTGTTTGATAAGCCAGCGTGTCTTTTTGAACTCTAAATTAAAAACCTTTAGTAAAAAACAAACTCTTATTTTGTTTTCCATCCATTAGTAAACAACTTTTAAGTTCTGTTCTTCCATTCATTCATCTTCATCAGCTAACCCTTTACTAGGTCACAGGGGCGACACCCAATTCACACTGCCCCATACTGTCACCTTGTCATATGAGTCGGGACAGTGCTATGCTTGGAGCACCTCAGTGGCAACCTGGCAGCTGGTAGATTCAAACCTGAAACCTTGTGAACCCAAGTCTGCTTTCTTAACCGCTAGGCCAAGACTGTCAACATTATCTTCAGTGTAATCCAAAATTATTGTTTGCTTGTTGATGTGCGAGGTGTTAAGCTAATAAAAGAAGCTTCTGACCTGCAGGTAGCATCACAGTAACGTGAACAGGCTCTTTGAGATGATCAGAGGACAATAGTGTTTCGGGCTCACCAGACACGGGAAGGCTGACAGTACGGTGCAGTGTGATTTGGGCGGTAGTTGTGGAGACTGCTGCTCCTTTGACCTTGTTTAGTTAACTTGTGAAATTATGTCGATGAAGGTTCCCAGTCATCCAGGTCATGGTCAAGGTTACAGAGTTTAGTTAGACAACTGGACATTCAGTTTTTTGGAAAACGTTTTCCAAGAGGCTGAACTGAAGAAGCCTCTTGGATGAGAGGTGAAACGTTTTTTTTTTTTTCAAAAAACTGAATGTCCAGTTGCCTAAACTTAACTTTTTAACCATTTACATTTATATTTATTATCTGATTCTGAACAATGTTTCAATATGAAAACTTACTGGATTTTCTCCGCCACATCAAAACTGATGATATCTCAAAGTGCTTGCTTGCTTGTAAGACATTTGTCTCACATTTGTCTTACCTATATTTACTACCTTTTAAAAATGTTTTGCTTTTACCAGTAACACATAATGCATTATTGCTCATTTGAAACCCCGAGAAAGCAATGGAACAAAAAACAAGCAAATAAAAGTTGCTATTAATTTGACATTTCCAGCCCAGTTGTTAAGGACACGAACAGGCGTCTGCAAGGCTTCAGGTTCAAATCTACCAACTTCCAGGTTGCCACTGAGGTGCTCGATCATAGCAACATCCCGACCCATATTACTGCCAGTGGTCTCACCAAGACCACAAGGAAGGCACACAGAGAGATTTGGGTGGAAGTCGTGGAGACTGGAACCCAGGGAATCTGCAACGGACAAGAGGATAAAGATTAATGACAATTCCAGGATTCCTACTCGAAATATGGATTTATTTCAGATTCAGATACAGAAAAACTTTATTTGTCTCCGACGTTGTTCCCACACACTTCAATGAAGCTTTGAAACCTTCGAAACTGCTTCACCACTTGGAGACCAAGCATTATATTTAGAAAATACCTGTTTTTATGCCGGTCGTATCGTGGATTGTACTTAGATTAGTAGATAAAAACTTTGTGTAAACTAAGTTTTTGCCGCTACCATATCAAGTAGAAACAGCCGGATGTCAGAGTAACTGTGAGGGTAAATGTCCTGGCAGAGATAAAATAAATCACACAGATGTCTACAGAGAATTGGGGCTTTTAGCAGACGGAGAGACAAACAGATAAACATCTGAGGGTATTTCCAAACTAGAAGTGGAAATGCAATGAGTTTCTTGTAATCTTTATAATAACTCTTGTAACGTAATGACACTGTGCCCTTGTAATGACAGACTATATTGCAATTACACGACCTGTGTCTCCGCCCGAAGAGAGCGTTTGTGATGTCATGGCGCCAGAGAGCAGATATTTCGGTGTCCATCTGCGCCTGCTTGATAACAGCCTATTCTGTGAGATAAACACCACAGCAGTGGTAGCAGACATTTAACAACCCCTGGGTTTCTGTGACACAACACATCTCGAAGTGTGATGAATACTAACTGTCGCCAAGAAATGTTGTGCGTTCTTTATTTTTGCGGCAGCATGTTTGACTTTTTAAAATCTCGCAGATACATCTGTCTCCACTTTCTAACGTCATCAGATGCAAAAGTGTCCGCTGGAGCAGGAACAGATGGAGAGGCGCTACTGGGAATGGCTTTTAAAGAGTGTTCTCCTTCAAAAAACACAGGAAACTTAATTAAAACTCTACTTAAAAAGCCATTTATTCTCACATTCCCTCCATAAATTCCGCATTCACATTCCGAAATAACTGTTTCCAAAATAACTCTGATCAAAACGAATGAGATGTGCTAACGATCTGAACTGATCACATCAGAATCGACGGAAATTATCTGCTAATTAGCTGGAGATCATTCCCATTTGTTAAACCAACTGCATTTTTAAATACTTTAAATACTGGATTTAATTAGGAAACTGCGCGCAGTTCATACGCACACAAACACGCACGTGTGCGCAGACACACACCACCTTCCGTTGGGCTGCTTGGTCAGCCAAAACAAGTGTGTCGGGAAAAGAGGAGGGTGATGATGTCATCAAACCGGTGCGTCGCATCAGTGGATGACCCGGTGATGTTGCCTGCAGTGAGCACCTGGCTTCTTTCACCGCGTAAAAGCCATTACATGTCAGAAGGGTGTTTAGAGCCCACAGTCATTACACAGAAGAGAGAGACAGAGAGAGAGACACCGAGAGACAGACAGAGAGAGAGGCACACACAGCACCAACAGCTGGTATGCAACTCCAGCTGGACAAAACAATAAAACTTGGAACATCACAGCAAATTGGACGGTACAGAAACCTGCTAAATTTGGATAGAGTCCGTCGTCTGTCTGCCTGCCTCTCTATCTGTCTGTCTGTCTATCTGTCCCTCTATCTTTCTGTCTTTACCTCTGTCTCTCTCTCAGTCTGTCTATCCCATTCTGTCCGTCTGTTCATTTTCGTCTCTCCATCTGTCTGTCCCCATCTTTGTGTCTGTCTGTCTGTCTCTCTATGTTTCTGTCTGTATGTATGTCTCTTTGTCTGTTTGTCTGAATCTGTCTGTTGGTCTGTCTGTCCTACTGCTTTTTTCTGTGTGTGTGTGTGTATGTCTGTTTCTCTCTCTGTCTGTCTGTCTGTCAATCAGTCTCTCCATCTTTTGTCTGCCTGCCTTCCTGTCTTTCTGTCCGTCTATTTCTTACTCTGTGTGTCTGTCTGGCTGTCTGTTTCTGTCTGTCTGTTTTTTTTCTCTGTCTGTCTGACTGTCCAACTGTCCATCAGTCTGTAGGTCTGCCTGGCTGTGTATCTGTCCTGACCTTCTGTAAGTCTGCCTTTCAATCAGTCTCCCCATCTTCTGTCTGCCTGCCTACCTGACTGTCTATCGTCTGTTATTCTCGGTCTGTCTGTCTGTCTAATTGTCCATCTGTCTGCTTCTCTCTGCCCGTCTGTCTGCCTTTCCGTCCTTGTGTCTGTGGAGCCCGTCTTCAGACCGCAGCTTCCAGCTCTGTCTCTGTGTGGTCCAGACGTAAGTCATCCAGACCCAGTTGCGTGTGTTTACTGGTGGGTTTACCTCTCTCTACCTCTCTCTACCTCTCTCTACCTCTCTCTACCTCTCTCTCAAATACACGCTGATGTCATCACTTACTGTGACTCTGAGGCTCCATCATTCCTAACCATAATCTTCAGTGTTAGCTCACAGATTGAGCCTGTAACAGACCATGAAGACACACTGGCTCAGAGCAGTGGCTACAGGAGGAGGAGGACGAGGAACAGTCTGAGTCTGTGAGTGGAGAAGAGAGGAGAAATAGTAAAAGTCAGCGCACACCATATAAGGAACATCCTACGACAATGGTTTGTAGGACGCTTACTGCTATTGGATCATGTCCGTGCACTGCCTACACACACACACACAGGCATAAACACACATACACACACACAACCAGCCAGATGGACAGCAGTGCTAAGGCTTAGTTTAATGACAAAAGGGCCCTCAATCTGGGCACTCACTTTAAAGTCCATCTGCGACAAGTTGGGTCTGAAAACACAAGCGCTCCGTGTCTCTCTGTGGTCCTCAGCTGGTGTTGGAGAGACAACAACCCCGTACCTGCATCTGTACAAACTCTGAGTCTTGAATGTTTTACGACCAGAGTTGAAGGATGGGGGACGGAGGGAAGTCGATGTAAGTTCTCTCACCGTGATATCTCAGAGCCTTTATTTCCTGGCCTGTGCAGTGTCCAGAGGCCTGGCAGTGTGTGTGTGTGTTGGGGTGACGGGGAAGCTGGGAGGCAGATAGACAAGAAGAGTGACAGCATGGAGATAGACTAGCTACCTATTTATAGCCCGGGCCATCTGCAGAGCTCCCTCTTGTCTTTGGTCATCCTGTTCACAAAGGCTTGGAGGCAGATTCCAGCAGCCCAGCGCCCAGCCGCTCCATTCACTATTCATTCCAGAGCCGGCAGCACCATATGGATCCGGCCCCACTGCTGGGCCCTGGCCGGCCTTTCTCTCCCTCTCTTACTGCCTCTCTTCAGATTGACATGGTAATGACGCCTGGGTGGCTTGTAAAGACTTCTCCTTTCTTCTTTTCGTCCTCTCTTTCGTTTTCTCAAAGACGCTCGGCCCTTAGCATGACTGGACAGCCCCCTCCCTCCCTCTCCTCCTTCTTCTGTCTCTCCTTTCGTCTTGTCCTCCTCCTGTTCTTTCTCCCAGATACTCCTCCTGCGTTTCTCCCATTCTACTGTTCTATACAAGTGTCCCAGACTCCCTGTTGCAACTCTTTTATAAACACAGTCGTCCACTCTTTTGTTGGACAGACACACCTGTGAGGAGCTAATGTGGGCCAGCCCATGTGACCATCGCAGGCCGAGCTGCTCTGTTGCCAGTTGCTGCTGTTGTTGTTGCTGCTGCTGCTCGGAAGTTTCCTATCTGTCCAACCTTCAGACTTGGTCCGAGTCTATTTTTTTAACCGTCCTCATCACATGTCAGTACATCGAAGGGATACACCCCTGACCACATCCTCTTTTTTTTCTTTTCAGCCAACATCCCCTTTCCAGACAGTGTAGCGAAAAGTGGAAATGGAATGAGAGAAGGGGATTCCACAGCAGAAAGACGCTGATGATGCTGTGACTTACAGCGGAAGTAAGATGAGTGTGAAACCAGATCCAGGCAGAAGTGCAGACAGCTGCCCTCTGTGCTCCTTGGTTCTTAGGTCAGAACCCACTGTATGCTGTCATAAATAGGTCATCTTTTTCAGGGGGAGGACACAGGGCAGGTCTCCAGTGTTTGTTGCATGGATACAGTCATTCAACAAATTCCCCAGATGATTCCATTCGTTTGTTCTAATTTTTCAGTTAATTCAGGGAGAAAAATTAATTCATTTATTAAAAAAAAATCTCAAAAAATCATTAATTAAAAAAGAATCTGTTCTGGTTAAACTAATTATTTTATTCAACTGTATTCACTAAAGTTCAATTGGGTAAAAGACAAAAAATAATGAATCTTTTTGGAAAATATCTTCACACCAAACACACATTCACCAAACTATAAGGCATCAAACCTAAGGCCTGTGGGCCAACTAAGGCGCATCATTTCATTTTATGTGGTCCACCAGAGCTTTATATAATAAGAGTTAGTCACATACCATATGTAATAAAGACAACTCACAATTTTACTTCTCTAATTCCAATTCCAATCGGTGGAGTCCAGCAGTTGCCACATCATCCTGAAAAGGAATAAATATTAGAAAATAAATCAGTGACAACAATTGACTCCTAGTCCACATTTGGACTGGTCAGGTCCCTGCTTAGGGGAAGACATGGGAAGGACGGTCAATGTAGCATCAGTGACACATCGGGGACCCTTAGAACTACTTAGTGAACGTCCAATCCTGGGGGTCAGTTCTCTGATTAAGAGTGTTGTATTTGATTGTACTGCACCTGGTGAGACTACAGACCTACAGCCTTGTTCTAGTCCACTGGTTCTTAACCTTATTGGAGCTACAAAACCCCACCAGTTTCATACACACATTCAACGAACCCTACTTTAGCGTAATTTTTTTTTTTTTTGTGATCATGTATGCAACTTAATATGATGCTGTAAGGATCAGTTTTTTAATGGGTACAAATCCAAGAGCAGGCAGAGTGGCCTTCTGGCTCTCTTCACCTTGTATTCAGTAAGTGTTGTGTTCTTATATTCCCCATCTCCATGCAGCTTCTCAAAGTGATCCTTTAGTTACAGCCGGTGCAAGGCTAGAGTTGCTCAACTTGACATTGCAAATCCTACAGATAGGACTCCCTGACTCCCATCCATCCCAAGAATGAGCAATGTTCCCTCAGAGCTGCGTGCCTGCACAATCGCACTGCTCCAATGTTCTCCGCGCACAGCAAATATATGTAACGCATAAAAACCAAGCTGAAGTGTAAATAAAATAAACAAATAATTTTTTTGTGACAACAAGCAGTACTTCAGTAAAACAATAACTAACACTGTCCAGCCAATGATATGAGGCTGTTTACACGTATTTGCTTACGCAGCCAATCAATGTCATTTACAGCGCTCTATGCTTAAGTGACGCAGTTTCCAGGTTAGCATGTAGCTAACGCTGCGGCTGAGTGTAGAGCATAGACTGTGGAGAGAGATAAACGCAGATCAACGGTACGCTAACCTTATTATGGCGAAGCGAACGGGCAGTGGCACATCCACTCACAAAGCCAAAGTAAAATAGAAATCTGGACCCGGGGCTAATAGAAGTGTGGAAATTGATGTTCTGTGTACCACACACACACACACACCCACACATGCACACACACACACGTAATAGAAATGTGTACGGGGGCGAATGATGTGTGGTCATTAAATATGTATTCTGATATATGTTCTTTATAGAAAATGAACCAAAGTCAGTGAGTCTCAGTTTGAAAAATCATAAAAGTTGTATCTATTTTTTTTATAAAAATTGGAAACGGTTCCCACAGACCCGAACAACACACAAGGGTTGATATGGAGCCAGAATAGTCACAAAAAGAACACGCGTAAACACGGATACGCGTGCGTATTCTGAGAAGAGCACACAAACAACACTTCACACGTCAAAATACTAAACTGCGTCCAAGAACCAAGTTCACGTTCTACAAAAACGGCGTTTGTAAGCGGCAACGGCGAGCGTTTGAGTGTAAGTATGTAAGCATGTTATCACATGATACTTACACTTGAATGCTCCCCATTATTGTAGGACGTAAACTTGGTTCTAGGACGCAGATTAGTGACGTCACAGACGGATCCTCGTGGGGACACTGCCAAGTGATTGGCTCCAAACAAGTGAAACTTCTGATTGGCTGGTGATGGAGTTATGTAGCAAAATTACGCTCACAAATCTGTTTGACGTCTCAAATTGAGTCTCAAAAATACAAATTAGCGTGCGCCTAGTTTCACAAATTAAAAGCACGATTTGCGTGCGTGTACCACAATTCACAAACGTATTTGGAAGAATTCACAAACATATTCTGACGTGTGAAGCGCTTGTGTGTTCTCAGAATATGTGCGCCGATCCGTGTTTACGCGCGTGTTCTTTTTGAGACTATTCTGGCTCCATAGTTAAAGCCATTGAACTTGCTATGATCCCAGGTTTGATACTGGTGTGTGTGGCCACAGCGTGCACATCTCATGTTGCTCACAGTGGTCCTTAGTTTGCTCAGGGAGGTTGCCTGTCTGCCCAGACATATGAAAAATTAGAGGGAACATTAGTCCTGGGTGCACTAAATTCCTTGCAGCACTGATTGGCCAAGCAATGTCATGTGATCACCTGCAGCCAATTATGGCTAAGCGGGGGATGTCATCGCGTAAACTGTAGGCATGATGAGTCAGTGTGTCTTGACCTCTGCAGCAGAGGCCTCGAACCCCCGAGACTGATTCACCGAACCCCTAGGGTTCGATTGAACCCAGGTTAAGAACCACTGTTCTAGAGTCTGGAGTTGACCGCGTGCCCAGAACCCGAGGCAAAAACTGGTATGTGTCCTGTACCAGGACACATACCAGTGATCTTGTGGCTGTCATGAGACCCATTGCTAATGTGAGGCGCTTCCTGAATATGGGTTATACCACCTGATCAGGCCCAGACTAGAAGGGTCAACAATGAGGCCAATTGATGACCAATGATTTCCTAAATTCACTCCACTGAAATGACCATGGGATTGATTTCCAGGCAGTGACCTTGGTAACCCACGACTCACAAATCAATCAAATAAATAGTTTTTATATATAAAATAATCCTTGGACTGTGTTTGTCTACAGAGGAGCTGCTTTGAGAGAGTGGATAAAGTTGAAAAAGCCCTGTTATTATTCCGAGGCATCATTCCTTAGCTGCCATGTGACAGTCACCCAGGGATGGGAGCAGCCTGAGGCCAAAGCCAGCCTAGTTAACCATGTATGCTGTGCTGGGTCTAACCTAATTAGGTGCCATCCCAATGTCAACACTGCTGTGCTCAGAATCTGATAAAAGACAGGCCCTTTCTTCCACTCCTCACACTGTGAAAGGGCTACAAAGGGTCTGCTTAGTGAGACCCTACCATCTGTAGCCTGTGTGTGAGTGTGTGTGTGTGTGTGTGTTTGAATCTGTGTGAGATCCAGCCATGCTGTCACTTTGCTGTCTGGTCTGAAAACAATGCTGTAGAGATGTAGGATATAAAGCATACGCAGGATCTGTGTCCAACTCCTCTGTCCCGACTGGAAAGTGTCAAACTTTCCATTCCTGAAGTCGACGGAAAAGTTCTACAACGCCATCCGTCGCAATGAATTAAATACAGAACTGTGACATTACATCTGCCAAAGTTGTACTAAAGTTGTACTGCATTGTGTTTTACACTTGTGTATTGATCTAGCAATACATGTGGGGATTGGTTCATACAACTGCTATATTTTATTTCACATTTTAATTTAGAACTCCATAATTATCCACTTACCAAAAATATTTAGCAGATTTTTTTCTTTTCATCTTTGGCCCTCAGCGCTGTTTCTTCAAACCTTTGTTCCTCAACAGATGAGTTTTTCTGAACTGAAAACAGATACAAATTATTATAATACTTTTCAATATTAAGGTTCAGTATTTTAATGTCGCAGCAAAATATGCAAACTAACCTGTCTCTAATACATAATAACTGAAGTCATGCACATTCGGCAGTTGTTTTACACCATGGCCTTCATTCATTCACACTAGCAGCAGACACTAACTATAATTATCAAAGATCCCGATGCGACCTGCATTAAAGCAGAAAATCAATCATTTTTTTCATGTAATGTTCATTTTTTATTTCTACTTTCCAGATCGTATGTTACACTGAGTGGGATTTAACCTGATGATCGCTGCTGTAGATGATGGAAGGACTGATGGTTCTGTTATATTCCATCCATTTTTCTCTGCTTAACCATCACCAGGTTGAGGAGGCAGCAGTTTCCACAACTGCCACCCAAACCTCCACACTACAGGTAGTGATCCCACTAGAAGACAACAATCAAACTGGGACATATAACTTGCCCAGGAAGTGAACCCTGGAGTTTGACACCAATGACATGGACATTGACCCCGGATCAAAGTGAAGGCTGTTTCTGCTTCACTACAGCAAGAAAATCTGTAAAAAAAAAAGTCATAGTGAGCAGAGCTGCTGCTGATTCATGAAAGATGAAAAACTTATTTTAGGCCCAGTTTTCAAATATTTATATCTGACTACAAACTCTACCCTTGTTCTTTGGGCAAAATCTTTCATATGCAAACAAAGCTGTAGATTTTCAATGTTCTGCCAAGGATGTGTCCAGGCTCTAAAAGAACACAACAAAATTATATTTTCTGCTTTTATCCGCTCCATAAACACTGGTAGGACCAGCCTTACACTATCTGTGCTGGTCTTGATGGGAGATGCTGCTCATTATTAGTTCTACAATTCCTATGGGACCTCCACAATCATGCATCTCCTCTCTGTTTCTGAGTTAGTGTTAGGCAGGATCATCTCACTAGTGGAGATGGTTCTGAGGGAAACTCCAGCTCACTTTAACAAGGTAACAATGCATTATCTTGACACCTTTCTGTCAAATTCTTAATAAAACACTTTAAAATAAAGATTATGTTCCAAAGTGACTACTGACCATCGTTGCTAAAACACTGGTCACACTAAACGTCTGACTTGGTGACACCTGGTTGATCTGGGAGGAGAAAAACTTCTGTGATTGACAGCTCATTGATCCATATATCCGTCTACTCAGTTCAAGTAAATGTGATTGCTGACAAAACTCAACATATTTCATCATTTATTTAATGACATTTCAGAATGCTGCCATGTATGTCTAAACTGTACATTTCATGACATCTTCATTTGCTGCCTTGCTTGAAAAAAAAAAACATTTACACTTGTGCGTACATGCAGCTGTATCTCTTTCAGCCTTCATTTCATGCCGACACTGTTTGATGTTATTCCGTATGTTCTGCTTTCACAGATTCACCCGATCATTCTGTGCTGTGTCGTCTACGGCCCCCGTGCCATTAAAATCAAAGATGTATTTTTGCACCCAAACTCCAATTAGAGTTGATAAAATGTGGATCTTCCAGCAGTGGCGTGCACACACACACACACACGCACGCACACACACACACGTGCTGCACCATGCACTCAGCATTGCCTTTTTAATGTGTCGTCAATCTATCCGCTAATTCCATTTATACGGATGAAACACACTCACAAATAGATTACCTGCTACGTACCATTCCCTCTTTCACTGTGAAATTGTGGCACGGAGCCACATCCTCCCACCGCTTCTTAGTCCATTAAAATACAGATGAGAGCATTTTACAGCCCGGGCCAACTGCAACGCCTCCCAGCTAATCCAGCAACAAACACAAACATCAGATGAATTATCTGTAATGGAGAGGACTGTGTTCTGGCACGGCTGACGGAGAAATGAAACAAAACACGAGTTTATTTTAGTAAATATTTGGATTTCATTTTGATTCTGCTTTTCATGTATGTAATTAGCTGGCAAATATAGACGCTTGTGTAGAAATTTCTGTTTTTTCCATCAAGAGGTAGAAGGATGGGGCGGGTGGAGGGGAGTCTGTGCTGCTTCCAGCAGTTCTCTCAGAACAGTTTATATCTTTGAAAAACTCAAAATGAGAGGAAAGTTTTTTTTTTATTATTTAATCATTTGGAAAGTTCGTTGAGCTGTGCTTCTTCTTTAAAGAAAAAAAAAAAAAGCAGAAGAGAAATTTCTCTTCTCTTTCGGAAGAGAAATCTGAATCCGTCCATCCATCCGTCCGTGTATCCGTGTCCGGCAGCTCGCTTGACAGTTTCACTGGCTCCGCAGCCAAACAAACAATGCTGCTCTGACAAGCGAATCTCTCCCTTGTCGGAATCTCATCTACTTAAAGCACTATTTATTCAGTACACATCCTTTTAATACCGAATCTTGGCAACGGTGCATGAAATCCAGCACCTTAATTCTATTACCCTGTTGCTCCAATAAGTCCCAATAATCTAAAGCAAACTGCAACACATCGTAGGCCCTGGAAGTGCACGAGCCATCGTCGCTCCCTCTGGGCCATTTTTAATAACACTAACAGCCTTTAAAGGTTGATTTATTCCAGTGATATCAAAGTAAACGGCCACATTAACCTCCGCTGGCTGCGACTAAATATGGTGCAGCCCCATCAAAGAGTGAGGCGAGAACTGGTGGCAATATGAAGCACAGCAGGCTTTGAGGACTTAAAATAATTACATCACAAAGACTCTGAGGTGCCACAGCTGAAGGAAAGTTGTTATTCAAATGCTGCTTCGCTTAGTTTCCCACCGTCCTGAATGCGACGCCTTACGCTCCATCATAGTCCACACACAGGGCTGAAGCCATTGTTGATAAGAGACTGAAGCGTCTCTTCAAATGGGGCTTAGAAAATGTCATTCAAAGACCCGGCTCTTCATTTCAAAAGTGACCCGGCTTTTGTTAGTCAAAGGGTGAAGAGGGTCCTTTAAGACCCAGATGCCCTTGTGAGAAAGAACAGATAAACTGGTGGCTAAAAAGTGAGAGAGGTGAAAAAGAAGGTGACAAAAAGAAAAAAAAAAAAAACGTGAGGATGCCGAGGGAGCAGCGTTGGTGCAGCAGAGATAATCAGAGAAAGTAATAGGGATATGAAGAACACCAGAAGAGAAAGGCATGAGAAAGTCTGTGCTGTTGGGTCTGATCCTGCGTGAGCCGATGAGATGGGTGACGGGTGAGGAGGGGTGAGAGATAAGAGCCAAAGAGGATTAAGGCCGTGAGAATCTTTGTTGTTGTGATCAGTTAGAAGAGCTGCCTCTCAATGATCCACCTGAACACTCCAGACCTTCTAGAGCCGCCGCGTTCAGTTGGTGCCTGAAGGCTGCAGTCGAGTGGTGTCCCCTCCAACATTAAGGTTTTCAGTTTTACAGCTATGACCTATGATTTATGGTCTTTTTCCTCTAAATGGGATCACATCCTTTCAACTGTTTAACGCGGTTTTGATGAAGCCTCACAAAAACAAGGGACTTGAGTTCTTCATGTGGAGGTTTGTCTGAGGCCAGAGAAAACCTTCTGTCTCTTCAGACATTACAGTTAACAGTTGGTCAGTCTGTTGCCAGGTTGCAGAGTCGCCACGACTGCCACCCAAATCACACTGCACTATAGTGTGAGCCTACCTGTAGGTGGTGAGCCCACTGGAAATCCACTGGCAACATGTGGCAGCTGTTGGAACCTGAGGTCTTGATGACCTAAGTCCACTTCCTGAACCACTAGGCCAGGTGGATTATTTCTTATAAATGGTCCGTGGAAAGAAACTAATCAAACTAATCGAGGACAGACTAATTTCTATTTACCTTTTAATTATTCTGCTTCTAAAGATTTCAGACTTTTTGACTTAAGTCCATAGTTCCCAAGCTTTTGACCTCAATCTAATATCACAGACTTCTGTTTGGCCATTCTGTTTACTCTGACAAAGTAATTTCTGGTATACTTTGCCAGCGTTTTGCCAAATTTGCTGGAATCTTACATGGGGTTCTCAGATGTTCACGTTAGTTTCAGGGCAAATAGCGGTACATAACGACATCAGTCAGTATTGGTATCAGAAAATTAAGTGTTTGGATGATATTGGCAAATTGTTTTTGGAAAAAGTTAATATCGGACAGCCCTAATCACTAGATATATCAGACGGCCCCATTTAATTTTTCTGGTACCATATATGGAGCTGCAACCCTAAGGTTGATTATTCAAAAAAATAAATAAATAACATAATATATATATATGTATATATATATATATATATATATATATATATATAGTATATTATTTGTTCTGTCCATCTACATCACAATTCTTTTTTTTTGCAGATAAGTCAGGTAATAAATATTATTATTGCCATCACTGCTTTCAGTGGTTCCTCCAGAAGTACTGCAGTACTGCCTGTATAATAACTACAAGAGGAAAACTCAAAGATGGAGTAGGATTTTGGAAGGAGCTCCCCTCTCCCTCACATGTGATCGGATTTTTGAGAATCTGGACTCAGTGTTGAACTTCACATTTTCACACTCGCTCTGTAAACAATAAATAACACTTCAGAGACAATAGAAAGCAGCTTGGCAGGGACGACACTGGGCTGCTGGCGTAGAAAAGAATAGATCTAAGTGTTTTCTATTGATTTGGCAGCCGTTGTGGATGGAAGACAGAATCGTCAGTAGATGCATTCTGAAAAATAATAATAATTTAATCCCTTCAAAGCAGCAAATGCAAGATACTATATTAGTATATACTATATAATTCTATTATTTATGCAGTTAAGGGGTTGTGAAACCATGTCCTCCCTCACTGCATCCATCAATCTTCTCTTTGTCTTCTACCTGGCCATGTCCTACCTCCATCTTTCGCATTCTTCTACCAGTAGCCATGAAAACATTTAAACTACTTTGGTGAATACTTTATTATTTTTTTTGTAAAACTCAGAAGAAGACTACCAGATCTGCAAAAGATGTTGTCTATGTCTTCCGTTGAAGAAGTATATTATGGACTATGTTCAAAACAGGCACAAATACCAGTCAGACTATCCACATAATGCACCGAGTTTTTTTGGTCCATCACATTAGATTTCCCAGGGTACCAATAAAAAAGGTTGAAGAGCCACACTTGGCCCAGGAGCCACAGGTTGAAGACGTCTACTTGACTTGATCTACTTGAGCCTGTCAGTACTGGTGGTCAGAGACAGGAAGACGAGTCAAGGAGACTGAGTATAGCCTGTTCTGCTTTCTTTTAACAGGATCACACACACACAGACACACACACAGACACACACACCAGTGTGTTTCCTACATTAACTCTCTCTTCCCTCTGTGTTGTATTAATAGATAAAGATTGAGTAAGAGCGAGACAACTGTGGTCAGATGGTTAGAAGGAAGTTGACTCTGTTGGAGTCTGGGAGCCACAGCAGCCAACATTATAGCAAATACTGTAGACCGAACCTGAACACTGCTCAGGTGACTTTAAGTCCCTGAAGGGGGCGACAGGCTTGTCAGTGAATGGCAGTTGTGTTTTTCTGGGTACTTGTCAGATATTTTGGTGTAAAGTCCACAGAAACAACCTTTGTGACAGCGATCCTCCAGTTACAGGAACTCAACTGTTTCACCACAGAATCCAAGAAGTCTCGGGCCAGACTGGTATCACAAACTACTTTCAGGTCTCATATACTTTTTTCAATTCCCCTTGGAATAGAGGAACTAAAGAAAAGTGCAGCCTGGGATTTTGAACGCCATCTATTATCACTGAACCCTGTTAAAAACATGCAACTCAAAGCTAACCCTTTCGTTGTGATGTCCATTGTTCATTTATTCTGCTGTTATTGCTGCAGCTATTACTATTCTTTCTGTTGCTGCAACATAGTTTTGTTATGTGGACAAAGGGAATGTTGATTTAACTCGATTAATCATGATTAGTCATGTTCATTGGTAGAAGAATGATCCTGGAGATGGAGCTACCAGGTAGGAGACAAAGAGGAGACTGGTGACAGTGAGGGAGGACATGGAGGTAGTTGGAATTAGAGAAGAAGATACAGAGGACAGGGGGAGATGGAAAACTCTGATTTGCTGTGGCAACCCCTGAAAAAGGGTGTTGATTGTGGTTGGTCATGATTAATCGCATCAACATTAATTGGTCTTTTTTTCTTCGTCCTTTTTATATATGACTGTTCACAGGTTATCCAGTGAAAAAATATTTTGTGAACAGACACATAATCAGAATTAATCACAATCACAAGTGAAAACAAATGTTAACTGTGCAGCATGATTTTTTTTATGCTCTTTTGAAAACCGGGATGTTCACAAGGTTGCCTGTGGATTAATCATGATTAATTGTGGCTAAGCATGATTTTTTTTTTTTCTATTTTCATGATCTTTCACAGGCTGGCCCATGGCTTAATCACAATTTATCGTGATTAATCACAGACACGATTAATTAAGAATCATTCTTGTTAATCCACAGTCTATCCTGAGAATTTCCAACTTTTTAAAGTCATTCATTTGACAGCTGTAGTATTTATGGTCTGTCCGTCCAGATCTTTGTGGTGAAGTTCAAAATGGAAGAAATAAAAAAATTGAAAGTACACTTTCTTTGGATGAAATGCTTGAAAAGGCTGTTTTGGGAGAGAGAAGTAAAGATCCACAACGTCCATGTTCCAACAGTCAGTCATTGTAACTTCATTTGTCGTCTTCCTTCAGCCCCACAGATCCGAGGCTCATTGCCCTTCAATACGCTGAATAAAAATGAAAAGTTTCTGTCACAGTAAATGTGCGGACAGACCTTGAGTTCCATCACTTAAAAAAAAAAAAACTGAATCATCTTCCCCGAGAGTCTCCAGGCATCACACTGTCCCACTCCCTGTGTGAAGGTGGAGATACGCACTGCTCTGACTGCCGGGGCACAGACTGCCTGCTGCAGTGACAGCTGTGCCGCAGTGATAGGTGGGCGACACAGCCATCCTGACGTGTGATTGTATGCCAATGGGCAATATTGCCCAAAAGTTAAGCTGCAGCCAACTTTTCCACCCTGCCAACTGGTTGGTGGTTATCACGCTGGCCAAAAGATCTGAGTGGTTAAACTCTAACAGAAAAAAAAGTGTGTTTTTTTTTTAACAACATCCAATGACTAGTTGTGTGATTTACTCTGTCTGTGGACTTCGACTGCAGTGGAACATTTGGTGTATATCTCTATGGTTCAGCTGTCCACCTGCCTGCAGCTCCCTGCAGCCAGCTGTGTGTGTGAGGGGACGGCCTCCAGGGAGGCTTGGAGTGGCCACTCCACCACCAGGCTGGAAGGCACTCGGGCAGCCATGGTGCCTTTGTCTACTGGTCCAATCTGGCCACCTCATCTCTCCCATCCATCTATCAGCCTCACCCTCCTCTCTCGATGCCCCCCTCCCACCCCATCTGAATGTTTCCTGCCTACGAACCCATGTCCCTGCTGCAGCCTCTCACATTACACAGGAGCCAGGCCTGAGAGGCTGGTGGTCAGAGAGCAGAGACAGCCCCATCTGGACCACAGGGGACGGGGAGGAGAGAGGGAACAGAGGACAGACAGCAGAAACCGACTGGATGGGTTTCAGCACAAAGACAGTTGTAAATCTGGGCTCCCTTATCTTTGACCTACAGCTGAACAAATGACATAGTGGCTGAGAATTGCATATATTTTGGGGAGAAAATGTGAAGAAAAGTGGCGGTGGTGGCTTCACGGTTAAGGAAGCGGACTGGGGTCATCACGGCTTCAGGTTCTAATCCACAAGCTGCCAGGTTGCCAAAGAGAAGCACTGACCATAGCACCGTTGTGGACCACATAACCTCCAGTGGGCTCACCACCCACAGGAAGGCTGACAGGATGGAACAGTGTGATTTGGGCGACACTGCAACCTCCTGCTCCTGCAACCCGGTAACAGATACTGTCCTGAATGCTGAGATCTTCACAGTTTGATTTCTAGTTTTAATCTGGATGTCAGATTATTCATTAGAAAGATTTTTTATATATATATTCACACTATTTTCACGCTCATATTCTGAATGATTTGACGACCATCAACTACAATCTACCTTGATCTGGGCATAAGTGAATAGAACCCAGAACCTTCCTGGTGTAAGACATCGTCCTGACCTACTGACCTACAGGCCCTGTCCTTCCCCCTGAACTCCATCTAAATGTCAGATGATAGAGCAGTGGGAATAAAGTGGACAAGAAAAGCATTTTACATCTCACACAAAGGCTGTACATAAAAATAAATATGTAAAAAAAAATGTAATTCCACAGTATCCTGAATCCACCACAGACAGAGTAACAAAGAAAACACACACAGAGACCATTGTACCAGGGGCGTAGAAAGACGCCTGACTGACAAGTGGGCGGGCCAGAGTCGCCATGTGATTTTAGAGCTTGGATCTTACAGTAGTACTGAATTGTAATTTAACTGTCCTGAAAATAAATGAAAGCCAGTATTGAATAAGAAGTCAGTGTGTACTTCAGGGACCAAGGTCATGTGTTTATGAATGTAGGAATACATGCTGTCTCTTATACACATCTAAAGATAATAATTCTAATGACGGTGAAGAATCTATCATAGTATCTTTACCAAATACTGTGAATTCAATCAAATACTTTCTAATCAACCAGTGGTTCTGTTTGTTTCTGGTATTTCTGGAATCAGACTCTAAAATACTTGACTGGTCCCCAAGGGTTACAGGATTAGGAGGAAGAGGAGGAGGAGGAGGAGGAGGAGGGCACAGTGTTGGAACCTCTTTACCCCCGGTTGTGTTTTGGGGGGTGTACAATAATACTAGACCACGCCCCCGAGGGTCGGCGCTGCTACAAGAGTCCCTGCCGCACTCTCTGATGTGTGGACTCCTCCACGCGTCAGACGCGTGGCAGACGGATGGAGAGTAGCACTGGGAGGAGGAGGAGGAGATGGTGGTGTTGGGGAGGAAGAGCAGAGCGTAGAACATGTGAGTTGGCCGGGAGAGAGCAGAGAAAAGTTTTCTCTCCGGGATGAGAGGAACTTGGACGGAGAACGACCGTGAGAAGAGCGGCATCCCGTGCGTAAAAGCGCGCGTTCAGCATCCGGAAAGATCAAAATCCGAGAGGTTTAATGGTAAATATCACAGCTGGGGTTGAGTTCTTGTCCTGTCTGTGTCCGCTGCTGGTACTGACGTGGTGTCGGTCGTTTCTGATTTTCAAGTCTGTCTTTGTTTAGGAGTTAAATTAGTGGAAACATTTTGGATGAGGCGCGCAGGGAAGTTTCCCTCGAACTCCAAGACTTGTCCTGTTACTAATAGTTATTTTAAAAGTTTTCTTTTTCCATTATGGCAAAAGTGCTGAGTGGTATTTACTCTGGGGGCTGAGTGCAGCTGCACGGAGGAGGAGACGCAGGAGGAGGAGGATCAACAAGTTGACCGACCGGAGCAGACAGTCCGACGCCGGTGCAGCAGGGCGGACTTCAGCCGCTTTGTTTTCCAAACCTTATCTCCTGAACCCAAACTAATACGGAGCAGAGGAGGAGGGGGGGTGCGGAGGCCCCCTATTTGTTCAAAGGGACAGAGGAATGTCTCTGAGTGTCACAGGGACAAATTAGACTTAGGGGAGACCTTAAAAAATGACTTGTGGCGCATTGTTTCTTGCGTGGGCAGCATGGGAAGGAAAGTTTGCTTCTGTGTCACATGGTAAATACAGCCTAAACAAGTCCTGGCCTCTGGTGCCTGGGCCCTATTCTGGGTCGCCTTTTGGCAGAAGTCGGTCTTCACATCTGGAATCAAGTGGAGAGCTGAGCTGGGGAAACAAAGCCAAGAGGAGTTTGTTTAAACGGAGCTGAGGAGGTGATGGGAGCCAACATGTTGATCATTTGGCTCCAACGTTCCCCTCAACAAAAAAAACTTGTCAAAGAAGTTTTATTAAAGGAGAGACGTGGAACCCTCGCCGAGTGCCAAGAGATTAGAAAGAGTTTGTGTTCGCTTGTTTATTCAAGGTTGAAATTATAAGAGCAATGATCTCCCCCGTGGCTGTGCACTTTCCCACACTGTCAACACTCTCCAAGTCCAGTCATTCCTTCCACAGCTACAGTCAAGACACTTCACTGACACTCAGTTCTTCACAGTTTCAGTTGTGGTGATCACAAACATGAGACACTTTGACCACACAGGTATTGGCGCGTTGTATTTGCTACAAAGTGCAAAAAAAATCATTTTATTAAGATAATAAATAAATGTATTTCTTCATTTTGTGTTTGAGTGGTTTCTTAAAGGCCAAAAGGTTCTTTGCTGCATTCAAGTGACCTTGTCCTTGGTTGGAAATATTAGTGTTTTTCTTCTCTGAAATGTTTGTAGAATGTTTTGATCATTCTTTTAAACTAAGTTATTCTATACATAGCACCATTCCAACCCCCATAATGTCTAGTGGCCTCATCACACACAGGTAGACTCTCAGTGTGGTGCAGTGTGATTTGAGTGGCAGTCAAGGAGACTGATGAAAAAAAAGGAAATAATAAGTTATTTTGTTGACTTTAATTTTGTTTTTTACTCTTAAGCTAGTTGGATTTTACTTTCCCTTTAAATAACATTCTAATAAATGGTAGTTAGAAACTAAAGAGGACTTTTCCAACTTGTTATAATATATAGCACCTCGTTGGCAACCTGGCAGCTGGTGGATTCGAACCTGAAGCCTTCCTTAACCACTAGGCCACCACTGCCAGCACATGATCAAATCAAATTTTTTACAAAAATATATCCAAATTTAGGAGCCTTCTTTTTTAATTTGTGTTAAAGATTTTTCTACACATAGATGCGTTTTGTGAGGATTGAAATCTATTTTCAACCCCAGACTTGGGTACCATCTTGACGTGTTCAAATTATTATTACCAATGCTCTGCAACAGGAACAAGTTGGTAACCAAACAGCCATCTTGCTGTTTAAAATAGTTCTTAAAAAAGAACATATGTGTCTGAGACATAGAAGATGTTGCACAGTGATTGCACTAATATTTTGAGAACTTTTAGGCTTCTATTATATGCCCATGTTGACTAGTTTTGCCATAGCCAGGCAACATACTTCAATGATTCATTCAATCATCATCATCATCCTCCAGGTGTCAGGGGCAGCAGTCTCCACAACTGTCACCCAAATCACACTGTACCATACTGTGAGCCTGTGGGTGGTGAGTCCACTCGAAGTTACATGGGTCTGGATGATCCGTCTGCTTATTTAACTATTAGGCTACCACTCCCGCCAGCATCCTCCAATGATAACAGTATAAGTAATGTTATATAATATATATATATATTTATATATATATATTTAACCTCCTAAGGCCCAAGCTGTTTTTTTACATTTCTTTTTTTTTAAACTGAAAACTGCAAAGTTTTTCTTCACAGTAAAATTAATAAATAGGAAAACAATTTCTCTTCTAGGACCAAACAATTCCACAGTGCACACGCTTGTGGACACAAGAGCTAAAAGGTGTTGTCCACGTGTGTGGCCACTAAGCCTTAGAAGGATATAATATAGTTTATATATCTTCTTCTTCTTCTTCTTCTTTCGGCTTATCCCATTTTCAGGGGTTGCCACAGCCAGTCAACAATTTCCATCTCCTCCTGTCCTCCACATCCTCAACTCCAACTCCAACCATCTCCATGTCCTCCCTCACCGCATCCATAAATCTCCTCTTTGTCTCTTACCTGGTAGCTCCATGTCTAGCATTCTTCTCCCAATATAACAAATGTCCCTCCTCTGAACATGTCCAAAGCATCTTAATCTGGCTTCTCTAGCTTTATGTATATATATATAGTATTTTTTTTAACAAGGAGGAATATACCTTTAAGGTGTGCCTTTTTTTAAGTCGGTGTGATAAATTCAGGTTGAATTGCGCAAGTGTGATTTACAACCTATAACGATATTTTGATTGAAGCAACATGTCATGGATGTTAAGAATTAATGTGATACCAGATGAATGAAACCTGTGAATGAAACAAAACTTCAATGTTCTGCTCTGGACTGTATTTCAGGTTTGCAGCTGCAAACATGTACAGGCAGCCGCAGCAGCAGCAGCACTGAAGGGGGGAAAAAATCAGCCGCTCACTTACATTCCATCAGTGGTTGAACATGAGGGCTCCCCGCTGCTGCCTGTCCTGCTGCACAGGCACAGATTGAACAGGGAAACTCTGCAGCTACACATAATCTGACAATCTTCCCAGGTCCTTAAAAAAACACCACCGAGGAAGAAACCCGCAGCGACCCAAACCCAGTCCCGGGTCGATCAGCTGACAACCCGAAACCCCGTGTCCATGGAAACCGCCTCAGCGGCGCCGCGAGGGCTGGCTGGAGGGCTGCTGTGAATGGGATGACGTCACAGCGCCGGCGCCAGAGAGTCTGTGCGAGAAGAGGGAGAGACAGAGGGAGAGAGGCAGAGGTTGCGGTGGTTCGCTCCAGGTTCTGCACCGACGTGCTCTTGCGCCAATTCATCACCTGCCTGTCAAGCGTCACTCATTCAGTCGGTCAGGGGCGACGCGCAGAATGCACGCAGTTGCGGCCGCCATGGGATGGAGAAGAGAAAAATGGGGGAATACAGTCGCACCAGATGTGGAGGCAGACCGACGGAGCTGCGAATGGTTTTCGCACGTGCGTAAAAGCGCACTGAGGTGGACGGGCGGCAGCGGGAGAGACTGTTCGAGGCTAATGCTGCCGTGCGTAAAAGCAGCGGCACCCGCGGACTTTAACTTATCTAAGGGAATTATTCCACAGATAAAGGTTTTCACTGTAAAAGCCTTTTAAACTTCAAAGGATTTTTTGTGTATTTCAAAATAAAAAGAATCATGAGCTGACTTATTAAAAAAATAATATAAATAAATATATATTTTTTTATAAATAAATTCTTGTTTTTCTCTTTTTTCAGTTTTTTTTTCCAGAGGTTGCCACAGCAAGTCAACGTTTTCCCCCCTGTTCTCTGTATCTTCTACTCTGACTCCAACTACCTCCATGTCCTCCCTCACTGCATCCATCAATCTCCTCTTTGACTCCTACCTGGTTGCTCCATTTCCAGGGTCATTTTTCTACCAATGTATCCACTGTCCCTCCTCTGAACATGTCCAAACCATCTCAATCTGGCTTCTCTATCTTTTTCTCCAAAACTTCATGTCTGTGTTGTCCCTCTAATCACCTCATTCCTGACCCTGTCCATCCTTGTCTCTCTTAAAGAGAATAAAATTAAATAAATAAATCTTGAAAACTCCCAAACAAACCCAGATCCTTGACTTCTGCTTCCCAAACTGCGTTTTTAAAGTAACTGTGTAAATTTAATTTAAACAGCACACATGACACACACTCACACACACACACAGCTGCCCCGGGGCCAATTAGTCCAGCATCAAACAGTCTCCAGCTGAAGAATGAGGCGTGTAATTCTAAATGAGTCATTCTGAAAACACCGAGTGTCAATAGTGTTCAATCACGTCGTCACGTGTGCAGGTTTCACAGGCGCCTTTGCAAAAAATACCCCTAGTGAACCACCGTGACCACTCAGGTGGACTCATGTGTACTGGTCAATACCCCAGGCTTCTTAATTTCAAAATATATAGAAATAAACCTGAGTGGTTTGAGGAAAAAGGATTAAATAAATGTAATAAATAAGGTCTGGATGCTCGTCACTCCTGCAGGTGTTGGCATCAAACTACCGACCTGATACTGAGGTGCATTTAATGACCGCCTTGAGAAAACGCGTGCGTAAAACCGTGGATGAGTCGGTGTATTGGTGGTGTAGTACTGCAGTAGTACCGCTGTGCGTAAATGCACTAAAACTATAAACTTGTGATCTTTGGTCTCTTTATATATGGAGTAAAAAAAATGTTTCTGTTTCAGTTTTCACTCACGCTCTTCCTCTCCGCTCTGTCTGGTTTGCACCACAGTTGCGCGCTCACATGCCGCCGGTCCACGCACCGGTCCGGGCTGCAGTGAATTAGGACCATCATCCTGACCGGGATCTGGAGGAGTGGGGAATATGGATTTATGGTTAGAGTTATCACGGATGGAGAAGTGGAATAAACAGTTTGAGTCTGTGTTTTTATTCTTGGAGTCCTACATTATGGACTGAGTGAGTGAGTTGGAGCGACAAAGTCTTAATGCATTGATGGGAAACACTCTCACCGAGTGTTCACACCTCAACATAGTCAAAAACAGCCGTGCAGAGCATTAATTCTCTTGATCAGAAACAGGTAAGGGCTTAATTTTCCAAATTGCCCACCGGAGCTGCTGAAGCGCTCTCCGGCGCTCCGCCTCCACTTTGCGTCTCCACAGGTTACGCACGGGGGAAAGGGCGGAGCTACGTCCACACGGGCCAATAAGAGAGCGCAAAGACGCTGAGTGACAGTGAGACCGCGCCCAATCGGAGCTGTGGACCCGCCCGTGCCGCATGTCCAGCCTGCTCCCTATAAAAAGCACTCTGACAGCTCCGTAATCCAGTCTGCTCGCTCACCGTCTGCCTCAGAAATAGGAATTAGAAACAAACAAAAACAAAAAGAAAGGAAAGGAAAAAAAACGAAAGAAGACGAAGCAAGAAGCCGACTCACACACAGAGGAAGAACTCCGCTCCGCCGCTCGCCTCCACCACTGACACCATGAAAGCAATAAGCCCCGTGCGGTCCTTCCGGAAAAGCAGCGCCAGTTTCACGGAGCACTCCTTGGGAATCTCTCGGAGCAAGACCCCGGTGGACGACCCGCTCAGCCTGCTGTACAACATGAACGACTGCTACTCCAAGCTGAAGGAGCTGGTGCCCAGCATCCCGCAGAACAAGAACGTCAGCAAGATGGAAATCCTGCAGCATGTCATCGACTACATCCTGGACCTGCAGATCGCGCTGGACTCTAGTGTCGCACTCAGCAGCCTGCATCACCCCGCACGGCCGGGGCAGCAGCAGCAGCAGCAAGCTCCATCCAGGACCCCTCTGACCACCCTCAACACAGACATCAGCATCCTGTCATTACAGGTAATAACGCCGTCCCTCCGAACCCTGCAACCACATCCCGAGAAACACAGTCGGACGCGTAGTGGTCGTCATTCAGTCCCATTTTGTCGGATTTACGCGCATTTAACCAGTTCGCTCTACGTAAGTCTAACAAAATGGCTTGTTGGTGAGAAAGAGCGACTCCAGTCTGTTTCTGGTTTGTTTTCTTCCTCGTCTTTTGTTGCAATCGAGATGAAGAAGATAATCGACCTACATAACTGTATTGTTTCAGCGCCAGGCGCTGTAATCGGACGCTGCGTAAAGACGAGAACGAGAGAAGAAGGAGAGAAAGAGAGAATTAACATTGTGCTGTGTTTGTTTTTGTTTGTTTCCAGTCCCCGGAGTTTCCATCAGAGCTGCTGACAGATGACAGCCGGACTCTGCATCGTTAAAGCGGTGAGTAAAAGCCCCTGATCGACCACCACCACCACCACTGCTTCTGCTGCTGCACTCTGTCCAGTCTGTCTGTCAGTCTGTCCGCCCGAGCGGAATGTCTCACTGTCAACACTTACTACCGAACCATTTGGTCAAAACGCTCCAGACCTGAACCGTTCAGTCGAACCAACTCTGTTCTGGTTCTCGTCTTGCCGGGTCCTGGAGTGAAGGGGTCCCAGATCCAAACATGTCAAAGTCCGATAGTTCCGCCACGCGTCACATGATCGCGACTCCTCGGGCTCTGAGCGCTGGTGTCTATAATAGAGATCATCTGCGAAAGGAGAAATAATGACAGTGTGCTTGCAGTACTGTAATATGTGCAGTACTGTGTGCAGTACTATCACTACGACGTCTGCACATAATTGGTACAAGAAGTGGGTAGGCGCCAGCTGAGCGGCAATTACGCTGATTCCTCCCCAGATTGTAGGTTGAAGTTGTGTGAAAAGTGTGTGTGTCCTCCCCTCTTCTCCCCCTCTCTCTCCCTCTGTGTGTGTGTGTGTGTGTACATCTGGAGCGCAGGGTTTGCTTAGTATTGGGAGTGTTTGGTTAAATGTTAAAAACTGCGGCTTCCTCCCTGGCGCCAGTCTGTCCGGATCTCTGCCCTGTTTGCATTTTCTAAACACGCCTCTCTTTCTCAATCTTTTGCAGGTGTTTGGTCAGGACGCAAAAAAACACACGCAGGACCTGGGGAGCAGGAGGACTTTCTCCCCACCACCCGCCTCCCTCTCCTCGTGTCCTCCTGTCCAACCTCTGTCCTCCAGGCCTGGACCTCCTTCACCTTCACCGTCCCCCGTTCCCCACCTCCTCCTCCGTCCTCCCCCATGACGTTGAAATCAAAAAGACTTTTTTTGCTAAATATGGGACAATCTTTATGTGATGTGCATTGCTTTTTTGTTGGACATTATTTAAATTAAATCTTTATTTGTGGGTCCTTTCTGGAAATGGAAGGCGCGTTATATTCCCGTCAGTGGGAGGAAAAAACAGATTATTGTCACAAGGATTACCCCCCCAACCCCACGGCTCCTCCACAGACCCTATACCCCCCTGTCCGTCACCTCCTCGACTCCTTCTCCTTGTTGAAACTCTTCGCTTTTTTGCGGAGCTTTGGAACGTGAATAGAAAAGACAACTTGGTTAATTACTGTAAAAAAAAAGAAAAAAAAAGTTTAGTCTTGTCTTGTCAGTGTTGGCACATGAAGGACTGGACGTTGTTTAACAAAAGAGGAGGAAAAGTTAAGAAAAAAAAAAAAGAATGAAACCATGTCGACTCTCGTGGGGAGTTTACTGTATAGTTGCAGGAATTTGACACTTCTGCAAACGTGTAATGTTGTACTTAATTATGCTGAGACTTTTTATAAAAGTAATGTAAATTGTACCCTTTTTTTATACAAAAATAAATCAAAAGACTCAACCTGGACATGTGTTATTTCAGGGTGGTGGTGGGATTGGGTCGCAGACATGAAACCATTCTCCCCCAGCTGTGCGTCCAGCTGCTGTTCCACCCATAAATACTGGGACGTGAGCGCGCTTTATGTACAGGGAACATGTGACTGCACTTGAGAGACAAACTTGACAACAAAGCGTCCTTATCAGAACCCGTACTCTGTGACCCATCATGGCCCGGAACCCTGGGCCCCCAGAGAGGAAAGCCACGACCTGGAGACGGCTGCACAGGTTTATGGGATTAAACAGCTCGGTGTGACAGCACTGGTGACCAATACCAGGGGAAAACTCAGGTAAAAAGTTTAATTTGTTGTCGTAACAGATGCAGGGAGGACGGAGGGGGGCGGGGGTGTCAGAGTCCTGAGACTGAGGAAGGAGCTGTGAAAGTTCTCGGAGGTTGAGATGTTACAAATGCTGTCAAAACACTACAGGAGCCCCGCCCACTTTAGACTTCAGACCCAGATCAGACGATGACGTCCGTCTGATCGACTCGTCAGTTTCAGGCTCTTTGCCCTAAAGCAGCGACTGAGCCGTGAACACAACAGCAAACAAAGGGGTTCAGTCATTGCAAAGCTCTACTGTAAAGTTTCACCTTAAATCCCCCGCTGGTTTACGTACTTAAATCCAGGAGTCACGGAGTTGAAGTCGCCTGTCACGCTGACAGAGAGTTGCTGCGTTTGTATGGAGAGCGCGCCCTCTGTCGGTCAGCAAGCCCAAACCTTTGCAACTGTGAAAATGGAATATTGCATTTAATCAGGTTTGTCCTGCAAAATAAAATAAAACATTTTACTCCAATGAACTTCATGTTGCATAAACACAATGTAAATAGATGAATGGTTTAGAGCAGGGACATCTGGTCAACTTAAGGTGCCTGAAAGGAAAGGAAATCAAACTTTGTGTCATTGTAATTTACACCATTGCACACAACGAAATGTGACCTCTGTATTTAACACATCACTAAAGTGACCAGTGGGGAGCATTAGGGGGATTCGAACCAGAGACCTTGTAGACTCAAGTCCAAAAGGGGTAAAAAATTGTACTGTTCCTGTGCTTTTTGGGCAGAGGTTACACTTAAAGGTTTGGTTACTATTATCTGTCCCAGAACCTTTTATTATTATATTGTTTGATACGTTTGGCATCAAACAAGGAGCTGTTCATATTATTGGAAGATGCTCTCGGTTTATAAGGTTGGTGGCTGCTGGTTTAGAGACAATACCAGTAGGCAGAAAACGGGAGGCAGAGCTGGAGGTGGAGGAGTTGCTGAGAGATGCTGAGGTTCTCTTTAGGAGACACAAGGATGGACAGGATCAGTAATGAGGTGATTAGAGGGACAACACAGACAGGAAGGTTTGGAGAAAAAGCAAGAGAAGACAGATTGAGATGGTTTGGACATGATCAGAGGAGGGACAGTGGACACATTGGTAGAATGATCCTAGAGATGGAGCTAGCAGGTTGGAGACAAAGAGATTGATGTGTAGTTTTACAAATTAATATTTAAAAAAAGCACAAGTTTTGGCCACAATGGGGATGAAACTGATACCTTTTACAGAAAGTCTAGCAGATCCAGGAGCAGCGTTCAGCCATCTGCCTAGGAAAAAAGAGAAAGAGGAAAAATGTGGGAGAGAGCAGAGGGGGGAGAAAAGAGAGCCGGAGCAGACGTACACTGTAATCTTTGTACAGACAGACGAGCTGTTAGAGAGCAAACAGTGCTGTTGAAGGAACAACTTTGTCAGTAGGCTTAGTAAAAAAACAACAACAGAGTTTTGCCGAGTATGATCGTAGTACTTATTAATATATTACTAAATATTACCGGTAAATGAACACTCAGTTCTGATGTAAAGGAACTACACCAACACAATGTTTATTGATCCACGACACAGTTTCACATCAACAGAGAAACAAATGTTCTACTTCATCACAGGAACAACTTCATACAGACTTTGCGTTATATTTCTGTAACAACACTTCTTACCAAACAGGAAATTTCAACGTTTCCACCGTCACAAGAGAAATCACACTGTAACAATTTCACAACGCCTTTGTAACACGACGGAGGTGAGACGCTCCGGTCCTGACCAGGCAGGTTCAAACACAAACACCTAGGACTCTAATCTAGATTAATAGCACTGACCTTTATTATTTCCACCAACGATTCACAAAAAACACCGCCTATTATGACCTCTACGTTATGATCACCACCTACTCTACAGTCTACACTTCACAACATCAATGACAACTGTAACGGTGGTTTAGACTAACCACCCTCAGAGGACACTCTCTCTCTCGTCTCCCAGGTTAATCCCGCGGAGGTTCTGGTTGTGAATGGTTGCAGTCGTGGTGTTGCTGCTCCCTGGGGTGATGATCACAGCTGGGGAGACGTCGATGCCCCGGGTGGAGGAGGCGGTGGGCTGCTGCTGTCGGCTGTTGTTGGTATTGGTGTTGTTGTTGTCAAGGGTGGTGCTGCTGTCCACGCGGTTCAGGTTGGTGACTCCGCTGGACGGCCACACTTCCTCCGGGCTGCTTGTCACTAGGCTGGCCTCGGATGCAGCCTCGGAGCAGATGGACATACGGGCCACGGTGGAGTCCTGGAGGCCGCTGAGGCTGCTGGGAAGGAGGCCTCTCTTGTTCACCAGACCCTCCAACTCCAGGGCATCTCCCTGAGACTCCTCCAGTGAGCGATTGGAGGATCGGTCTGAAGAGCTGTCGCTTGAACGCATCCCTGAGTCAGAGGAGTCCTTCTTATCCAGGAGGATTTCTGCTTGGAATGCTGGCTTGGTCAGAGGCCCGGTGACTTTTTGGGAGGAGAGAGCAGCAGCAGCAGAACCTGCATCTTTTTGAAGTAGAGGTGTGGTGTTGTCTTCTTCTTCTGGGCCTGAGTCGGCATCGCTGGGCAGCTTGTGGTAGTACGACCCAACGCCCTTCTTCTTGGAGGCCGGGGTCCTGGATGAGGAGCTGTGGTCCAGCCTCTCGTCCTCCTCACTGATGGGGTCCAGTGTCTGGGCGTCAGTGCCGGAGGGGAAATCAGCAGAATCACTGGGCTTGGATCCTCTCTTGGTGAGGGACTTGCGGCCGTCTTGGTCTGCTCCTTCCTTGGCCTGTGAGGTCGGGAAGATGATTTAGATGATAGTCAGAACAAGATAGAAATACACAGTATCCTGCTGTACTGGCAGAAGAGCTTCTGTCCCAGGGACTCCTGTCTCTCCTCCATGTGCCAAGACAAACTGACGGTAAAAGCCAACATTTTGGAAGCAAAATGCAGACCCATTCCCTACCGTCACAGTTTGGAATAAGAATTGACATAACGTTAAGATAAAATAGGACTTTTAGAAAAATATTATGTCCAACATCCCACCCTTTAAAAACTGTTGGGGTTCATAAGTGTTTAAAAGTGGTTGATTATTATGTGTTTTCTTTTTGGCTGACTTTGACACCCACCCCTTTGTCTTCTGAACCACTGGATTGCATGAACTGCAGAGGATGGGGCTGCATTGGTCTCTCTCCTCCACTGCCGGACATCTCCAGTTGGGCCATCTGAGCGATGTACTCCCTGTAGGCGTCGTGGTACTCGGCCTGCTGCTTGTCCGTCAGCTTGCAGATGTCATTGGAAGATTCCTGGGAGTTGAGGCTGGACATGCTGGAGGTGCGGTGATTTGTCACCTGAAAAAAGACATTTAAATTTTTTTTTTTTCACAGCTATCGTGAGTAGAAGACATGTCACTGGGCAGAAGACAATGAAGGAAACGAATGCCTCGAATGTGAGAAAGATAGGATGGTGGTGGCGGGGGAACATACTAAGCAGCAATGAAACCCATGCTGTGTTTTCAGTCTTTGGTTGATTTGAATTTAAAACACATCACAAAGTGAGATCATACAAAAACAGCAGCAGGACCAGCTGTCTGTGTGTGACTGGTGCCGCTGCTGGTGTCTCAGAGATTTTGCAAATTGGGAATAAGAAAGGTGAGACCACAGATATCTTATGTTGCTCTGGAAAGTGCTTGTTTGTGTGTAATTTTTCAAAAGAAATAAAAAAAATAAACCCACAAGCTTCAGAGTGTCCCACTACCTTGAGCCACATTCATGTGAAACCACTGGCTAAATTAGTAAATAGGACTTGTGAAACTTGTGGGGCTGCAAATGCTTTTTCACACTCACTCACTCAGATGAGGGCGAGTGTAAATTCTAAGAACAGATGTAACGTCTGTGTGTGATCCTATTTACAGCTGCAATAGAAATAGTATTTTGGAGATATTCACATACAAGCTGAAATTAAGACACAGTTGGTAAAATATGTGTTTAAAGACCAAAACAAACTTCAAGATGCTCTTGGGTGGACTGGTCTCATTTCTGGAAAAAAATGGACAGAGGAAAGAAACACCCTGTCCCAGAGTTTGGTGATAAAAAGCAAAAAACCTAACCTCTAGGTTAATTTTGAGATAACATGGCTAAGATATATAAAAAGTAGAGAATTTATTAATGATACTGGGCTGATAATGGAAATGTAATAATACAATATGCTTAAAATGATTATCACATCCTTAGATCGTTAGTTTCTGATTTTTAGGGAAAAGATCCCAAATATCACAATTGGTTGATATAACAATCCAAACTAAAGTGTTTGGACAATATCACCATATTACCATACATTTATTGACAGAATTGATTAATAGGAAACTCACTTTAATAAAAGTTACAACCAAAATTCCAGTACAAATGACTATATTATGACTATAGTATATTTTCCCCAGTTCAATTCCCAGTTGAACATGTTCAACTTCTGCTCAGGTGACTGACCGGCCAATGGGAGGTGGTGCTGTATCTGGGAGGCTCCTCCAGTCCAACTCCACTGAGCTCCTCAAAACTGAGGTTCAGGCTGAAGGCGGCAGCCTCAGACTGGGCTCCTCCAGATCGCCTCCTGAGCTCCACCTGCTGGATGGTGCTGCCCTGCTCACTCACAGAGCGGGTGTCTTCCTGGAGCAGAGCTTGGCTTTCAGCGTGGCGTTGCTCCAGCACCTGTCCAAATGGAACAAAACTTTATTTGATTAGAGAAAACACAAAGAACACAAAACTAGTATTGACAACTGAGGGAAAAAAAGACACATGACTGAAAAGTGAGAACTGTGAGCTTTTTCCTGAAGTAGAGATCTTCATCTGTCCTCTCTCCTACGCGACAATAACCTTTCTTCACACAGATAACCGTCAGCCATCTTGAACCAGATGGCCCTGCTGGCTGCGTCCTGGCAACACCACAGTGTTTAGCTGTCAGGCCGCTGCAGCGTCCAGCTGCTCCTGTGTGAGCGCCGCATCACATCTACATCTAAAAGTCACCAATCCCAGGCGCTGTTTCAGTATTAGGAGCACAGATAAGTATCTGAGGAAGTGGAGACGTCCACATGTGGTAGTGATTTCAACCCCCCCGGCTCAGTCAGCAGGACGCTCCCTCTTCCTTGTAATACGGATGATCAAATCTCCTGTACATATATCTCAGCACAGCATCATGTCATATTTGTGTGGTTTGTCTTGTCTCTTTTGGCAGTGGAGAAAAGCTGACATGGATATTTTTTTGTTTTATTCTCTTACTTCAAAACAGAGGGTCCTGACCACCAGGCCTTACTGAGAGAAACCAAAAACATATTATTGTGTTTTATTGATTACAAGTGCAGATGTGGTTTTATTTGGAAAACTATTTTGTCATCATATTTGAAAGGCCTCTCGATGGATCGTCAAAATAAAAGTCTGAAGAAAAGTAGATTGAACATTGGCTTCCAAAATAAAATAAAAGTCAATGCAACCTTTACTACGTTATATCTGGCAATATTCAGTCTTGTTTGGTATTGTGTGCTGTATGCTGATACACCTTTAATCAGTCTGTCATCAAAGTAATGTGATGTATAATGACATGTAGAGTGAGTTATTACAAAATGAGGAGGAGGCGGAGGGTTTTTTCTGAACCTTGAACAGAGAACCTTGAACCGACACCAAACAAAGAAATGTTGCCCTGTTGGATTACTTTCAATTATTATATATTTTTTTCAATTTTATTTTTAGAACTTTATTAATCCCTTGGAAGTAACCTTCAGGAAATTATGCCTCTGCATTTAACCCATCACCATAGTGAGAAGGGAATTGTGGACCCAAGTCCACTTCCTTAACCACTAGGCCACCAACTGCCTCACTCTGTTGAAACAAGATAGGTTTCAACAGAATGGTGCGGAAAAGATTTAAAACACTAGTGTGTTCGTTTACTAAATATAGAACTGCTTATGCCACAAAGCTGAAGCTATCAATTGTTTGTTTTTATTGATAAACATAAGTTAATAAAACTAACACATTTTGAAAGACAAAATGAAAATTTGTAAAGAAAGAAAGATTCTGCTGCAGACATTTGACACCATGGAGTTCATTTTACCTAAAACCACTGTCCAGTGTCTCCAGAGTGAGAGACAATGATCATGACAAACTGTTGAAGCTGGACCTGTCACCAATAAAGAGGTCAGTCTGTCTTTAGAAGACTGTTTGGATTACAGCTGTAAAGTTTGTTTGCATGGCTTACTGAAGGCATTGCTCTTCTGCACCACTACAAGAATCAGGAACCACTTCTGTCTGTTTGCAAAAAAAAACAAACAGTAACATTGAAGTGAGGCAATGACAGATGTACTGAGTCTTACCATCCCCCTGAAGAGCTGCCAGTCACCAAAGTTCATCTGCATCTCTTTCTTCAACTCATCCAGGCTGCACTGAGACAACACTCGACCATTTATGTTGGCCTGCAACCCAAAGGAAGATTTTTTATGTATTTTTTTTACATAAAACAAAAGCCTGCATAACAGTGCAAAAACCAATCACTTCAGACAGAAGTAAACAAAAAAGACACACCCTCCTGATGGTGGAGATGTACTGATGCAGCATGGTGGAGTCAATGCCATCCATCAGTTTCAGACGCTCACACACGGCCTCTGTGTTCATGGAGCTGAGCATGGCTGCAGAAGAGACCTACGCAAATACAAGCATCCACAGTTAAAAAAAAAAGAAAAACATCAACTTTGTCCAGGTGGTTGTGTTAGATCTGGGTTACCCGGGCAGGCGCCCTCTGTTAGGGGACACTCTTCACTACCAAACAAGCAACCATAGCTGTCAGGGAGGACATGCAGACCTGTTACTGTGAGGCAGGCACTACTGCAATCCCACACTGTAATTCTCTCCATCAGTCACACAGTGCGAGGGTACATGTAAACAATAGCTGTCAACCCACCTAGATATACTGTTACCTGCCCTTGTTCTTTTCCTTATGTATACATAAGCAACTAAAGTGTGTGAGCAACACTTAGGAGACGGAGTCAGAAAGTCTGCGAGGCCACAGCAGAGCTGAGCTGCTGAGGCGGTGGCTGTCCAGCAGCTACCTTCTAACACAGAGGGGCTGTCGATGCTGTGGACGGCCTGGCAGACGGAGGATGTGCCATCCTGCTGGCTCCAAAACTAAACAAACCTACCCTACCCTCCCTGATCCCACTCCTCTTTTACTTCTTCTATTGCCCTTACACTTCATCCTCTGTTTATCTCTCGTCTTATTTTGTATCTCAGAACCCACACCCACTTTATCTTTGCACACGTCCATCCCTCGGTCATTTCCAACCATTAAAAAACACCATTGCATTAAGGTCTTGTTTTTATTGGAGAGAAGGGAGAGAAAACAGCAGAGTTTAGTTTAGACTGTGAGAAACAGGCACAGAATGGACAACTCAGTACAAAGAAAAAGTTGCTAATGTGTTGGAAGAAGTGGACAAAGGACAGAAGACTGACTCACAGAGACTACTGTTGATATGCAGACCACTAGATTTTTCTCTTGTGTAGAACTACTTTGTTAGTGGGTCTAATGCAGTACTACTGAGGACTGGATACTAATACTTACAAACACACTTTAAAAAAAGTTGGTACAGTTCGTACAACAGTGATCAAAACTATCGTTTGAGGCGTCCACATGAATCACAACAGCGGAATAAATATGTTGTGAAACTAAACAAAACTGAGTTTTCTGTCATTTAATACTTTTCTCAATCCATTTAGTTAATTTTCAATTCAGCTCTAATATCTAATAATTAATTTAATTGACACCATTGCTGTCTTGCATGAGAAAATACTTTTCATGGTCAAGACAGAAAAGTTAATTCTCGCGGCAAAGACTAAACCTTTTCACTCAATTTGATTAGAGAACAAAGTCAATAAAGTTGACCTACTAAAGTAGAAATCTCTCTTTAATGAATTTTCTTTTCAATTTCAATTTTTTTTTACAATTGCCATTGCCCTCCTATGTTAGAACTGTACCAACTTTTTCCAAGGAGGAGTTTGTGTTTAACTCTACTCTGTGTCCTTCTACAGCATGCTCCACAAATCAGTGTCTAGGAGGTTAGGATGCAGCAGATGGAGGCGGAGGGTAGAAACCAACGCTGATGTTCTGATGGAAAGGGCGTGAAAACCAAACGTGTACCTGCTTTAATTTGTAAGGCAGCGACTTTAAAAGCTTCACCAGGAGACAAAGAAAAGCACAGAAAACTGGTGAGACAAATACCACACACTGACATTCACCACAATATTAGGCAGAGGCATTACCTGGGAAAAGACAAAAAAAAGGGACTGAGCAGCAACACATGTTGAAGTCATCATGACCAGGACAAGAGAGACATTGACAACAGTGTAGACAGATATTTATCTGCTTCACAGCAGGAGGGGAGGAAAGTTCCCTCGGAGCTGCTGAGCAATCCGACTAGGAATAAAAAAAAAATGATCGTGGCTACGGAAGCTGGATTATTACAATATTTTGTTATTGTTCCATTGAACAGGCTCTAACATTCCTAATCTTTCCACACAGAAGAGCGACAAAGGCAGACAAAAAAATGCCACTGAGAAGAAGACATTTCTCACTCCAGGAAAAAGACTTTGAAAAACACTGCCTGATCTGACTGAGAGAACATGATCTAAGAACAAGAGCGAGAAGTGTAAAAGTCTGCAAATGTGTGTATGTGTGTTCTTAAGTATACACTCTCCATGTGTGTCTGTGTGTGTATGTGTGTGTGTGATAAGAAGGTAATTACAGCTGGGCTGAGCTCAGGGCTGGGCAGAAGGATGGGGAAGAGGAAACAGAGCTCTGCGAGGGAGGAAGCATTTTGGTAAGGAGATAAGCTTTACCAGCGCAGGGCTCATTGTGAGTGTGTGTGTCTGTGTGTGTGTGTATGTATGGTGCTGCCAGCACCAACAGTTGCTCTGATGATAATCCCGGCAGACCCAGGAATCCACACTCTCACTTATATCAGCGAGGCAATTACACTGAGCTCCGCCTGCTTACATATGACAAAGAGTCACATACAAATGAGCGAGTGTGTGCACACACGCGCATCCGCGTTCGCAGATTTGCAGAAAATATGGGCTTGCACAAGCTCTGCACACAGAGATAAAGTCGGAAGCAGAAGGCGATGATATGAGCTAATGTATGGCCGAAAGAAAGAAGGAAATCGAAGGGTGAAAAGGAAAGTGAGGAATAAAATTTACACCCAGTAACAAAAGAGGGGGAATATATCTGGAATAAAATTCAGGAGAGAATTAAAGCCACAAAGGCAGCGGTTAAAGAAGCGGAGTGATGAAGTGTTACACAAAAATCTATATTTAAATCTTCCGTTCAGCTTTTCTAAATGCACACTGGCGGCCCACTGATAAGACAGGAGTTTTACCATGAAAGTTGTACGAACAGTGGCTACATTATTCCTTATATGTGTGACTTTTCTGAGTGTAGTAGCTGAAGTTATTTCATTTTAAGTTGTTTTTTTCACTCATTAGGAAGTAAGAACTAAAGTCTGTGCTTTTACTGTTTTCATTATCTGAGAGCCATGTGACCCTCCCTCAGACACACTGTACTACCAGACATATTAAACATGCAACGCAAAAGATGACAGTGAGCGTCCAGTCAGCAGACAAGTAAACAGAGGACAATTTCACTATTTACGTAATGACAAATCTACGCGTGCAAACTAATGCAAGTTCTTGCACTAACTCTGGTCATGTTACCATTGAGGGGTCAGAGGGAGAGGAGGGGAGGCTTTCCCTGGCATCCTCCACAATAACATCCTAACAATTGCAAAGACATTAAGACAAGGACTGAATGAACAGCTAATAATAACTGGAATCATCAACCTAGTAAGAAATACTCCAACACCAGCCGGCAGCTGGTAGAGAGCGCTGGGACAACCATTTAAATGTGATATTTTTAAGTATTTAATGTTGTTGGGTTATTTAATTATATAGTAATTAATTAAATATATATAGCAAGTTTTCCTTTAAATGGAAAACGTGTCATTTTTAACATGTAACACTTCCTTACTATGCTCAAAATACCATTACAAGTGCTATGCAATTCAAATTAATTCCTCACCTCAGACCATAATTTGTCAGAAAAATAAGAACAGGCCAAAATTAAACAACATTTGGCCAGTATAAAAATGATGTCCATAAAAAGAGGAGAACAAAAGTGCTTTTTTTTTAAGGACCTGTGAAAGTGTATAAAGTGTATAGAGTGGATAAAGCCTACGGTTTTGGAACTGGTTGATACTGCACAGTACTTGCAAAGATATTTTCAGTAAGTTTATAATCATAAAGCTTTAAATAAAAATGATAAAAACCACCTGCTGGGATGTAGTCTCCCTTCTAAGCTCAGCAACAATAAAGATAAACATTTTTGTTGTTGCTGAAAGTATTCAAAGGTCAAAAACAGAGGCATTTTATAATCTGTGATATTTGCAGACTTTAAATATTCACTCGGTTTGAGTGATTACGGTTATGTGATTGCAGTACCCACTTGAGTGTAAAGTAAAAGTTAACAATGGCTCCTTTTGGCCCTGCTGCTTTACTTACGAGTCCAGTGGTTTCCTTTGGATGGCTGGATGGTTTAATGGAGTGATGCGAGGATGTGGGAACATAGGAGAAAGATCGTGGCATTTGATACACATGATGGGGAAAATAAGGCTACAGGGATAAAAAAAAAAGAGGGAGGATGGGGAAGAGAAAAGGTGAAACAAATAAATAAAATGAATGGGAAACTAAACACAAGAGTGACAACAAACAAAAACATTGCTAAAATAATAATTCTACATGGGCTGATTAGAAAGACAAGGTTGGGACATTCATCTGTTATCTAAATAGATTCTATTGTAATAGGACATTACAATGCAGTGGAGGGATTAGAGATTGAGGGAGATGGGAGTGTAAAGGGACTAGAACTGTACCGTGGTGACAGGAACTGTCGATTCTGTTGCTTCTAAAGAAGCAAACACTGATTTGTAAACAGAACCTCAACATATTGAAACTGGTATTTATCAGGCAACAAAATATGCATTTACATTAGGTCACCTTTGCTATAAATTAATAAAAATGTACTTTGCTTGTGTTGTGTTAACACCTCCATTCATAGGCTGGTAATTAAGACTATAGGCAGACCAGTGTATTACAGGCACGTATCTCTAAGACGATAGTTAGTTTGCATTTGTGTTTTTGGAAGTTTGGGCCTGTTTTGTCAATCAAAATATTTTGTGGAAAAAGCAAAAACATTCTGAAAATGATAAGTGAATTATTTTTAATATATTTACTTATTTAGGGGGGTTAAATGTGGATAAAATTTGTTTTATTAAATAATAACTACTGGTCTGGTAATTTGAAGATAGATTCCCATTGTGTCTCACCCTGTTGTAGAATGGATGCTGTGGCCCGGTCATCCCACTGAAGTAGGAACTGTGAGGCTGTGGAGGCAGAGAGCTCGTGTAGGAGCCTGCTGGGGAACAGGCACTGGAGTGCTGGTTGTAACCTGACTGGGGACGGGGCACTGCCTCTTGCAGCGGCAGCGTGGGATAGGTCACTCCACCGATGTGCATTTGCTCCCTGGCCGCACGCACATCTAGGAAATGACATAGAAAGATTGGAAAATAGAACAAGAGCAGAGGGAGAGAAGGAAGTGTTTATCAGTGATGCTGATGATCTTGTCTTGGCGATGACTGTAAAGAGCCTTCAGATCCACCCACGCGTCAATAAATTTGCTTTATTTCATCATCTCAAGAGATTTAAGATGGTTTGCAAATCCACATAGGGAAAAAATCATCAAACAATCAATGCGCACAAGAGTGAAACTTCATGATTCTTAAAGCACAAGGGAATACAAAGAGAACATTGTTCCTGGACATGTTCTCCTCATCCAAAATACAAGGCAATCATGGAGCTAATACCAGAGAGAAAACAAACATGAATACGATGACTAAATCAACTTCTAACTAAAATATTTTTTGCCTTTTTTATATCTGTTAGTGCATTAAACGCAGAAAACGGCGGGCTTGCTGAATTTTGTCTTTTCCCAATACTACACGACCCATGTGACGACTTTGGCGCGTAAAACCCTTTGTAGTCCCCGACAAACGAAACGGCCAAAGACCACCGACCATGTGAAGTGGAGTGTGCTGCCACAATTGTTTTCACATAAATCAGTTTGATTTGGAATGGTGGACCAGGAGAGTGGGGAGCTTTGGTAGAATCTCCCAAATTAAAGTTCAATAAGCCCTGAGGCAGAACAGAGCGGCTCTGTGTCGCTGGCAAGAAAGTAAGAACCAGAAACAGAAGCAGGCACCAGAATGTCTCCTGGTTATACAAGTGGCTGCTGAATGACACACAGAGTGAGACCCAATCCAGCCTGTGAACACAATGGGGGCCTTATGATGTGAGTCAGCTTCAGGGGCGGGTATCAATGACAGTACTGCCCACTGGCTGACCACAGGACACAGCGCACCAAGTACCTGGCCGTGGAGTGAAGGGCGGGGAGTGTTGATCGTCTTTTGCTCCAAGAGGTGATGAAAATACCTGCATTGCTCATGAGTCAACACAAGCAAATAAACATATGTGCTGGATACGTACAGTTAGAGCAGACCAGACTAGGCGTCCAGTTATAGGTTCTAGTCATCTGTTCCCTCAGTGACTCAAGTTCAGCATTTTGGAGCAGATTTTGTGAGTTTTCTGTGGTTCCACAAAGCTGTGAGGCAACGGCATCACACTAGGCGTCATTGACACGCCTGAATGGACAACATGAACACTGACGCATGGAGGCAAAAGCGCAGGGCTCCACAATGATGCTGTATGACGTTGTTGCAACCAAAAACTGTGAAGGTTCGAGTTAAGGATAAAATTGAAACTTCATTGATCCTGTACAGAGGAAGTGACTGGAAAGAAAAGCTAACTCCTTGTCATTACAAAACGAAATGTCACCTCTGCATTTTACCCATCACCAAAGACAGTCACCTCAGAGGTATCCTGGCAGCTGCGGGATTTGAACCTGGAATTCTTTGGACCCAAGTCTGGTTCCTTAACCACTAAAGCACCTCTGCCCTCTACCCCATTGCATTCCAATAGCCAAGGGTAGAAAAATTATAAATGGGGAGAGATCCAGAAGAATTCAAATTATAAAGTGCAGAATGAGAGTGTGACAGTTACTGCACATGAACAGAATATATTGCAGTGAAGATGAGGCTCAGTACTGAGGGACAGAGAGTAAGAGAGACAGAGGTGGTGTTATGGTGGTGAGGATGAACGGCCGACTGAAGTGTCTAAGTGTTCCCGTGTCTTAAGGCAGATGGAGGAGGATGAATGTACAGTAACTAATATAACAATCACACAGTTCTGTTTGTGAGACCCTCTCGTCATTTGATTGTTTGGAAATAAAAAGCGGAATCTTGGGACATGGAGAGAGGCAGAGGTGGTATCTGGGAGCTTCCAGCAGTCTTCATTAATGGAGCAGACCCTGCTACACTGTCCTGAGTTCATGTCTGCCAAATGAACTGGCAAAACAATTTAACATAAAAACCCAGAAATCACAAAGAGGACAGTTCTGCTTTATTAAAGCCGACTATTTTTTGTTGTTTTATCAATATTGTTGATATTTAAAACATTTTTTTAGAGGTTAATTCCTGAGGGCTTTTTTGTTATTGTATAATATTTTGGGTCATGACTATGACTCACCTTGATGCATAGTTTCCCTTATAAATCAATGAAGGATTTTTTTTTTATTTTCTAATTGCAGCTCAGACAGCCAGCAGTTGTCAATTGTTTGAGGCCTCACTCTAAGTACTAACTGTACTGTAGCAGGGGTGTCAAACTTGCGGCCTGTGGGCCATTTGAGGCCCGTTGAACGATATTCTGCAGACATTTTTGAATTTCTAATAATATTTTATAGATTTGTTCTCCACATTCTATGGTAAATTCTATAGTTCTCAAAACCCTGATCCATACCCTGAATCTTCCTTCTGGTTCAGTGAGTGGTCCTCAACTTATTTGAGTTTGAGTCCCCCGTACTAAAGGTGGTTGGGACTATGGTTGACAACCTGATGGGAGTTACCTGCTATGATCTCTCTCAGTTTGGGGTCCAAATTGACGGTACAAGGAAGAAACATATCCACATCTCTGGCCGTGAGGACAGGTGTCCTGGACGACAGGAACACCTCAAAGCTACGGATGTCTCCATCAATCTCCAGCAGTGGCTCCACATCCTTGGTGGTGGGAATGTTCTTGGAGATTCTGTCAAGAGAGAATTTTAGAGCACATTGAAATTATAATCATAAAGTATTTTTATACATGGGTTAACTAAAAAAATGAAGCACAAATGCTTTACGAAAGTTTGACGCAAAACTCTTCAGTGGTGCATCCGCAGCTGCTAAACGCAACACATCAAATTCTGATGAAAAACGAAAAGAGGAAATAGTGAGCACCACTGTTAAGATTGAAGAGATATGCAACAGTCATCATCATCATGAGAACGGCAAGATAAGTGGATTTAGAAAAGGCGAGATAGTGGAAGGAGGGACGTTGGAGGACAGACAGAGCGAAGGATGTTATCTTTCCTCAGCAGAGGAGGAAACCTGAGTAGATGACAATCTTGGTAATTTAAACAAGAAGCAAACAGATGCACGTCACACTGCAGTGCTGCAGTTGACATGATGTTTGTTATCGCAGCATTCGAGTAAACACAATGTTTGGAGGTTGCGCCATTATCGTGTGATGTGCCATTTCCTGTTTTTACTGCAGAAAATAGTCTTAATTATAGCAAGAACGGTTTATAGATTTGAGTGTGGGAGACAATTAATTATATAATTACATTGACGGTGTAAATATATCATTTAATATAATATACAATGTTTAACATTTGTCCACCACTTTTTTCCAAAAATAATTTTAAATAAACTCTAGGTTTTATATGAAATTTGCAGATCTTCTGGTAGGGGTGCTACAACTTTTAACAGTCTTGACAAGAATCTCTAAAGATATGGGTAAAACCCCAAGTCTTCTTACTTCATATACTGGACTGACGCCAGACAAACAAAATCTATAGCTTTGTGAGTTTCTTGCTAATACCAAGAGGGTAACAAGACAAACTGTGGGCATTGTGGTCATTATTAAGTCATTTCTACAAGAGTAAAGTTCAGTTTCTGGGGGGTTTTACCATGACATTTTGAAGCTCAATACAATGTATTCAATGCATTTTTCATATTAAGAACAATTGTAAAAACAGTCCTTAGCTTAGTCGTAATACTTACATATTTACTATTGCTATTTACAAAATTTGATACATAAATAATGTATACAAAAAAACATTAACAACATACTAAAACAACTTTTTTGGTATGCATAGTGACGTTTAATAAAAACATCTGTATCTATATAGACATATATGTTTAGATATATCTATAGATGTACATATATGTATATATAAACTAAAAATAAATTTATATATATATATTTATATGTCACTGCCCTTTGTTCAATAAACAGTAAAAATCAATTTTAACTGTCAAATAATTACCAAGGCTTTCTATGAAAAAAAAATCTACAAAGAGATTTGACACCAAAGCAATCAGCGCACTGATCTGGAACATTTAAATGTGAAGATCTGACACCGGCCATTCATCACGAGTGTGTCTGCAGCTCTTATCAGAAGAATCAGACTCCAGCAGAAAACAGACTTTTTTCATGTCTAGGTCCATTTCTCATTTCAAATCCTCTCCATCATTTTAACACTGGATGTTTTTTTTTCTCAATTTTTCTCACTTGTTGTTTAACCTCCCCTCTTTTCAGGTCAGCTCTGAATCTGCTCTCCTCTTGTACATCACAGTCTGGATACTGATATAAGCCTAGTCTGTGCAGAGTCTGAACTTTGGAACTCTGATATAGATCAACAGTATTATTAACAGCCTGTGAGCAAGTATCCACATCTGACAAACTCCTTATATATTTTGAATACTTAAGGTTTTCGCTAAATTCACCTCTACTTCTGTTACATAATTTTCATTGTTAGACCTTTGGCTGATTTTCCAATCTAGACCACTTCTGGCTCTGCACCAGGTGGGGTTCCAGTCTTCTGTTCAAGGACAATTTGACAGGACAGATGGTTGATGATGGACACATCTGCTGGTGGAGGTCTAAAGCCTGTGACCTTGTGGTTACAGGATGTCTGTAATAAACGATAGGGGTCTAGAGAGGAATATAATATGTGTGCAAGACATTTCTTTGGTTCTGTATTACATCAGGAAATTAGGTTTGATTTGGATACTGTATTTGATGTAGCAGTGTGGCTTTCCAATCCCTTATTTTACTGTCAAATATCCTATTTTTTTAAATACACACACCTTCCTTTGTGGAAACGGCATCAAACATGTTTGTAAAATTATCAAGCATAAAAAATGGAGAATTAATTCTTTTCGGGGTATCCTTTGGGAAATTATAAGGAATATGAGTCAAAATTTCAGGACCAAAAATTCAGATGGAAAAAAAAAATCCAAACCTCAAGCGTACCAAGCCAATACCCAGTCTCAAATGCTAAACTCATAAACAGGCCTCAGTAACACCAGCACACAGCATTGTGGAGGACAAATCAACCTATTGGATTATTGTTGGTATGAACAGATATGCAAAATTAGTTATTTCAAGGGCAACTGGACACAGTAGGTTTCCCCTCTCTTCAGTTCTAGCCGAGGTGACTCCCTCTTTTAGCCTTTGTTTTCGACAACAACCTCCCTATCAGAGGTATGCAGCTTCTTTGAGGTTAAATATCAGGACTCCCCTGTAGTCGGTTAGAACTGAAGAAGCCTCTTGGATGAAGAGGTGAAACATCTTCAAGAAACCTACCATGTCCAATAGCCCTCAAAGTAACTCATTTTTGAATTGAATGACCTGGATGACTGAGAATATACACAGATCTGAGCAGATTTATACTCCAGTTGCAATATTAGTATCTGGTATGAAAGGTTTATAGAGCCATCCTTAACTGTAACCTGTACACACTGTCATTTGAGCTCCACCAAAGACTCAAGGCAGTGGCGTACACATACACGCACGTCTGTAGGCCTGTCTGACTTGGTTTTCTCATGAACTATATTATCCCTACAGAGGCAGAGAGAAGCATGTAATTTTTTTCCTCATTTCCAGCTGGCTTTCTGCTGTTTGTTTGTGGGTCTGCAGACACAGACCAACAGGAGCCAGTGAGTCACACACAAACACACAGACACACAGGACACTTCCCTTTTGCTAAATTCAGAACACCCCACAAAAGTCTTTTTTTTTTAGGAATCCCAAGTCTTTTTATAGAACCACCCAGCGAAAATCCACAAAGTTTTGCTAGTTTGTACCAGGCATTGTTATGTCTGTGTGAGTAAGGCAGAGTCTAAAACTCAAATAATATAAAGACCACTGTCCCACTGTTATTTCACCAAAGTGCTGCATCAGCTATCAATGTGAAATACAAAAGAAAAACATGGTGTTTTATAAGAAGTTTCCCACAGACTCTGTGTAATATAACATTACAGCTGAGTAGAAATAACAAAAACAAAACAACAAAGAATGAACCAGAAGGAACCAGGGTTTTGGGAACTATTAGAATTTACCAATAAATGTGGAGAGCAAATCTATAAAATATAAAAAATTACCATATATTTACTGTTGAATGACACAATGCTATAGTGAAGTACAGAACAGTACATTAATCTGTTAAAATACTGTGATGGTCTGTTTAGATCATTGCAATACATTTATTATCTGATGAACATCCGTCATCAGCGCTTTATCAACCCAGCAGTTGATCAACACTGGTCTTTATGAATGAGAAAACTGCATTGGATGAAAGTGAATAGTGCACCATGGGAAAGTCTACCACTACCATTGAGTGCATCCAACATGAACATTTTTGTCATTTTTAACCTTCGGTAAATCCTCTTTATAAATCTTAGTAAAACACACTAACATCAAACCTTTGTTTCAAGGCGTGGGCCACAAGATAACAGTCCACGGGCCACACGAGTCCCAAGTGACGCTAACTTGAGACCCCTGTAGTAAGGCCATTAGTTTAAAATTATGCAATGACCATTTTGCATTAGAAGTCTGATTAGACATTTAACCAAGAAACAAAAGGTGCAGCACAAAGCATCACAGACCTTTGCTGACTCACACAGGTTTCAAGGCACATGGCAACATAAGAAACACAACAGTACAACAAGCTCCAGTCTCTATGGGACAATCAGTGAACCATCCGTGATGTTTACTCCTGGTTGTGTCTTTCTTGGTCATACTCCGGTGTCTTGTTTCATTGGTGGCATCACTAATCTCTCCCTTCCCGCCGCCCTGTTTAGTCCCTGGTCATCATTTGGAAACAGGTCAGTGAAGCTCTGTTTCCAAAGGCGATGTCGACATTTGATATCAACTAATGGAATGCACCAATGGTAAGATTGTGTGTGAAGTTTATTGGTTTTTCTCTGCTGAAAGACAAGTTTGACAAATTTTTTATCCCCGTCCTTATACAATGACTGCAACAGGAACAAAAAGAACCATTCAATATTCGTTTAATAAAAAGACGTACACAAATGTAACAGATGGAGGGAAGAGGGACAGCAGTATTGGAATACTAATGAACCTCACAGCTGATGTTTCACTACAGTTTTTCTGGCCAGTATGTTGATCAGCAGGACAAACAATTGCTCGCTGGATGCCCACAGCCCTTTGTAAATGAGGTTTAACCAGCGTAAATTACTTTTTTTTTTTTTTTTTTTTGCTGATAACAAATGATGAGTTGTTGGCATTACACAATTGACGCAAATCACTTCAGACTTAGTCATCCTTACAGTGAACAGATGACATGGACTAAATTAACAAAGCCATTTTTATCAGACATCAGCTGCCAAACGACAAGATGGATGTAAGGGCTGAGGCGCCCCCATACGTCAGCATAGCGTGCTACTTCCGAACAGGCGGAGAAAGATTAAGATGAAGGAGGGCAGGCATCCTGGCGGCTTTCCTGCACAATGGGTCCATTGACAGGACAAAACTTAAGCTTGCAGTAGAGAAATTCATTTAGGTCCAATGATTTTTTTTTTTTTGTAGAGTGGCTACACCAGTGCTTTCCCCAACTTATCCAAACGCTAATAGGGCCCCAAGGTGGCTGAAGACCAGCATTTGTTCTCCTCTAAAACTCCCACATGCTGCATGCAGCTGATGGGAATGAGCAGAATCCAGCACTCCAGCACTTCCGACCACTCTTTTGGGCAACAAAACTATGAATGCGCCACTTGACTTTGTTTTACAGCTGCCCTCTGTGCTTACGGACGACATGCGCATGCATGCCACACAGAGTTGGTCACGCTGCCAAACATTTCCATAAAGGGGCCCAAAGACAAGGACAGAGGGAGAAAGAGACCCCCGCGGAACAGACACATTGTGTTTGAAGAGCTCAAGAGTTTCAGAGAAAGACACTTTGTGACCATTACAACAGTGTGTGGGTGAAGAAGTTAACCAGGCCCAGGTCCGACACATTCCGTCAGTGGCTCGAGTCATGTCGGAGCCACTGGCGTGGTGTCTGCCATGTGCATGAATAAAACTGAAGAGGCTCTCTGCAGAAACAATGGACGGACAGACGAGAGGCTTTCTGGGCTGTGGAGCTTTTTACATTACACTAGAAGCTGCTTTAAATTGCCATTTCCAGACAATTGCGCAAGAATATTTTTCGTATATGTCAAAAAGTGCTTTGTGAAAGGGAGGAAAATATAACATCTATCTTTTAAACATTTTATTTATTGCTGTAAATCAGTTTATTTTAGCAAAGTGGACATGATACATTTCTGTCTTCTCCTGTCTCTATTTCCTGTCTTCTTGCCTTCTTGTCATTGCTGTGCCAACTGACAACTTGCGGCAGCTTCTGCTTTCCATACATAGTGGTGGTGAAGTTTAGTCCAATAATTGGAAGTCTTCTGTACTAAGCTGGACCTGTGCATCTCTGCACAAACCGCAGAGACAAGCAGGCTAATGGGAAACACACCAGGCTGATAAAAACCAAGCAGCTTTGGAGCGAACAACCTCTCCATGAGACAAGCTCAGGACTCAGTGGTTCCCCAAAATGTTGATTAAACTCATATGCAGAGTCAGAACTGAGGCTCCTTGTTCCAGACCCCAAACCTTAACTGAACCCTCTATTCTGAGCATCTAAGGCCTCATTCTTGACAAATAGTAAAACACTAAAACCTCAGCTCGGTGATTTATTTGCAGAAGGAGAGATTGAAGAAACATACGGTAAAAGCACAGTTTGTTCATTATGACACTTATTATTACCACAGAGTTCATATCAGCACTGTGGTTGAAATGGCCATCAGATGGAGCTCTAAAATAATAGGAGTCAAGCGGCTTGGACTGCCAAAGTGAGGACAAATATGTTTTTTTTGCAAGAGATAATACATATGAAATGAATGTGCCGCTGGGCTGAAATCCATAGAGTTAGTGGTTAACTCTGCTTGGAGTATTCAGACTCAAGCACTAATCCTCACACAATAGAACAGACCCGTCAGACAAAAGATCGGAAAGCGATAGAGGAATTCCAATGAATGTGTGATTTAGAGAGACAGGAGAGAAAATGGTGCCAATGTTTTGGAATGCGTCTCTGAAATTGTGGCGAGCAGAAACCTTGTGCTGATACAAAAAAGGCACCTAGAACCAAATTCACAGAGCTGAAAACAAAAACTGAAACCAATGTGATAACAAGATGTTGTAGAACACCAGCTCCTGAGCAAGACCAAAATATTTAACAGTACCGTATATAACAATATTTGACCCATCTTGTCACCAAGGTAAGACAGGGTCATTTCCACCCAGAGGTCACTCACAGCTATATAGACGTTTTTCTTACACCTTAAGTCATACTTGAAACAGAAAAGGCAACAGAGCCTTCTCTTGTTTCACAACCACCAGACTAATCCCTCGACCTTGGCTTACTGCAAGAAATAAAAAGGGCTTTAAGGATTTTCTGAAAAAGAATGCAGTGTGACGTTCATTTTTCTTCCCCACATGGTAGGCCTCCACGCACCCAAACACACACGTGTTCTGTGTCACCTGTAAACAATACCAATTTTATTTATCCTATTTTTTTTTAAACTTTAGACAGCTCAGCCCAGCATGAAAAAGTGTAGGTGGAGTGGGCAAGTGTGACTCACGTCTAACACGCAGAAAACACCTGAGAGTTTGAGGAATAGCACACACACACACACACACACACACACATCTAGTCAGTGTCAAGCTGTAAATAACAAATTATTATTATTTACAATTATTACGTACAGATTAAGAACTCTGACAATCAAATGTGCTGCTGAAGGTGGCGAAGGCTGATTCATACCTGACTAACTGATGTCAAACACATGGAGATTAGTACGATACAGAAGCCTCGGCACCACCCCAACCCACACACACACACACACACACACACACTCACCCCAATGGTTTTCCAAACCCTCACCTCATTTACTCTCTTACGCCACGACCAATTGAAAGGACAGGTAGGGTCGTAGTAAGGACAAATACAGAAAAAAAGGAAAAATTGCAGACCAGTTTTTATGGAAATTTCTCTTGATATTTTAGTGTTACTGGCATTAGTTTGTCACTGGTAACATTTAGCCTAATATAGAAGACTTTTTGAAGGATTCTTCTGTATAGGTTACTTTACGTTAAGTCCCTGGTGGTCTAGCAAGTAGGATTCGGCGGTGAGAGGGTTCGATTCCCAGTCAGGGAACTAATTTGGCAAAGTGGTTAAGGAAACGGACTACTGCTTTGAATTCCCCATACTGCCAATTTACCACTGAAGTGCTTTGAGCATGGTATCGTCCCCATGCACTGCTCCAGGAGCTGGCTGCCCCATGCTCACTATAGTGATGGGTTAAATGCATAAGGCATAATCTCCTGAAGGATACTCCCAATGGATTAATAAAGTTCTAAAAATAAATATAATAAAAAGAAATGTAAAACCATGGACCACTGCTCACAAACCAAATCGTATTATGTGCTTAAGAAGCTAGCTTTACGTAACTTGTTTTTCTTTAGAAACTTAAGATCATGTAGTTTGCAGATGTAGGAAGATAAAAGGATAATAGAGTTAAACTCAGAAAAATAAGTGATGTTTTCGGACCAACCAACCCTGTTTTAGTATTTCTTGTGACTGGAATCACACTTTTAACGCGTAACAAAAACAAGCAAACACACAAACATAAAAGACACAAATGTACACCGAGGAATAAGGAAAAATAGAAAACCAGTTTCACTAATGTAAATAGCCATGTGGGAAACAAGGAGAGCAGCCACAGTTGGTGCGCGTCCACCACCTGGACCATCTTCCTGTGAGCAGCGGTACCGCCTTCGGCAATGAATGCACAGGGGACATAAACACAAACCAATGGCGGAGATTTGTCCCGCAGTAATCCTGCTGCTATCTGGTGTGACACTGCTAGGTTTTCACACATTTTGGTTCACACTTTATCTTCAAAAACCTCCAGAGATTAGATTTGTTTTTCCTCTTTATGCCCTTTCTTATCTTTTCTTACCTCTTCCCATTTGCCAGTTTTATCTCATGCCAGCCATACCTTCTTATTTAGACTATGCCTGTTGTTCATCTGTTGCAGACTCAGGGACACAAAGTTGTCTTATCCCACAAACTCTAATTTTGCTCTCATCAAATGGCTTTCCAGTGGGACATATATTTGCCACGCTTTTCGTTTATGGCTTTTTTTTGTAATGAAATACATAGTTGAGCCTAACATGTCACACAGGAAAGGCGGAAAAAGCTATTTGTGAGCATTAATGGACCATGCGCTCTAAGAGAAGTGTCACAAATTTTATGGCAATTCACATGAACAATGGGCCTTGTGGCAATGAATAAAAGCTTTATTTAAGGGCATAAAAAAGTTTTGAAAGGTTTTCCTTTCTTTTTAAAAACTAAAAAGAGGACAATCTCCATTATTAAGGAGGTTATTAAAGGATTGCACATAAAAGGAATCAGCCACAGGAGCTTTGAAAATGTGTTTTTATCTCAGCACATAATTGCAGCTAAATTACAATAATTGTGCCACTTAAGCTAATCCTGAATAAAACGAGTGTCATCTTAATGTTTAAGTGCTTCGGATATAAGAGTGTCTAATTAAAACCAAATTGCCTGGCTGTGTATTTGTTCAGAGTTTGACTAGCACAAAGAAAGGGGAAAGTTTTTAAGTGACCGCCTCCACACATCCTCTAAGAGACGACAAACGCAGCTTGAGGTCGACAAAACACAGAAGACGACTAAAAGAGGGAAATGCATTTTTGAGCTATGTGATACAGAGCAGAACATTTGTCTGATCTTTTTTTTTAATTAAAGAAGAGAAAACAGTGAGAGATGGAGACACTGTGACGAACGGCACTTAACGAACAGGAGTTATTGGGCTGCGTTCTGCCGCCGTCACCGTGTGAACATGTGTGTGTGTTTGTGCATATCAGCGTTTGGTAAATTTCGCCTGCATCTTGGGGTCTGATTAATTACACTGAATCTCAGAGGAGTAAGGAGTGACATATGTTCTTGCACTGGTGTGAGGGTTAGGTGTCTGTGTGTGTATCGCACACGAGTGTAGCGTGCACATGTTTTTATGTGTGATTTGTAGAGTGTGGATACATATGTTCAATTACAAATGCATGAAGTGGCAAATATCTTTTGTGGGCTAAGCCTTGTTTTTGTAACACCCTGTATTTTGCCACAAAGCCTTTGTGTGTGCGTGTGTGTGTGTGTGTGTAGGTGTAACGAAGAGAAGATACAGGTGCAGTGCCAAAAGCACACTTGTGAGTGCGACTGAGGGCATCCTGGCAAAGAGAGGGCACCAGATGTCAGAACAGTGGTAGAACCTGCTTGGTGGACCAGTCACACTTTTTGAACTGATAATGGAATTATTGCATCCAAGAATAAACTGTAGCAGGGATCAACTACACCTGTCCTCATACATCTATAGGTTGGAATTTATATCTAAACTTATCAGGAGCTCTGCTTGAATATACATTGTATGCATACATATGTTTTTTTTTTTTAATTGAAAATGTATCATACTAGGTGAACACACACCAGAAACCAACAACAGCCAAAAATGGACCAGATACAGAAGGTGTTCTCTCCTGCTCACTTGAAGCAACAACACAGCGTAGCTTTCCCTGTAAATGTCTGAGTGTAACGTAATGAGTCCAAACAACATCAAGGAAATAAACATTCAAAAAGGCAATTTACCAGTATTTGTAAATGGCACGGCAGCTTCAGAGCAATAACCATGAAGCAGGAGCGAGCTAGGTTAGCCACAGTCGTTAAGTTTCTAATGGCAGCTAAAACAAGGAACAAGTGACTCCTATGAGAGACAACAATGAGGAGGAAGAAATGATACAGCTGAAATGACTGTCACAAGGCTGCAGGCTCCGAATTCAATTTGCCACGGAGGGAAGAAAAAAAACAAAAGTGTGGTTTAGGGTTTGTTAATTTGACTGCAAACACGACGGTCAGCTCCGAACACGCCGTCCTTTGTTTGCTGTTGGGTTTCTGTGAGTGTGTCAGAAAGGCCACAGCGTTGGCTCACGGCTCAAGCTGTAATTTATAGATTTCCCAAAAGCGCTAACAGAAAACTTTAGCTGTGCTCTCTGTGTGGATGTGTGTGTGGATTATTAGGCTTTAACCACTATGAGCCACTTTCATACAGACAGTGCCATCATTGTTACACAATGCATGCCGTGCTGCTCTCCTGCATTAGTCTAGTCAGCTCTGGGACTGAACATTAATGATAGAATTGCTAAGGTTATTAACCGATTACACATTCTCCATCAGATTAGGAAGGCTGTACTGGCTCGCTCCCTCTGTGGGAATTAAAGCTGCACATTTTGAGTCCCACAATGACACCTCACAGACGCTTTTCTAAGGAAGCATGTTATTGCCAGACAAATTAGCTAAAAACAGCTTACAGCTGTTTTGGAAAATGTGTGTGCCACTGCGAGATATGAGAGGAGCTGGGTTAATGTTGTTAATTCCTTCCAAAAGAAAATTGTGAGGTGCGATCTCAGTAAGGTTGAGAAACCTCTGCTGAATGTTTTCTACTCAATGTTTCTGACCTTTCAGTCCTCTGGCAGTATTTCTATGGGTCAGTCAGGGGAATTCTGCACATAAAAACTTGTGATATTGGGAATATCGGAAGGAGAATTTGGCTGTTTAGAACAGTGTTCCCCAACCTTTTTTGCACCACTGACCGGTTAAATGCCTGGCACTTTTTTCACGGACCGGTCATTAAGTTGTTTGTTCTGAAATATTTTCCTACCTATAAAATCTTCTCACCTGAATAAATTGGTTTCTCGAATGCACACAGCCTATAACTTTTTCCTACCAGACCGGTATAAAAGTTAGAATCTTGTATCAAAGACTTGATGCGTTATTTTGAGTTTATTGTTGTTGTCTTCACTGAGAAAATAGTTCCTAATCAAATATAGTTACATCACTGATGATGGAATCCTAGCCATTCTATTGTTAAGTACTTTTGTGGATATGGGTATGGATCAAATGTAAGTAATAGCCAGATGGGGCCGAAAGGAAACATTATTTCTCTGCGGCCCGCCACCAATTCAGCCACGGACCAGTACCGGTCCCCGGTCCAGTGGTTGGGGACCACTGGTTTGGAATAGATCCTTTGCAGGACAAAAGCATATGTGCTTCTGTAGTTAGATTTTGCAGTTTAGATCTGTCTGTTGGACCATCTTCATCATAAAAACACAAAACCATCAGCATAATTTAAATCTGTCACAATAACTCTTTTAAGATAATATAATATGTTATACGTATAATATAAATTATATGTATAATATACAAATATGTTGTAAAAACCAATTCAATCAATCATTGTAAATACAGGACAAATGTTCTGTATTTATGGCTTACACAAGGTCATTACTACTAAAATTCTGGTGAATATTTGCAGCCGCATATCACCAATAAAAATTAAGAAAACAACGTCAACAACACTGTCTTTTTACTGTGTGCCTACTTCACAGTGTTGGAGTCTGCCCTACAACGAGCAACGAGGAGAGCTTGCAGCCTGGTGACTGAGATGCATGGCGACAGTTGACCTATAAGGGGCTGACTCACCCCCACGTTCACTTCACCACTAATATATTCACTTAGTCAAGCTTAGGAGATGTGCAGTATTGCAAAAACAACAGAGTGATGCAGCAGAACAGACCACATTGACTCCGGAACACATCCATAACAGAATTTAATAAAAAGAAATGTGATGATCATTTCAGGAATCTCTGCTAATTGTAAACACTGTGCCCATCTCCTCTAACTGTATGTACTTTTGTTATCATTATGAAACCAGCATCTATTAGGAGTCTGGGTCTGAGCTTCTCTTGTAAAGTGGCTGTTTCCCGTTGGAGCAAACAAAATAAGTCATCGAGTAAAAAAAGAAGAGGCTAAAAGAAGTGTCAGATCACAAGAAAGAGGAAGAAAAGAGCAAGCAGAGAGACAGAAAAAGATACACAGACGGAGGCAGTACTCTTATCAGTGCAAGATTAGCACATGTGATAAGGCCTCTAGGCAAGGCGTTGCATTTAGCCTGCTTGAGGCATCCTGTCATCATCATTAAGGCCGCGTCTTCAACGGCCACCACAGAAAACAGAGCAGCCTTTCTAAAAGAGAGCGAGCGAGGAGGAAGAGATGAAGAAAGATAGGAGTGTGGCCAAAGACAAGATGATAGCTATATTAGGTCTAACAAGACCCAATGTCACATGGCTGTTTAATTACAGGAAGCCCTAACCTAGTAATATATATAATTATATATTTACTGTATATATGCCCTTTTTATTTTTCAATGTAGACATAGAAGAGGTAGGAACACTTTTCTTTGACTGTGGACTCTCTAAACACAATAAAGACAAACAAGGAAGAAGCACAGCACTAAGATTTTCCACTTCAGCTGAAATTGCCAAATGCGCCCTTCTTCATATAAAGCCAACCAATCAAGGCACAGAGCTCTGACTGACGACCCTGAAATTTGCCCCACAGTTGTGGACATATCTTGTGCATCCAGGACTTACAGACAGAAAGGTAAAACAAAAAACACACACACACACACACAAACAGCTAACGAAGCAGTGGATTGCCCTACGGATGGGGGAGGGAGTGTTGTCTGCTGAGTCTAACTGGCTGACTGGTTGACAGTAACAGTCTGTGACACTTTCCTGCCGCAGGAGTTGTGGGTGCTAGTGCATTGTGACAGAGTGCAACCTTTAAAGGCCAACGACTGATGCACAACAGCACCCAGGCCGAGTGACTCAGCCCACGTCGGCCTCCTCTCCTCGTCTGTGGTGATCACAACTCACAGTGGACATGATTACACACTGATACAGACATAGACACTTGTACCGTGTATACACAAACGCACACATTTTCCGTTTCACCTAGTGGAGGCAGTAAAAGAAGCCGATTTGTTTTTCAGACAAATTTTAACCTAAAGTAGTCAACATTACACCGATATGCTGATATTTTTCTTGAGCTTTGTGATCAATTATAAAACAGCTGCAAAGTAGTGGCCCTCGCAAGCACTGGCAGAAACTGTGGCCACTGAAAAGAAGATGCTTTACTGCCACCCAATGGCCACATCTTGCCATTTATACGATTCAAAAGAGTTTTATATGACACATAGAAATGCATTTTGGTTTGTTGATGTAGTGAGGGTGCTTTGGGTTGACATATTACATAAACTAAAGAGTAGGAAATTCTAAAAGACAAATGGTGGAGGTCACAAAGAGCGATCAATAAAGTCCATTATGTAGAAAAGAAAATGTCAGCGTGTGTGTGTTTGTACCTCTCATAAATGGTCTTAAGTGAGACCTGGTCAGACACGCCATCAGTCTCTTCCAGAAAGAGGATGATCCATGATGTTCGGTACGGCCACTCCTCTGTTAAGTTGATCCAGGACGCCAGTCGATCCCAGTTGAAGATGATCTGATTGGCTCGCAACAGACGACCTGTTTAAAATAAAAATAGATTGAAATGTATTGATCTCACTGTGGGGGGATTATTGTTTCTGCCACTGCAATACAGAGCACTGAGGCACACACTGTAAAATTGTACAGACTGTACAATAAACTGCACAGAAGGTGGCAGTATGGTGGGCTAAAACGTGGCCCTAATAAACCAAGAGGTCAGGTCCATTTAGTGACCTAAATGAAATTCAGGTGATGAAAACAATGCAGGAGAAACCTCAACTCCTTCACAGACAGAAAGTGAGTAAGAGTTTTTGCAAAGAAGTTCATTTTATTAAGACATTTTTTGGTTCTTTAATAAATAAACAGTTATGAAAGACAACAGGTCTGGAAAAGACGACCAGACCTGTTTGACGTTTATGTGCAGTGTTTCTGCAAAAATGTGATTTTTTTTTTTATTTTATATTCCACTAATTGTCCTTTCAATTTCAGCTTATGAAGTTGGGACCATGACAATATTTTGTATTCTGTGAATGTTATGAAATGCACCCCCAGCTAGTGTAAAATTACAGTAATTAGGTATTAGGTAATTATTTACAGCTCTAAAAGACAGACAGTATATGGTACCTGGATTGATTAACTGACTGGATTCTCTATCTATTCCATATAGATAGTCAAATGTTTTATTACATGTGAAGGATCTTTGAGTTGTTGCAGTGAAACAAATATACAAAGGTATTACGCAACTTCGTCTTCTCCTTTCTGCTTGTCCCTTTTTCAGGGGTTGCCACAGTGATTTAACATTTTCCATCTCACCCCGTCCTCTGTCAACTCTAACTACCTCCATGTTCTCCCTCACTGCATTCATAGGCAGGTATTTTAAAACATATTTTATAACGCTTATTACTTTATTTATATTATATTTATGTTGTAATGCCTGTTTCATAAATGTTTCACTTCTACAGATTGAGTTTCTTCAAGCTTTAGTTCAACATCAAGTTTAAAGATAAAGATTAAATATAATAATATAATAATAACTGATAGTGATCTTTGATCAAAATAAAGCAACTATAGTGAAATGTTTTAGATTTTTCTTTTATACCTGTGATGGAAACAATGTTGAGCAACCTCCTCATTGTCTGTGGACTGATGTCACTGAACCAGTCCTCAGTCACTAGCAGTTTAGTCAGGTCAAATGACATCTGCCTGGTGATGGTTCTCTGCATCTGGCGACGCCGGTATGTATCCTTGATGAGTCATGGGTTTAAAATGACAGAATATAAGACAAATTATCATTAGGGTTATATATATGTATATAGGTTAACCAAGAACATCTGCGATATCATCAGGTCGTCACCTTTTTTCTCAGGATTGCATTCACAGACATATGATGTATCATGTAAACAATTCATTTAGACCTGAAAATCTATCATGGTGTCAAACTATCAGCCACAAAGGAATAGATTTTTACCTTTGAGCTAAGTGCATACTTTCTAACTGGCACAGCCATCAATTAATGTTTAATCATATTTTCTGGAGCAAAAAAGGAGACAGGAGAGCTTTGGTTTTGGTTGATATTTGTTTTCCTTATCATAATGATTCGTGTTCCTTCAACAAATGGATGATACTCATGACGTCGTCTATAACTGGAGAAGCCGCGTGAACATTTGAGAGCTACTAATTGATTTTCCCCTCATGCCCTGGTTTTAATCTCCACTTGTAGAGAGCGGACACTTCTGCCAAGAGTGAGTGTGTGGCAGAGGGCAAATAAACAGAGAACACTGCCTTGTACTAAAGGGGCCAACACCAATAATGGCCTGAATTAGATAAACCCAAGGTACAAACAAATGTCGGACGAAACAAACAGACAAACAAGAGAGGGAGGTCGGAAGGAACGGGGGAGTAGTAGGAGGGTCCCACGGGGCGGGAGGGGATCATCAGCGACAGAAGTAGAGACACTTAGCCTCCTGCCAGCAGACCTGGTGCCAGTGTTTTGTCATAGGGACCCACTGCTGCTTGGCCTTGTCATTAGGCTGTGGCAACACAGCAGGAAGGATAAACAGCCATTACATCAATTACATCAGGAACCTTGGCCGCACACCGAGCACCTCTTTCTCTTTTCATCTCTCTGTGTCTCTTTCTGTCCCCCGGACTCTCAGATGGCTGCCAACTACGCCCATGTACTGAACAAGCCCTCCAGGAAGGAGGCTGTAAAGAAAGCGCTGTGCTGTTCTGCTAAATCAATAATTCACGCCCAATTCCAATATTTTCTATTTAAGGTGAGATGAATTAGCAGCATTTTAATTTAGTGTGTTAAACAGGAGGACATTCAGCACCTTATTTTTAGTTTATGATATGCCCAGATTCCCAGGGTGTTAAGGAAGCAGGTGAGGAGAAAAACACATGGGAAAAATGAGCCGTTCTCTATATTGGCTCTCAATGACTTCCTTTAAATGTGAGATTTATCTGTTCATATTATTCAACACCAGCAGGTCTTTTTTTATTTCAATTTCACCCAAAAATTTGTAATCTTCATCATCTTGCTCTCTTCGATTAAATATTGTGTTATTAAAAGTATTTACATTTTTTGTAAGTATGCACATTTTTTTGTCAATAAACTTGACTTTTAATGTTATTACCCTGCGGTAGAGTGTGTTCTTGCTGCCAAACTTGGTCTGATCTTGGATTAGGTTGCTTTGGGGTATCTTCCGATCCACTTCTTCAAGCCATCCTGGATGAGAGAGTAATATAGATTTTAGTTATAAGATTTTTTTTTTTTTTCAAAATATGGAAGCATCTACCACCACTACAATAGTATATTAAATCAGGATAAATGTATTTAGTAGTATTTAAAGTATTTATTTTTTCAAGGACATCTATTAAGCAAAAATATGGCATATTTCTTGAGCACAAATAATATCTGTCTACGTATAGTTAGCTTAGCTGAGGGGACCAGGGGTGTCAGACAGTACTGTCAGATATTACTGCAACCATCCATATGCTTACTTCCCATTACGTCAACCACTACTGTAGCAGAAATAGTAGTAGTAGTACTCAATAAAAATCCTACAGTTAAGTAAAAACACCCAATGTGATGTTTGATTATGAAACTTTAACTTTGCCCTGCATGACTGGAGTAACAATCGACAGGAGCAAAGAAACCCAGTCAAAAACTGACTTCTGTTACCTTCAACAGGCGGAGCCTCTCCATTGGTGGGAGCTGCCATACAAAGCTTTTTGGCTGTGATGAGGCTCCTGCTGTTGAGAAAGACCGGCAGATGGACAATATTCCTCATGTAGTCATGGCCGTTGATGTTGGAGTCCCTCAGCACACTGTTGAGGTTTTGGTTGATGGCTTTAATGATGATATGTGGGTCGCTGGCAAAGATGGAGATGAATGGGCCTTTGGAGAAGAGAACTCTCACCTATGACCAGAACCAAAGGTTAGTGCGGATGGTCTGAGGAACTTAAGTCAGCTGTGATACATAAAGGAATCTAGTGGACGCTAATGGTGTCCTCAGTACAATAATTCTTGGGGATTTCCACTCTGCTAACCAAGGGAGAGTGTCCAAGTGTCACAGGACATCACTTTTTGCAACATGCAGACATGGTTTGTTAAACTTTGGCCAGTAGTCCCTGGCTCCTCTCGCAGGATAATAAACCTCTGTCTTCACAGCAGCTGTCAGTGCTGTCAACTAAGGAGCAATCACATGATGTCTGCAGAAAATAAAGATGATTCGATTTTGTGATTTGTGCGACCTGAATTACCGAGTGTGTGAACTTGATTTCTTCACAGAAGATGGTTTCAGAGAGAAGGCGCGTGCAAAGATGAGAATATTACATTAGCATGCAGGAGGCCTGAATCCCTTCTGGGATTACTTCACAAAATAACAACATTTGGCTAAAGGAAATTCTATTACGGCAGCTGGGAGGAAGCAAATAAATGGAGGAGGTGAGCATCAGCAGCCAGAAACTCCAGAGTGACTACACCACAGATGTGTGCACAGGTGAAAGGACCCATTTAGATGGGGTCCTTTTTCCTGTCTCTTTCATGGGGATGCATTTTGAGGGAAAAAGACGCTTAAAATATTTACAATCTATACAATAGAAAAAGAAGCACCGTGTCCAGCATTTGCAGCACTTTGTCCTGTTCACAGGCATCAAGGCCATCGATGATGACAGCCATACGTGTCTGGTTCTGGGTGAAACCATCAATAGTTTTTGCCATTTTTGACATGAGTTCCACCTCATGTTTCAACACCTAGTGAAGCACAAAGAGAAAAAATGAAAATTGTATTTTTAGCGTTTTGTTTAAAGTGGGAGAGTGATTACAGCACCATAAAACTAATGACAAAAAAACTACTAAAGTTGACATGTTAACATTACATTAAAGGGTTAATAAACTCCATTAATCACCTTCATGAATCCTTCACTTTTGAGCTTGTGCATGTTGTTAGCTGCACTGTGTAGGCGTTTCCTCTGGGAGTTGAGGACAGAGTCAGCAACCTGCCACCAGGTCTTGCAGTTCAGCAATAAAGCCAGACCCACAACGCTGGCCATAGCTATCAGCACCGCATTTATAGTTAGGTTTTCTGTTTTGACCTGAAGAAATAAATGGAGGCAAATGTATTTTTCCTGGACGGAGGAACTCTGAAGTATCTTACCTGAAATATTGACTCATGGTGTAAAAGGAACCCACCTTAAAGATGGCCAACAGGGTCATTCCAGTTACCAAGCAAACTAATGTGATGGCAAACAGCACAAAGGATGGGACACAGCAGGTTTTCTTCCATTTTTTACCTAAAATAAAAAATAGAGAGGGAAAAAAAACACCTTAATCAATATGCAATATACACTATAACTACACTGTATATCACACACCTTAAAGGTTTTTGTTATATTATATTATCTAATATAGTTAAGGTATTTCTGACGTCACCTTGAGTTTCATCATTCTTGAAAACTCTGAACAGTCTGGTGGCCATGAAGCCAAACTCCCTCTCACAGGCATCTGAGAGAGTAGCGATCATCTCAGCCATTGATGTCTCTCCACCAACACTTGACAAGCGATTATAGTCCGTGAATAAAAACCTGTGTGACAAGAGGAAACAGTTCGATACTCAGTTATAGAGAAATATGAAAAATGTCTGACTGAATTTTGAAATTGAATTAAATTATCTGACAGGTAACAAAAACGCAGTTTACTAAAAATAAAGTACTGTATGTTCATGTGAATGTGCGAGGTCATTTCTGTGTCTCTGATCGTCACCTAACAGGAAGAGCACGGGTGGTTTGTTCAGGGAGTTCAGGCGGGTTCACAAACATCAGTTTGAGAAGAAGCTCCAGGTAGCCAAGATGGCGGGCCAGTCGGGTGCTGATGACCCAAGCCCAATTCCAGCTTTCCCTCTCACGTCGACTTCCAAAGTACACCAGCACTGTGGATGTTGTGAAATTAAATAATAATCCAATCAACACATAAAATTTTCTTTAATGTTGTTAGTACTTTTTGCAGTTTTGCACTGTATGGTGTTCGATTATTATAGTGAGTCTGATCGTTACAGCTCATTTAGTCACATACTTGTTGTGCAATGGCACCCTCTAGTGGGCAAAGTGGTTTTATGACAATCAAAAACTCAAAAAATTAACCCATTAGTATTACTGTATAATTGGTAGCATTTAGCCATTCACTATGCAATTCCACAATGGAATATTTGTACATGCAAATAAAAATATAAGTAGAAATAAAAATTTATAAAGAAAGGAACATGAAAAAAACAGGATGGCGTCTAGTTCCTTGCTGCTAGTGGTGATGTGCACATAAACCACAGCAATTTTGTTCCTAACCACCAATCAAAAAACCTTATCTTTATAAAACTGCTACAATATTTAATATATTTTGTTTTTTGTAACTTCTTTGTCATCGTGACATTGTGATTCACACCACTGTTCACAAGGAAATGTCCTCTCCCATCACCAAGGTGTACAGTGGGCAGCTTTGGGCGCCCAGGGACCAGTGTGAGGACCTCAGTGGTAACTTAAACCTGGGTCCTTCTGGATCCCCATACAGTTCTTTAGCCACTGGACCATCTCTGCTCCTAATATTAGATCTCATCTTAACTGTTCTCACCAAAAAAAATGTAGAGCAGGGCCAGCAAACTCAGGGACACAGCGATTGCAAGCCGATGATCGACAGTGAAACCCAGGACAAGAGCTACTGATCCACAGAGCAGTAATGTGAGGAGCACCACCAGCCATGAGAACTGGAACAATGGCTCTATCTGCTGGCCGGCAAAGGTCTTCATCTCATCTGTTCAAAAGAGAAATCACCAAAAATAAAAGTTAAAAACTACATACAATGCATTATTATTATTTCTATAATGCATTAATAGGTATCAAAAATATTTCCAGCGTTTTCTGCATACCCTCTAATTTCTTGAGAAGGAAAGATTTTCCGCTTCCCCACTGGGCGTACAATCCCACACAGATAGGTGGCTGCATGGTGGGCTCACTTAGAATGTCTGCTAAAGCACTGCTATAAAGATCATAGCCCAACATGTCTCCGTCAGACTCTGTGGGGGAGAGGTGTTCTGAAAGGAAAGAGGGGAAAGAGTCTAGAGGTCACAGATATGTTCAGTGAATGATACCCTACTTTTTAGGTACTGTTGTTGTCACATCAAGAACATACTGGCTCCAAATATTTGTGTCAGAATGCTTTTCTGATGGCTGCAGTCAATGTTGTATGGTGTCTCTCCAGCCTTGTTGGGGCGGTAAAGCAAACGTCCGTCTTTAGGGTTCCTCAAAAGCAGCTCGGCCAACTTTCTGCTGCGCCCCCTGATGGCAATATGGAGGGGCGTGTCACCTTTCTAGAGACAGAAAAACACAACCAAGACGAGATTAATGACCAATTCAATGCATTTAATCGTAAAATAAAAAGTAAAGACATTTTTTTCACCTTGTCAGCAGCAGACACTTTGGCTCCTTTGTCCAGCAGCAGTTCTACTATTTCTATGTTCCTCATTTTCGTAGCTTTAATAAGTGGGGTCTCCCCCTCCTAAGACAGACAATTTATAGTTTAATAAATACACTTTTACAATTATTCATTTTGATCAAAGGGTAAAAATAAAAAGGGCAAAGTGTTAGAATCCAAGACAAATTTAGCTTTCTTGAAATAAATTAAATTACTGTAAAATTACATGAAAAAGAGAAACATTAAACTCTTTTTGTCCTTTTTTACTCACCTTTGTGCAGCTCTCTGTGTCTGGATTACACTGCAGGATGTCTCTCACCATGGTTGCGTTGCCTTTCTCTACTGCCCAGTAGAGGGCAGTCTTTCCATCCTGACGTTGCAAGAAAGAAGCAAAGGAAGTCATTTAAAACATGAGGATCTTCAAGCTTTTAAATCAGGAAAAGTGCATTTGTAACGAAAAAAACACAATTCTATTATTTCATTTGTATCTATTTATCACACAAGACCATAGCACTATAGTCTGTGCAAAGGTTTGTGCCATGTGTAAAAATGTGAGCATATGTTTTACAAATTAATTGTCTTCTGTGCATATATTATAAATAGTGTTCAAAAAGCCTTATATAATATTGATGTGAATCTTCCTGAAGACAGAAGCAGTTTCATCTTTTTTATCTAACATGAAAGAGGACAGCAGTAATAGTGGAGGAGAACTCCTACCTGGCCTCTGACGTCAATGTCAGCGTACTTGTTCAACAGGGCCCGGACAATCTCAACATGACCTCCTCGCACTGCTCCAATCAGCACCGTCTCTCCGCTCTGGAGGAGGTGGCGAAAGGTAAACAGAGATGGACGTAAATCACACTTCATTTACACTTTTACACCTCAAAGAGCAGCAGGCAAAATTACAGTAACCAGGCCTCACCCTGTCTGGGATATTGACGTAGGTCCCTGCATCCAGGAGATCCTGGACAATCTCCGTGTGTCCCTCCTTGGCCGCAATTGCCAGGGCCGTGTTTCCGTCCTTGTCTGTCATGTTGACATTGGGGTTCCTCTTCAGAAGCTCTTTGACAACATCTGTGAAGCCGCCTTTTACAGCCACGATCAGGGCGGTCATTGAATTCTACAAGAAAAAAAAAAAAAAAAAAAAACAGTCAGTGAATCATTTTATAGTACGAATAAGGTGTAAGATAACTATTTAGTCAAAAAAAAAAAACAGTCAGTGAATCATTTTATAGTACGAATAAGGTGTAAGATAACTATTTAGTCCAGCGAGAATATGATGGAGTATACAGAAAGAAGTACCAGAGAGTATTAATCTGTATTTTTATGACAAGGTAAAAAAAAGCTGAATTTTGAAAGAAAAGCCATCTGCACAATTCATTTAGAATATCAAGGGCCCGTTGACAAGGACACAAAACAATGTGGACATGTGCAGCCTCTCTTAGACAGACAGGCAACAATGTTGAAAACAGCCTATGGATTGACATCCCATTTAGTGATGAGGATTAATGAAATCCCAAGAATTCATGGTGTTTTTCAGGCACCAGCCTCTTAATCACATATGAATTAATTGCTCTGCAGCATTAGCCGCCAAAGCTCCATCTGATTATTGATGCGACACGTCAAACTGTTAAATTGTTCACTTTTGTGCGGCAGCAGATGCAGCGTGACTCTGAGGAGAACAGATGTGCTGCATTAAAGGTGCAATCACTTATTTAATTTCGCTTTTAACTGACACATTTGCAGTGTGCCCGCCACTGAGTTAAATTGAAAAAAATAATTTGTTTCATAAAACCAATTTTATTTCCAGGCTTTTTAATTTTTTTTTTTATCTTGCCAATAAAACCCATCAACTTTATTTGGTTATTAAAACATCAATTTAGGCCTAATGTACTGACAGTTGTAAACGATGTTAAAAATGTTTTAACAACGTTGTTGTTGGTACTAAACTGACAACATTTTTTTTTTTTTTTTTTTTACAAACTCTAACTTCTTATTCTAACTTCTAATTACAGTTGACTGTATACAGGGATTATTGTGAATGTATGCATCTACATGAGTTTCTAAGTTTGTACATTCATATTTATTCATTATACTTACTGCTCCTTCTTGGTCAACATCAGCTCCGTTGGCCAGAAGATGGATGACACTCTCATAGTGACCCTTCCTGGACGCCCAGATTAATGGCGTGGTACCATACTGTATTGAAACCAAGGACATATGATCAAGTACAGTAGACACATATGATAAAAGATGGCATGGTTACGACGCTGTGGGGTAAAGAACATTGAAAGGTAAACAGGATTTAAGTATTATTATATGTGACCGAGTTGATATCTTAGGATGGACCTGGGCCCAAATATATGATTATCTAAACTGCAACACACAGAAGAATCTTCACTGTGTGATTGAGGAGGTAGTGAACGATGGATATCTGTCAGTAATCACTGTTACCTTGTCTGAGCAGTTGACCTTCGCACCGTGCTGCAACAGGAGATGGACAATCTCTGCATGACCACGACCTGCAGCCCAGATGATGGGGTAGACGCTGTACTGTAGGTGGTGAGAACATTGGGTGGAGTTGTCAACTTGTCAACTTTGACAGGTACTTTACCAACTGATGCCATTAAAGCATTGATTGAAAAAAATAAATTTGAAGTTTTTTTATTGTGACCATGTGGTTTCATCTTGGGTCTACATACCAGGAAGGCTTTAAACTAGGGGTCTTAAACCTGCAGCTCTTGGGCCAAATGAAGGCCCTTGGAGTGATATTTTGTGGCCACTACCTTGATGTGAAAGTTAAATGATAGCGGGGCCCACAAGATTCATAGAAGGATTCTACAGCAAGTAAATGCTAGAAAAATGGTCTTGTTGGATGCCCTGAGTGGTAGACACTGCTGTGGATGAATGTGAGAATTACAACACTTGTCTGAAGTGTTGTATTACAGTGGGAAACTGGTATTTTTAATTCATTTTCACCATTAATTTCATCTGTTTTAAACATTAACTTGTAATGCGGCGTGATGGCAAAATGACGGTGCGGGCACTGGTTGAGATCGCTGGTTTAAACACAGAGCAGTTAAAGTGTTTAAAGATAGCCATGTTTAAAAAAAAAAACTCTAGTGTATAATTTCTGTTAAATGCATGTGTGAAATATTTAGTGGCTTGTGGGATCGTATTTTGCAGTATTTAGAATTAATTAAGACGAATCAATATCCTAAATATAAAATGTTGGGCCAATAAAATGATAGAAACAGATGTATCACAAATTATGCAGGGCAAATCACAAGGATAAAATTCTGCACATTGAATGAATCACCTCTGGTATACATATGTTTGGAGTGGAGTGTGGTGAGACATTTAGAACAGTATGTATTGTGCAGTAACAGTACCTGACCAGTGATGTTTGGATTAGCCCCTTTATCCAAGAGTAACTGGGCCACATCAGTGCAACCCTTATAGGCTGCCCACATTATGGCCGTCCAACCTCCCTGCACACAAACACAAAAAAAAAGTTATGTCACGGAAGACAAACTCCTGACCATAACTGTGCACATATTTATTATGTATTATGTAACTAAATCTAGTGGCTTTGCTTTGTCTTGATTTTCTTTGCTGTGTGAAAAGTTTCCACACAGAGTGATCTGTCCTGTAAAGCTTAAACACACTCATCATTGCAATGAGTCACTTGGCGTCCTGAGTCACTGCTACAATGTTAGAGTTTAACTCAACGTGCCTCAGAGTCATACATCCTGCTCGTGTCTAACCTTTTAGTGTCCATATATAATGGATCATACTTATTAGAAAGACATTTCTGGATGATAAGACCTAATAGTACATGAATATACGGCGCTGCTAAAACAGCAAACCGACCAATAAGTGCGACTGGCCCATGTCCAAGACTGAATCACATGACTGCCCAGAGATCCAGTGCTCAGTAAATAAAATTAGCACCAGAGAGGATCCATCACATCGAATGTAATTTCATTTTATGTCCATTTTAAGGGTAATGGATTGAGCCACGCAGCCAGTGTTGTAGTTTTTACAACCAACAGACAGCATTAATGACATGAAATCAAGGCCTTGTTATGTCATGACATACTTTACAGTGGACAGATAAAACCTACGCTGATGAGGGTCAACTAACTATGATCACACTGTAAATCACATTGAACACTGATGTTTGTTTTCAAATATTTATTTTTCATATTTACATTACACCAAATTTTTGTCTCAATCTCACATCCTATGTTCATTTTTAAAAGGTGACAGTGACAGTATTTGTCTAACTTTTCTCTGTATTTTGCTGTTTTCAAAATTTTTGGTTGGTTAGCTTAAGACTAAAAACTCACTAAATTGCACTCCGGATCGTGACTTTAAGCTCCGATACCTTTCTACATCATGCAGCCTCATTGTTCCCCTTTGTTCTCACCATATCTCGATGTTCCAGGTTGGCATTGTTCTCCAGCAGTTCCCTCACCACCTCGATGTGACCCTCCTTGGCTGCTGAGATCAGCGCGGTCCAGCAATCCTGCACACACAGACAGGTGTTTACTTTGGAAACTCTAATCACTCCATTCTATAATTCCAAGTAAAAGTTCTTTGCGGGCCTTCCTGAAGAGATGAATTTGTTATGACCTACCAGCTGATCGTACCAGATGCTCATGAAGGCTGACAAGAAAAATAAATCCCAAAACTTGTATGTTTCTTCTGTGTTAGAGTGAGAATGAGCGCAGGTTTGTGAGAGTCGTGTGTAATAGCGGGTTACTAGTCCGTGAGATGATAATGAGTGGTGTGTGAGCATGCATGAATTCGCCTGGACAGCGACGCGTGTGTGGGTGCATGTGAGTGTGTTTGTGTGAAGGTTGCCCTGTGGAGTCTCAGGGTGTTGGCCAGTGTTTAGATCCTATCATTTAGTCACAGCAGCAGAGGTAAAACTGTGTAATAAGTTGTCATTATGGCTCATTATAGCTGTGAACTAATCCACTGTGTGGTGAGTTCAGCAAGACGGAACATCACGGACGCCTTCGCTCTGAAAGACTGAGGTGATGTGGTTCGAGTGACCACAGGGTTTTTTCACCTGTGCCTCCCGATCCAAGCATTGTCTCTCTGTGTAACTGAGCGAAGCGCTAATCTGTGCGTGTGTTCATATTAGGCCTGTTAAGATGTACTGTGTGTGAATACACATGCTTACAACATCATCCAAGTTAACGTTGGCTCCTCTCCTAATTAGCTCTTGTACTATTTCCAGATTCCCCTGCTCAGCAGCCACCATCAGGGGAGTTTGACCGTTCTAAACAAGAGAGAGAGAGGGAGAAAGAAAACAAACTGTGATAAAGATTTAAACAGGCAAATTAAACACACTGTTGTCTCCATAACCCACTGAGAAATTACGGATAGAACAGAGAGTCTGTCATAATGTTGGATAATTGAACCCTAATCCTGTCAGCCAAAAAAAATGGCAAGCAGAGTATCTCTAATTTAATAATGTTGTACTCTTCTGCTGCATGAAACTACATCATCAAGGTTTGCAGGACTAAGTGTCCACAGCACAGGATTCTTTCAATGTAATAAATGGTATTAAGGCCGTTACAATTCACATGTCTCAATACTTTACTGTAGTTCTTAGGGATTCACTTTCTCATAAACTTTTCAATCCTCTACCAACTGTCTGATAACTTACATACTAAAAAATATATTGTGGTGCATTATAACCCTCATTTTTGTTCAATATTTTAATTGGATATACTAATTAAACATTAAACAATAACAGATGTCTCAATTATGCACAAGAAATGTACTTAATGTCAAACCCTGTCACTTTTCCAGGAATTTTCCAGCAATTTTATTGAACATGTTTCTAGTTAGATCAATCTCTATTACCTGATACAAAAAAATTATGTTTTTTTATTCTGAAGACCATCACACAAGAGAGAAAAAAAGAAAACATCATGTCTAATCCACAGGTGATCATATTTACTGTATTTATACTTATCGTTGAAACATGAGTGTGGGCTGACATACATCACTTCTGCTGTCCACTTCTCTGAACTTGTCCAAATGTGCTTTGATGGCAGCCAGGTTCTCCTCCTCCACGTAGCTGAACAGACTCTGGACAGCCAGGGAGGTCATCTTCAGGGAGGTAGTAGTATCCATGGCGGCGCACCTGTACACCACTGGGGAGCAGGATAAAAACAGATGAGCGGCTTTCATTGCCAGAAAGAAGTCACAAACAACTGCTACTGTGTGTGGCAAATGCAGCGCAGGCCTGTGGTGTCAGACAACTGCACAACAAAATGAGGACAAAAACAGTATGGCTCAAAATCATAGGAGAGCAGAAGGGTGTGGCGTGTCCTGAGATGATGCTCTGGCGTAAACAAGTGTTGTCCAAACCAAAAACATAGCATAGAAACTTTAAACCACGTAAATTGATATTGACAATGAAAAAGTCATCTATTAGAAATAAAAAATTATTTGACCTGTGCATTTACAGTGTTGTCATGGTAACTTGCCTCTTCCAGTGGAGTAAAGATCCATGGTCACAATTAGACAATATACTGAGTGCACAGTTATCACATAAGAGGGTCACGTGACTCAGTCAGCCTCCTCTGAACACATTAACTGAAATCTGATCAGAATAATGGACATAAAGCAATCAAGCTCAGGAACTGACTGCGCACTACTTTGTGCTCCATTTCAACCAACCAAATAATGTCTTACTGTGTATAAGCTCCTCTTTTAAGGGTTTACTTTGTTTTTGTTTGATTCTTTTGGTCCAAAGTGATCATATATGTTGTTGATTTATCACTATCACTAAAAACAGACATATTTTTTGTTTATCACAGTATGTATTCATTTGTTCATTCATTTATTCTTGTCCACTTATCCGTCTGTGTCCAAATCTGCTTCTTTACCAGCTAAGTGACCATTGCACCTCAAAGTAGGTATTTGATAAGAAAAAGATTCTGCTAGTGTTTCTCTTTAAAAAAAAACAAAAAACAATAAAGCCAAGGAAATTAACCACACTCCTGGGCACTTTTTCATGGAAAGTTATTCCATAACATTGAATTATGTCTAAGACTGGATTAAAAAGGTAAAATTGCTACTGTACATCTAAAAAGATGTTCAAAAAGTTTGCATCCACAAAGCAAATTCTGAAAACTGTTATTTATTACTGTAACTGTGTGCGGAACAAATAAATACTCTTCCACCAGATGGCAGCAGATGGCCATAGAAACCAACAAAAAAAATGTGTGTAAATTTATTCAATTCCTGCAAATACCAGTGTTGTGTTCAACTAAATAGGCAGAAATTGCACACTAAGGTTTGAGTAAATTGAAACAAGAAAATAATTGTATTAATTAATTTTCATTGTTTTCAGTCGTTATAAATGATGGCGACATTATATGACTGCTGGTGGTCCACTACAGACAACGTCAATCGATAAAAAGCTCATTAATGATTCATCAAGTTGGGCTCTCCCCATCATGGTCTGTCTGTTTGTTTGCCACAAAAAAAATGATCAGCAGCTTTCCATACTTGCAATCATGTTCAGAACATGTTGCCTGTAAAGACTTTTAAAGGTGCTACTCAGTATTCCACGATCACAAAGACCTACGACTGAACCACGGTTCAATCAACACTCAAATGTCAATGTCTGTTGGGCCCAAAGGCTAAAAAGAAAGATATCTATGTGATGCCTGTTTTTTTTCTCGCATTTCATTGGCATTGTTTCTGCTCTCAGACGGCTGTGCTTTTTATACTATCCGGTTTCATCAGGTTTAAATAAATAAATCCTTTGTTTCCAAATAAAGCTTGTTGACACACCCTTTATATCTCTTTAATGCACAACACAATGGGAGAAGATTAAACCCCGGAAGAACCAATCAGTAAACATTTGGCGCTGTGTTTCTCTCTCCCTCTGTTGATCACAGAGTTCACACATCTCAATACACACCCATGCAAAATCCAGCTCAGAAAACACACCTACAGAACGGGCAGCAAACAAAGGCAATTCAGCCTCAGTAGAAACTGAAAGAAAAATGCAATTGAGTAATTCTTACCTTGGTGCACAGTGAAACCAGAATCAGGCTGATGGACACCAATCCTGACAATCTATTCACTAAAACACTGTATCAACAAGCAGAGGCAGGTTTTACGCTCAGCATCCCCCTCTCACTCAAGGCTGAATATTTGATGAGGGGGTTGGCCTACGCCCATCTCTTCCCCACACAATAGACACACGCTGCCACATTTCCAGTCAGTACATGCCCTGGCGCTGCTCCCAGATCAAAGATGAAAGCCGATAACGAAGCTGGACTCATTTATGTGATTGTGTTTCATTAATGCTGATGGTGAAGTAACATCAATTAGCATTAATATCGACTAAAACAGCTTATTATTCTGTTATAACAACAACATGTCTTTCTTATAAAATGGAGTCAAAATAAACTGATTCTCCAACAGGTTCAGTCTTGAATTTGGCAGAAAAAAAAAGAGTGCCTGATATAAAATATTGAAATGTTTCAGTAGTAAATTAGTAAATAAAATGATTACATTAATGTAAGGCTAAAATCCAGAAATACATTTTATTAACATGTTTAGAAGCAATAGTTAAAAGTAATTCTACTTTAATATATAAACACATTACTAAAAAAAAACTTGAAATTTGATGTGTTTATAGAACTATCTAAGCCAAAATCCTGTTATGGCTGAAATATATAAATGTATTGTAATTTGTATTGTAACTGTAATCACAGTAGTGCTGGGTAATATGACGATATATATCGTGGTGAGGATAGAGAAGTCCCCACGACATATATTGTGCCATTTCTCTTCTATAGTTTACATCGTCTCAAATTTTATTTTATATTAAATATTACACAAAACATATGGTTTTCAATCTTATTTGTTGTGTCTTGTCCCTATGCATACTTGAAGTTAAAATAAGTGAAAATAAAATTATATAAAAACTAGACGAAAAAGAGTTTTTGCGAAGCACCTACGTTTTTTGGTTTTGCTACATGGCACCGCTTTATGTCTTGTGGGACGCTTTACGTTACTTCACTCATGTGACATATATCATTATTGTGATATAAAAAAAAATTGGGATATATATTTTTCAGAGCCCAGCACTAAATCACAGCACCTCTGTTTGTCATTCTGTTTAAACCTGTAAATGGTCTGCAACACTAAATTGGAGACATTTAAAGGTAAAAGTAAAAGAAAACCAAAGTAAAGTAAAAAGAGATGCAGCCCTTCAAACAGGTGCGATCCATAATTCAAGTAAGAACCACAGAGCACTCAAACTGGTTCTGAGCCCACTATGCAGTCATCTGATAAACACGCTGAAGTAGAAGCAACACTGGATACAATCTCTATATTTAACCAGTCAGCTTCTTGTCATGTGGGTATGAAGATGCTGAGGGTTCACTTCCTCAAAATGTGTCACGACAATAAAAAGCATTACCCATTCTTCAAGGTCATTAAACACATGTAGTAGTAACTCTTTTACTTTTTACTTGTATATTTATTGTAATAGCCACAGAAGATATTCTGACTGTATAGTTGTGAGCAACTGATCCAAACACTGGTTGGTCGATTGGTCACTCTCCAGTACAGGAAGCTCAGAATCCAAGTTATGCAATTTGCCTCTATTTAAAAACCACCGAACAAAACCGAGAGGAAAACGGAAGCAACAAAATAATATTGTCATTCCCCATGATGATGAAACCTATAAAAGAATCTTCGACCATCATTTAATCCTTGTTTATTTTATCCCAACAACACTCCCACACAAATACTGGCCCATCCAAAGGAGAAAATACCTAAAAAAAAACAAAAAAAACAAAAAGACTGTGTATGCAGTACAGTGACCTGGCTGACTAAGTACCTACACAGATGTCTGCCTCTTCTCCCCCTCTTAATTGTTTAACAAAGCCTTATGAGAAATGATTAAATACAGTGTTTGCAGTTGAAATGTCAACAACTGAATAGTGATCAATGGAAAGACAGATCAATAGTTAAAAGTCCTTCTAAGTAGGGGTTGAAAGTTAAACTTTAGAATAAAGGGCTGTCAGTAATTATAAGAAGCGAATAGACAACTGAAGATGACTAAAATGCAGTAGAGCTATTTGCTAATTATAGCCATTTGCTAAAATAAAAAAAAGTTCATTTTATTTTAGTCAGTACTGTTCAAAAGGTCTAAATATTATGACCATGTGATATTCAGTTTTTGTGTTTTAATAAATTTGCAAAAAATTACATTACATTACATTTCAACACTACATTTGTATTTTTTTCAGTCAGAGTGTGCTGAGTGCACATCAAGGAGAAATATATTTTTTCTTTTTTTATTTTAGCAAATGGTTGCAATAAAACAAAGAGTGACAAATTTAAAGTGGTCTCAATACTTTCCGTACCCACTGTATATAAACAAAATTAAGCAAAAAAAAAGGAAAATATGTTTTGTTATATTTGTGGCGGTCCTTATTTCCAATCTTTTCTCTAATTTTGCAGGGACTAGAAAGCTCATGGTTGGGCAGAAAGTATGATTAATTAAGTATTGAGAATATTTCAGTCTAAGACTACACAGGGCAGGTTTTGATCTGGTGTGAAAAGACCGCTTCAATAACATCAATGTTTGATATAGGAACAAATTTAATATTTTATCAAATAAACTCTAGCAATGTCTTTCTGTTATTTGTTGTTATTATTAAAGCTTTGATTAGACCTGTGATTATAGCACCCTCTGCAGGGCTGAAGGTGTGTTATATACAGACAACTCTATTCAACTTTTATTTGTTTATAGTGCCAAATCATAACAACTGTTATCCGAAGGCACTTACAGTTGCTGCTTGCTTCTCTTTTTGATATAAGTTTGGTTTTCATACAGATTTTCTTTCACAATAAACTGTAAATAAGGTTTAGAAAACCACGCACTGTTATCTGTTGATTGCCTCCTCTCGGGCTCTACAGCTGCTGATATCTGTCTCTGACTCCTGGTCAACAAAGTAAACAGCTGGATGACGCTTACATCACGTGACCTTAATGTTGCCAAGGATTAAGAATGAATTATGGGCGAAATAACTCTTCCGTTTAGGTTGCACCATTTACGACAGTTATATCTTGACAAACGTCACGACTTCCGGTCTCTTGCGCATTTATTAAACAGGAAAACAGCAGCTCGTTCGACCACCAACTGCTGCTGTGCTATCGTTAGCTCAGCGACGCTAACTGTCCAACAGGTCTATGTAGTTTTACCCATAATTGTGAAAATGCACCGTGAAGAGTACAGGACACAGACAAAGTAGTTCTTACCCGAACTAGTGTCGCTGCGTTACCGAGTTCAAGTGTCCCAGTCCGGGTGTTATGTCAATAAAGAGCAGCTCTTCTTCACGTCATTGCCGTCGCTCTCTACACGCTTTAGTGAGCACAGCGCTGTAAAACCTGATACAGTCAGGCTCCGCCCACCAGCTCCACCGCTGGATACAGTCTGGCTCCCATAGTGACATTCATCGATATTTATCGCAAAAACTTTGAAAACTCCGAAATAAAAAAGTTGAAAGTGTTCCTTCCTCTCTCCTAACTAGCAGCTTGTGTTCTGCTTTTGCTCATAACTGTTTGGGGGAACTTTTCAAAAACTTTCAGGTGGTTGTTTCTCAGGTAAATGGAGAACTTTCGACAAAATATGCAGTGTTTTTAGGTATTTTTCCCCATTTATTCGTACTGTTGCAACCTGAAGTATGTCAATTCAAGTTACGATATGTAAATGGCCATTATGGTTTGAAAAAAAAATCCCATACTTATACTTAAGAATAGAAAAAAAATAGACTTTTTAATCCAATATTGTGGAGCTTAAAACTTGACGTTGGTAGAAAAATTAGAGACAAATTATGACTTTCATTGGTAAAGTTGAATAAGTTTTAAAACGGTTGAATTCATTTCTCTTCTTCTTTTGGCCTGTTCCCTCCTCAGAGGTAATCACAGCGAATCATGTAAATGGTTCTGTTCTCTGTATCTTCTACTCTGACTCCAACTACCTCCACCAATTTCCTCTTTGTCTCCTACCTGGTAGCTCCATCTCAAGGGTTATTCTTCCATCAACGTGTGACAACTGTCCATCCTCTGAACATGTCCAAACCATCTTAATCTGTCTTCTCTACCTTTTTCTCCAAACCTTCCTGTCTGTGTTGTCCCTCTAAACAACTAATTCCTGATCCTGTCCATCCTTGTCTGCCTATGGGTAGTTTCTTCAATCCATGCATCATGGCTGGTCCCACATATGTCCATGAAACCTTTCCCTTCACCTTAGTTGACACTCTTCTCCAGATTTGTTAGATATATAAATATTTTAGAATTAATTCATCTGTGGTGAGAAATATAGGAAAAATATGTTGTTAACTGTAATTGTATGCCACTGAAACAGATTTAACAACACTTTAGTGTTTAAAAATAATTTCTCTTTATTTTGCCACATAAATCAGAATTTTAATGTACTGTTATACAAATCTTTCAATAAATCTCCTTCTGACACAAAAATAACCATTATGTTACACAGGCGCACACACACATACACACTTACAACATGGACACATGCTCATATGCTCACACCAGAAACACACTCCCATACATGCATACAGTACATACACACACACGAAAAAAAAAATGCGCCATTTGTGGTTTGGCACTTTGGACATATGGAGCAGTTTACATTGATCTGCTGGTTTGGGTGGCCATGCAGTGCAATAATCGCTATGTTTTTGAAGAATGATATCCCTTTCTTTAGTTTGGGCCACGCTCACCCACACAGGGCCCCCAGGCTACAACTGTACTTCACATGAGAACATAGACATGTACGGATCACATGAACACTGGCGCACACACAGTAATGGCAGGAATATGCAGTTAGAATGTCTTAAAAATGTCTTAAAATTAAAAGAAACTAAGGTCCACGAGTAAAAGCTCAACTCTCCTCAATGTTATGACAGGAAACCAAGGCAACACCAAACCAACCACATTAACACAAAGGACTTCAGAACTCCAGAATGATCATGGGATACATACTCCTCAGAGGATGAGTGCTCAAACATTTACACAAAGTGTCAAATTCAATCAGTTAAATGTTTGCTTGTCGTTACATTTATCGTATGTAAAATGTATCAAACGGCTCAATAAAACAGCAACCTGTCACTGGAATGGGTGTCACAAAGAATAACCTGGTTGATGTGATGGTCTGGAGGTGAGCTGTGGACCAGAAAACAACAGGAGGAACCAGTGTTTGTTAATCATTACAGTAAACGCACCCTAATCTAACATGAACGCACACAATATGGGAGACCAGCTATGACACCTGGTCTGGGTCTTTGAATTTTGTACAATACAATGTCACATCCATAAATATCACAGTAGGTTTCCTCACAGTCAAATGTAGCGTGTGTAACGTAACGTAGTCGACATATGGTCAGAACAGAGCATTTTTACATTTATGTGGCTAGTGATGAAACCTCATTAAAATGACTACAACAAATGTGATGAGTAAAGAATCACGTAAAGTTGAACCCACCTGTAAACACTGTGTTTTATGTAATATCTAATTTCTACTTTCATTAAAGTTATAATCCTGCAGCGGTGCAGTGTTACAACAGACATTTGAACAGAGAGGAAACCTGTTGCGTTTAAACATACAAATACTAAAATGTGGTCTGGCCTTAGCCTTAAACCCCTGGTCAGAACTCCTTTAAAAAGTTTTCTAAATAACAACAGGGTTAATAAAAACTCCCTTTAATACACACACATTTATCCTATGGGCAATGGTTGTCAAAAATAAGCAGCAGATATGAATAATATAAAAGAAAAACAATGACATGACTCCAGTGTCTCATTCAGACTTTACAAATGCTGGAGGTGAAAAAACAGAAGAGACATGAAAGTCAGATTTCACTTGGAAAAAAAAAAATCTTTGAATATGAATTCCAGGTGGAATTGTTACAAACACCTACGTACAAAACATATCATGTGAGTTATTCCTTAGAAAGACGTAGAAATTAAACAATGTTAAAAGGATCCTAAGGCCTGTTTGAAATTTATATTGGCAGCTGATGATAAAAACAGATGTTTTTTTTTTTTACATAAACACATGTACTGTTTCCAGACAATGACAAAAACCCTCTACCTACTTCACTTCCCCTGAGGTTTGAACCAAACCACAGGGGTGTGACCGCCTGTTTCGGCTTTTGCAGCATGCCGTCTTATCTAAGTACATAGAGGGTTTAAGGCAGCTTGAAAGTCTTAGATTTCACTCAATGCAAACGAAAGGTTATCACTCATTAGTTTACAGTGTGACCATTGTTACATCCCTGGTCTTTTCCATGTCAGAAGTGTGTCTGTCGTCTTTCTTGCTACTTTACTTGAAATTGCCAAAAGGAGAATGATGTTTTTAGCTCTTTCCTGTTAGGATTCTCTAGTCTTCCAATTTTTTTTTTTCTTTTGGTTCTTTCTTCTTGCTAACGAAATCCATTTCTCAGTGGTTTCCATTGTTCCATTCAGTGTTTCTGGACACAGACCTGGCCTTTAACGTTCTGGGCCTCATGAGGTTTTGTCTTTCTGGTTGCAGTTGTTGTCTGTGCAGTTGTGCTCTGTCTGGTTGTCCTGTTGACTTTCCTTCTGTAGGCTGTCTGTCTGCTCTTTCACTTCTCTGCGTTTCTTTTTGACAGGCAGGGCCAGGACGACCAGCAGACACAGGAAGTGTAAGCAGAAATACCAAGACCTGTGTAGGAGAAGATGACGTTAAAAACATTCTTTGTCATGGTGGAAGAGTTGCCCTACAATAAATAAATCATGGCTCCTGTACAGAGTAAAAAACGAAGGGTTTTGGTTATTTTCACACTAATCCAGCTTTAGTTAAAATTGGTTATCGGCAACACATGCTCACCCCAAGACTGCTGGGATGGATGAAATTGACTGGTGCTCCAAAACAGTGGTTTTTAAAGTGGGACATTTATAAGCATTTTTTCTGTGCATGAAAAAAAAAAAAAAAAGTTCTGCAAAAACTGCAACTTCTGCATGAAGACATCACGCGTGTCTCTGTTAGACCTGGCAGTTTACAAGTGTAATCAAGCTGTACTGCACTCCAAGTTAGTCCATGGTCTTTAATACTTTTACCATGTTAAACAAATGCAATAATTTTAAAACAATGAAAAAGTAAAAAAATATTTCCTAAAGGTTGATGTTTCCTGGCATATTATCTGCGGCTCTTCCAATTGGTATTGTCCAGAACCTTATGGTGTCAAGCTGGACTGCGAAAAAAAACAGAGAGCTGTTGTTGAGGAAGAGCTTTGTGTGTGTCTTTCTACCATTCCTGTCAGGATATACAATTGGTGTTCATTGAAACAGGCTTCACACTAAGTGAGTATAAATACATTTAGAAACTATATCATTAATTATATGTATTATATATACTGTGTTAAAATGTCATTTTGGTTGGTGGTGGACCAGGATCACTGCCCTAGACAGATTATGTTCAGTAACATCAGAACACACCAGCAGTGCACAGATTTGAAGTTGGCACCAGAGGGATATAAGATATAAACACTTTTATATCTTGTATCTCAATATCCATTACATGATCTTGACCTTGTCCACAGATAATGGCATGTAAACCCCATTACAGCTCTTTAATTCCAGCCACGTGTTGATTTAACATGCAGCCCTCACCCCCCTTGCGCTGAATGGCACTGGCCATTGTCTGCTTTTATTGCGTGGCATGGCAGCAGGCGAGGACTGTTAAAGACCCGCTTAAGATACCTCCACATCATCAATCCTCCATGTCCTCTGCTCATTAAGCTGTCTCATTAACTCCTACAGCCTGTTTAGGCTAACAGAATGGAACCAGGTTAATGTAAGTGTTAATTTGCGACACTGTGGGCACCGACTTAATTTACAAGCACGATGGATTTACTGTATATTTACAAAGGATAAATCAATTAGAATAAGAGCTTTCTCTAAATCAAAACAGTTAAATGGACAGAATTTTTATTCTTCTGACGTGAAGGGATTTTTAAAATCATTTATTCAATAATATTATTATTTCATTAATCTCATATTAATGCTGAATGAACAAAAATAACAAAATTAGAGATTGAACTGCTATAGGTTCAACCTTTTAATTGGCCCAGCACTCAATTAACTTGTGTCAATTAGCTCAATTAGCTTAGCATTGCCAGACATACAACAAAAAGATGAAAAATTCGAATTGTCTCAATGTGTTTGACAGCATAATTGGCATGCGGACAAACCAGAGTTAAAAAAGACATCTACATTTTTATGACAGGTTGCACAATACCTGTCCATTAGCAAGAATGGTGTTGGTGTTAATAAATACATTCTTCCCATAACTTGTGTGCATGTTCTTTTAATTTGACACATGGAGGAGCTGCTGACTGTAAACCACTGAGTCAAACACATACCTGTAGAATTTGAGTGAAGGCCCCACTGCCAGCAGGACAAAAGGCACCACTGTGTAGCTGATGGCGACCTGAGTGGCCGCCCACGTGATGACATCATAGATGCGCTTGTGCGAATCGGAAACCAGAAAGTATGGTCTGACGTTGTTTCTCACCTGGCAAGGAAAACAGGAAAGAAATGTCATCAGTCTGAAATCTCAAAAGAAAATGATGGTGTGATCTAAAATAACTCTTTCCTTTGACATGGACTTTGGCTGAACTGAGCCAGCTGACCTACTTTATAATGACAGCAGGCACTGCTCGTGTTCTGTTTTTTTTTATCATCACCTTCACAACAGTGTGGAAGTGGTCAGTAATTAAACAGTGTGGCAAGTATAGTCTTGTCACCACAGTGATGGGATCAGGCAAGGCAGAGATTACTGGTAATTATCAGTTACTGTTAAAATAAGCAAAAGCAGCATAATGTCATCACCAGCTCCTCAATCCTTTCAACAAGGTGTTTGTTTACAAATCATCCATGATGAGTGTCATCATGGGGTTATCAGGGAATACAAGGCAAAATAAACCCTTATTTCTCTTGTTTTTTATTATTATTATTGATTCATTCATATTCATCTGCTTATCCGTTACCAGAAGGCAACAGTCTCCCCGACTAGCACCCAAATCACACTGCACCATGCCGTGAGCCTTCCTCTAGCCTTATGTGGGCTGGGATGGTGCTATGCCTCAGTGACAGCAAGTATTTTTTTTATTATTGTTACTATGATTATTCATCAGTGACTAATGGAACAGTTTGAGGAAGTTGTGTTCTGTACTCACTGCACGTGCAGCCATGGTCATGCCGATGCCTGTGATAAAGGTCAGGTAGTAGCCGGGGTAAACGCCGTGCCACATGGCTGACAGCATGAAGGTGGCAGCAGTGGGGTTAATGGGACAACGCTCATAGCAAACCCTGCAGATGACACACACGTTACATCATTAGTATCCAGTGTCTGATCAAACAAACTAGAGTTGTACTAAAAAGGGAAGATTCATAGAAATTGGACAAATCATGTTAGCACTCCGTTACTCATTTGAGTATTGTTTTTGATTGTTGTCCCATAAAACTTAAGGAACAACATGACATATTGTGTTGATATTGAGTTGTTCTCTACCTGGTATAATGATATCCTTCATTTTTCCAAAAAATATTAAATAACAATAATTATCAACATTAACCTTTAAGACAATATCTGTTTTTAGGCCAAATTTGGTATTGCTTTCTTGGTTAAAAAAAAGATGTAAAGATAATTACTTGGTCTAAACATCAACAATTGTTTATTTGGTTTTATCAAACTGTGAGAGTCTCCACTCTTACCTTTTGAGCCAAAGTGACGTCTGTATATTCCAGTTGTCTAAGAAACTCTTGAAGCTGGTGGCTGTCTGCAATTAGATCACCAATAATAAGCACAACATGTTAGAAGCACAAAAAATAGAAAGAAAGCTCAATATTTCAACAGATATTATGAACAGAGTTCAACCTCAATGTCCAGAATTCTGAGATTTGATATGAGGTCCCACCGAGGTGAGCCGTCTTTGTTGTATCCGTTGAATCCAAACCCAGCAGCGTTGTTGATGGCATCGGCTGCAGGAGAGAAGAAAACAAATGTTTCTGAAGAGCTGGAACAACAACAACAACAGCACTAGCAGCAATAATGGTCTACAGCAGTCATCACTCTAAGAACAAATGACACAAACAGATGGAGACGTGGCATCATATGGATTTGTCATTGACAAAAACTGTTGGGTTTCAGTTGAACACTAGATGGCACTGTTGGCACAAGGAATGGTCTTTTGTTCTGACGTCACATAGAGTCTTGAAGAATAAAAATGAAATCCTAGAAGCAGGAGCAGTTCACTGAGTTCATATCAGTTAAAGGAGCTGGAGAACTTTGGTAGGAACACTTGTCACTAAATGTCATTGATTTGACTGCCTTCAAATAAACAAGTGTCTCCATTCATTCTGAATGGTTGGCAACCTGTTCTAGTGTAACAGGTGATATGTATACCCACCCAGTGTCCACACAAAGTAGTACTTTGGCCTGAGTGCCAGCATGGCCACATACAGGTAAACAACCTGCAAATGGAACGGTGTGGAGCTGATAAAGTCATCGTCTATGGAGTGTTCGACGGGCAGCAGCTTGCACAGCGACAGATAGACGGCCAGTGAGAGGGCACACGTGCTCAGCTTGGAGATGACATCATTCTGGGTGGAGATGAAGCAGAGGATGACGAATGAGACACAAAAAAGATCCTGGTTACAAATCAGAACGCTCCATTCACAAAAGAACAACATGGCCCAACTCCAGGATTCACTATTGTTAAATAATAACACATTTGTAATATACATTTATCTTCATCTACTCAGCCGTTACCAGGTCACAGGGGCAGAAGTCTCCAGGACTGCCACCCAAATCACATTGCACTATACTGTGAGTCTTCCTGTAAGTTGTGAGGTAGAAATATTAATTTATTAACTAAAGCTTTTACGGGTTTGTTATAGTTAAGACAAAGTATTTTAGAGCAGTGGTCCTCAATCATTGGGCCGGGGACCGGTACCAGTCCATGGGTTAATTGGTGCTGGGCCACATAGAAATAATGTTTCCTTTTGGCCTTTTGGCTATTACTTACACTTGATCCATACCCATATCAACAAAGAACTGAACAATAGAATGAATAGAATAAAATAGAATAGAATAGAGAATAGAAAATTATATTTACCTTAGATGAGGGCTCACTTTGCTTGTATTTCCCGTTCTCCTTGCCATTGGCGTTCTCATGGTGGCGTGGCTCGTAACACGTGCCTTCAATAAAGGCCATGTAGTCTCTGTAGGAGCAGGTGGGTCCAGCTAGGATGCCCATAAAATTACAATTGTAGCTCAGGTACTCCAGCAAGCTGGGCATCCGACTAGAGGGACAGAGAAAAGAAGTCATGTCATGAAATGGCTCTGATAATTTTTATTTTTTACAAAAAATAAATGCTTTTTGTTTCTTTTCAACCTCTGCATTTTCAATTTTACTATTTAGATTTAAAGTAAATATTTCTGGTAAGTCATGTCATCTAAGCAGGTTGTATGTTAGGAGTGGGTTAAAAAAAAATCAGGTTTCCACTTGTTCTGAAAATTGACGAGAAAGAATTATAGGTATTAATCCTCAGTCAACCATAATATGGTTGAACATAAATAGATGTTCCCAGGGCCAGACTTTGAACATGAATGTAGCACGTATTCAATGGCACAGGGGGGCAGTTTGTCAATTAATTGCATTGCTTCGCAGGAGACAAACAACCGTTCAACAATCAAATCTGGGCCATACTTAATGTATGGTGATTTTAATGTCCAACTGAAGACGACTGATTATTACTAATGCTGAAATGGCACAGCGGGAGAAAAGTCACACATGGCAATAACAGCGCTGTGTGTGACTAGTGGTGGTCTAGTAGTTAAGGAACCAGACTTGGGTCTGGAGAGTCCCAAGGTGTCCACCAGCTGTTAGGTTACCACTGAGGTGCACTGAGTATGGCACTGTCCCCACTCACTGCCCCCCCAGGCGTCCAGAGAGGCCCACTGTCCACTTTGGTGATGGGTTTAATGCAGAGGTCACATTTACTGGTGTAGATCACAATGTCACATTAACAGGGCAAGTTTACTTTCCTTCCTTCCTAACATGTGAAATCAATGCTAAGGAAAAACTAAGAAACCTTTCTAAGGAAACCTCTTAGCTGCCACCTGGAATTAAACTGCTGACATTTTCACTGTAAGGCAGAGGGAAAAAAAACACTCTTCTAACTTCCTGCATAAGAGGCTTTTTTATATGGCTTCAGAGAACACGCATAGCTCTGTGTTACCCACACCTCATACCACAGTAAAACCTATAGATCTCTAAAGAATTTCCTATAAAATAAACCACAGCAGCTATAAAAAAGTCACCCTTCAGTCACAACTCTATATGTCAGTTGTCTCTTCAGCACCAACACATGCCCACTCACTCACATTTCCGGCTTTCTGCAATCTTTCCACAGTGCAGCTGCAACCTCTGTGCGCAATACTAATGATGAGGGAAACTCTCTCTGCACTAGTATTGTGGGTCTGATAAGGCTTTTTAACAATAAAGGTCACCAGAGAGAGAAGTAATTGTGTGGTTTCCTGGATACCAGGTGTCCAACAACTGCTCAGCAAACAGCAGCCTGAGAGGGAAGGCTGTGGGAGGAAATTCTGTACAAGAAATGGAAGGGTTAGTTTAACTAAGGGCCTGCCTTGCTCAAGACTGTTTGTCTGTAAATGTTGATTTTGAAAACTATTTCTATTCTGAACGGTTTGAGGACTTTTATCCATCATCTGAAGCTGCAAAAACATACCTGAGTCACATACCTGATAGCTAGGTATTTCTGAGTGGGGGTGAGCTGTCCTTCACGTTTGGTCAGTCCTGCAGAGAGACACACAGAAAGACATATTAATTATGACATACGGAATGAACAGTATATACTCCTTTTATGTGCATTTTCAATGTGATAAGCACATTTTTTGTGGGATTTAGCATTAAATTAGATCGTTCGTGAGGATAATCCTGCCTTCCTGCAGCTGAGTAAGCAGAGCCAAGTGGGTGAGGGTTGAGAAAGGGAGAGGATAGAAAATATGACGTAACACAAAGAGATGGAGAGTAGGTGTGCGAGGACACAGTCTGACAACCAGGGTGTGTCACTGTTTCCTCTAGGCCTATAATCATAAAGACGTCATAAATACAATCGGCATAAATATCGTTGAAAGCGCGTGTCTCTATCACCAAGACTGGTTGTAAATGCTCACGATCACGTTCTTAGGAAGCACAGTCATTTATTTATAGAGCTCAGATACAGTAGGTAAGTAGAGCAAAGTTTAACTCTGTTGTCCCGTGGGACAAGATTACACTGATTTTATCTTCACCATTTCATCGGTGATATAAACTGTGCGACCGGTCTGGACTATAGAACCTTTGAAGCAACATGGCAGTAATTTTATTTGTTAATAGATACAGTATGTGTGAATGGTAATTGATGAATCCACCTACCCAGTGACACCAACTGCTCTTGGGGAAGCTATTATGGCTGCAGAACCATTGCCGGCCAGTAGGACAGGCAGCAAGGAACTCGCTCTACCAGAAGTTACCAGACCTTTCCTACAGACTCTATGTTTAATCTACAGCTATTCTCAATAATCTACAGAAAAAAAGGTTTGTAGTTAGTACAACCAGACACATATTTCCCTCCTTGCTTGGCCTGCCTTTCAGGACACGTAGCCCTATTGCAACGGTTCACTCTAACTGTTTGACTGTGTTGTCATTCAATCAAGTAGTTTCCTGCAAACTGGCCTTCAATATATATATACAGTATATAAAATATAACTATATATATATATATATATATATATATAATGTATATATATACTGTATATATTACATATATATATATTCTCACTATACATTATATATTCATATGTATGTAAATATATATACACACACATATATAAATATATATATATATATATATATAAATACGCACATATATCAGCAATCACTTTTTACAACCAATATTCTGCATAGCAACCAATATTTATACATTTTCCAACATTTTTATAACTACTATTTATTGGTGTATATATCTGTATATGTATATATTTTTCTTTTCTTTTTTTTAATATTGTTATTACATCTTGTTATTCTGCATAGCAACCAATATTTATACATTTTCCAACATTTTTATAACTACTATTTATTGGTGTATATATATCTGTATGTATATATTTTTCTTTTCTTTTTTTTAATATTGTTATTACATCTTGTTATTCTTCTCATTTCTAATTTGGGACAGCCACTGTAAAAGGTGTGTAAAAGGTGTTTTCCCCTCGGGGGATGAACAGTAAACCATTCTATTCTACATATATATATATACAGTGTATATATATATATACACTGTATATATATACAGTATATACACACATATAAATAGACATAGACATATGAAAAATAAATAGCTATTTTCTTAAGAAACATACTGTCTATTTATGGATATACAGTATATATACACATATAAATAGACATAGACATATGAAAAATAAATAGCTATTTTCTTAAGAAACATACTGTCTATTTATGGCTTTAGGTGTTGCTGCCCCCTTTGGTATGATGAAAAAGCTTTGTACATTTATTATATACAGTTGACGGCTAAAACGTGCTACACTTTAGGTGCTGTGCAGAGGCAGCACAAAATTTAACACAAAGGCAGTATAGTTGGCAGTATAGTCGGCAGTAAAAGTACTGGTGGAACAGAGAGTGTCAAACTGGCAGAAAGTTGTATTATCCTGGTTCACAGTCTATCAAATTCATTCTTGCGTGTCACTGCCAGGTTAGCATTTGACCAAAGCCTTTTCTCCTCAAGTCTCCAACCACAAATATTTAAAAACTCCAATATAGAAAAAACTCTTCACATTAATGTCTATGTGCTGCACCATTAAAAACTCTGGTTGCCCTGGTCTGGGACTGTGTAAATTACTGGTCAGCATGCGGAGGATAAAGTGAAACCTGAGCATCTCAAGCTGCTCAGAGTTAAATGTCAGAAGGTGAACAGAGGTTCAGGGTCGGCCTGCTGCACATGCCTGGGTCTCATTTATACGGTTTGTACTTAATGACTGAAGAAACTCTTTTAACACCATGTAGTTTAGTTTGAACTTAGGATGTGTTTATAGTAAGGCATGAAATTCAGAAAGAGTGAAGTACTAGACTGTGTACACACAACATGATCATTCTACAAACAGTCAGGAGAGAAAAGCTAAGCTTAAAACACAAACACCAGCTGTGTCAACAGTATGTAAATAACTTTCCATGAAAGACATCAAGGCCACACACACGCACACCATCACCATCACCATCACCATCATCATCATCATCATCATCATCATGTCTTACCATCATGTAATTCAAAAGCCATACTGGTGATCTTCTGTGTTATAACCATCATGGGCCTGAAACAACAACAACAACGATAGTGAGCATTTTAAATATATTTTAAATATATTATAAACAAATGGCAAAAACTGTGGGTGTCGGATTATAAAAAGTTTTATTTAAATCAATTGCAGGGAGTTGACTATTATCCCCAAATTAGTAATGATTATACACAATAATAAGTTGTGTACAACTATTTTTTATGATCCCTTGTTGTTTTTATGCTATTTATTTCTCTGTTTCATTAATACTGTATTTGCTTTTATACAGTACAGCGTCAGGAAAGGCGCCTTTAAATTAAATGTATTATTATTATTATTATTATTAAGTTCCATCCATCCATCTTCTACCACTTATCTGCAGCTGGGTTGTGGGGGCAGCACTGGAGCAGAGACACCCAGACTTCCCTTTCCCTAGACACTTGCTCATCTGGGGGGGTTCGAAGGCGGTCAACATAGTCAATCCAGCGTGTTCTGTTTCTACCTGTGGGGCCCGAGCACCTCCTGAGGGAGGCATTCAGTGGCTACTGTGTAAATGGCAAGCTACCCTAAGTGCCTCCTTTCATAAAGGAGCAGCGGCTCTATCCGAGCTCCTCCCTGTTGACAGAGCTCCACACCCTATCTCTAAGGGAGCGCCCTGCCACACTATCTGAGATTGCGTTCTTTTGATCATGACACATAGTTCATGACCATAGGTGAGGATAGATTGACAGGTAAATTGAGAGTCTTGCCTTTAGACTTAGCTCTTTATTCACCACAACAATCATAATGTATGATGATTCATTATTTATTCATTTGTGGGGGGCAGCAGGGCTGGTCCAACAGTTAAGGAAGCGGACTTGGTTCCACAAGACTCCAGGTTCTTGTCCACCAGCTGCCAGGTTGCCACTGTGGTGCTATAGGGAAAAGCTACATCCTGACCCACATAACGTCCAGTAGGCTCAGCACTAACAGGAAGGCTGACAGAATAGAGCAGTGTGATTTGGGCCCTGCAGCCCCGTGACAGATAAGAAGATGAAGATGAAAGAATGCATGAATTTATATTTGGGCACTAGTAAAAATCAGGTGGGCAGATGTCTTCTACACATGTTTTTATTTTTTAAATCTTGTAATTGTTAAAAAGGAAAATGTCAGAGTTGCTTTAGGTTGCTTTCAAAACCCTGATGATGTCATTGTCCTCCACAACATTATCAGTCAACAGTCTTTTACGTTTGGCGGCTGTGTCAGTCTTCTCTGAATGAGATGGTATTTTAAGCTCCCTCAGTGTTGTGTGTGGATTGTGTAAAAAATGTGTAAAAGTAACTATTTATCATTAGAACTGAATTATATAGAGTTAAAGACATGCAATCAATCAGTATGTTGTAATGTCCAGTAACTAATTTCAACAGTAGAAGTGAAGACACCCCTGTATTACAGCAACAACAGGTGAAGGGATGGTGAAGGCATTATTGGGTAAACAGTGCAGGTCATTATGTCCATGGCTTAAAATTAATTTTAAAAATGTCATCAGCTTTATATTCACAAACTAATTTGTGTGATAAGCACATTACAATTTGACAGACAGGTAAGCCTGGTTACACAGGGTTTGTCATTACCTTCACAATTCACCGCATACCCACTGATCTACTTCTGCTGCCTCATCTCTGCAACCGTTCGGTCGGTTCATTTACAGTTTGATCTATGAATAGCTGGCCTTTAGATTTAAGGTCTTAAAACAACATTGTCTTCAAAAAGACTCCTCCAATTAAACTGATGGTTTAAAATGCCAGAGAGAGAAAAAAACTCAGACAGTCAGATTATCAGATGTCTTCAGGAGGAAAAGCAGACATCGGGGCTGAAATAGCAAATTCTCTGCTTCTGCAGAGGCAATACACGGTTCATGAGGTTGCTTAGAAACCAGCCTCCCCCTCCCATGCTGTCTGTATGAAGCGTCAGACAGTGTGGAGGAGTGGGGACTGACCGCAGTTCCTCCTGTGGACACAGGCGAGCAGTGTGACCAGCCCTCGCTCTGCATCCACGTTCAGACTGGCCCGGTATTATGCAACCATCCCATGACACTCGCTAGTAACTTCCATTTATAGCTTGATCTGCTCTCCATGAAAGATTAAACAACAAACACCCAGGGAGGCCTTTTATACGTTTAATTAAAAACCAACACGATGTCAAAACGGCTCCTGTGCTATTTGTACAGCTTACCCTGTGAAATCTGCCGAGTACATGCCGTAGTCAAATACGTAGACTCGTGTGATCTGACATATGATCAGGTAGCCCATGGTCACGATGAAGCAGTACCTGCACACAGACACACAGTAACGAAAAGAGAAACATTGATCAGGGTTCATTATGATAATAAGAAAAAAAAAAACAAAAACCAGGTGAATTTCTGACCGAGAAGAAATCACAGTGTTCACAGAAATAGACTCAAGTTGGACAAAGGAGCAGAGGAGGCTCTGATAATGTGTCACTGTTTCACAATGGCTGCTGATGGCAGAGGAACAACAGAACAGAAGAGAGAGCAGCCTGAGCCACAGAGCACAGAACAAGTGAAAGGGAACATTCCACCGTTGGTGACAGGAGGATTTTCTGTCCGTACAAGGGGGACAGAACAACAGCCAGACTGACGCTGCATGGAGATAGGGCCGAACATGATCTTCACATTCTCAGGGGGACAACAGCCACAGGAAGGGTAAAAAAATGTGATTTATCTGTTAGGTGAATTCCAGGTCAAATATATTTAATATTGAAGTTTTTTTTTAATTGTGCCATTAAGGAAAAAAAGTTGATTCATGAGAATTTCAGTTTAGGGAAGGGCATTTCGAAGCAGTGATGGATACAGCCCACTGCAAATCCTTAACACACTCATTCATCTTCTCATTCTGCTCATTCTTATTTCCTCTCGCGGCTGCAAGGAACTGGATCAAATCCCAACAGTCAAGAGCTGGAAAATATATATACATTCATATAGAACCAAATGATAAAAAAAACTGGTTCCGAGTCAGAAACAGAGTATTTTTACCTTTCTAGTTTTGGCTTTACGGTAAAATTGACGTTCCTTAATTGGAACAGTAAACATTCCTTGTCATTTATATCCCATATACATACATAAATAAATTATACATATATGTATATAATATATATACACATATATATATACATACACACACACACACACACACATATATATGTATATATATATATATATATATATATATATATACATATAAACACATGGAATAAATACATAGAATTAGTTGGTTTGTGTCTTACCCAAGAAATACTGTAGTCTAACTAGACAGGCTGTTGATAATGCACTTCTACTTATTTACAATATCTATTGCTGACCAGCCCATCATTAACATGGACAAATATATAGTATTGATATTGTCCCAAACAAACATTTTCCATATTGACAGACCTAATATTCATCTCTTACTGTTGCCTTTGAGATGTGACAGCAGTTGGTAGTCAGTCCTCCCCATATACTCAGTAAATGTCTGGTCAACACCACAACCTCATCAGGTCATTGTAGGCTACCATAGACTTTTTAGGAGACCAATGACTTTGATTGTAGGTTAGTCAGAATTTGTTAAAGAACGAAAAAAAAAACAGAATTAACCAGTTACAGTTATATTAATTTTTTTCTGTTCTACAACAAAAAAAATATGT
>JAFBJS010000142.1:153924-164098 GCA_016785265.1 Paraplagusia blochii
TCAAAAGGCAAGAAGCACACATTACTTACACAATACTAAATACATATGCAAACACTTTTTATACAATTAAGAAATATTTTTCAGCTTCATCTGGCGTCTCTTGTCGAATTGTATGATCATTTGCAAGATTTTTTTTACACAATTTGATAGTATATTCTTTAAAGGAGAGCTGTGAATCTAATATTTACCAAAGATATTTATACTGACTGACAATATGGCCTTTATCTCCATTAAGAAGTATATCAGGATCAGGTGACTCTCCTCCTCTGACTACTGGCCGTCATCGTCACCCAGTCATCAGTCCCACTCTACCGTCTCTCAGGGTGATTGTTAAGGTTTGTTGGACCTCCAGTGAATTCGATTGTCGCTCTATACCAGGGGTGGGCAAACTTTTTGACCTGCGGGCCACAATTTCTCCTAAAATTGGACATGGGGCTGAGTCAAGAGCAGAGAGATGGAGCGTTCGTGTAAGCTAAGATAAATGGCAAGTAAAAGTCATGTATCAAACCCAAAATACTACATTTCTAATAGCCTTTATAATGTAATCTACTGGGGAAACGCAGGCATTGTAGGGAAAAGTCCGAAGTTTAATTATAATAAAAATAAATTATTTAATTTGGACAGAGATGGCGGGCCGCATTAAAAGGCTCAAAGGGCCGCATGTGGCCCCCGGGCCTTAGTTTGCCCACCCCTGCTCTACACAGTCGGCAAATCGCCTTGCTTTTATCAATCATTCCATCCTTCTTGAAAAAACAAATGATGTCCAAACCTTTGATTTCAAATGAGAAACGCTGTAAATTTCATCTGTGTTGTCTGGTATGTTGCTAAGAGCAGAGTGATTCCAGTCAAATCAGCCCATGTCACAATTTACACACCCCAAGTGACACAACCTGCATAGACATGTATGAGTAGATGTATGTGTGTCTGTGGGAGGAAGCAGCCAATATCACGTCTATGTCTTAACATCTATGAGTGGGAGCTGGAGCTATAACCAATTAACGGACAAAAATCCGCACCATCGGACCGTTTTCCTGCATTTCAACCGATCAGGGCTTTTTGGACTCACAGATCGATAATCAATCCAAAACGATATATCTTTACACCCATATTAATTAGGTGATATTAGATCATTTCCCATGGGACACCTGATGATCTTTCATGGCACACTGGTTGAAAATTACTGGTCTAGATCAGTGGTTCACAACTGGTCTCACTCTGGGACCCACATTTCCCTGTGGTCATTAAGTCTCGACCCTCTCTCAATGAATTCAAACCAAGCAAATTTTTTTTTAATAAAAATTATATTCAGAAGAAAATATATTCAGAAGATTGTGCCTTTCAAAATAAGAGATTTTCTAAAATTAAACACATGCTCAACAGCTGATTCACATTATTTAGATTTTTGACCAGCTGTTCACGACCCATTCAGAACAGGATCGCGACCCACCAGTTGAGAACTACTGTGAATATAAGAGTAAATATAATTAGAAATCAGTACCGTGTACTATTTAAGTCATTCCCCTCCCAACACCCTTTGGAAACCATTGGCGTAAGATTTAAAAAATTAAAACAAATCAACAAAGCTAGTACCAGGAGCTGCGGACTGTACCACAAACCATGTGCATAGACGGCAGGAACTAGAAACTAAAACTAAACTGAAAAGATGATTGTGTTTTTTTGCCCTCCAAGTAGTTTCCAGTTGACAGGAAGTCTGAGAATATTCAACGCGGAACTGATGATGTTATTCGAAATAGAAAAAAAGTCCTCCTCATCCTCATTAGAAGAATGAGAGACTTTATCAGACCATCCAAAGACTGAGGTGATTTATGCACAGCAGTATCAAACTGGGACAAGGCTGTGGTCCACAGGAAAAGGTCCTCGTTATCATAATATTGTGGCAAAATTATACAAAAGAAAGGAAGGAAAGAGCAGAGTACAATGATTAAAAAAAAAAACAACACTGCAGGAGTTGGAAAAATGCGTGTGACTCACCAGCCGAAGCAGAAGAGAGCCAAGTAGAAGCCCAGCAGGGTGGCCACCACATGCCTGATGAACGGACTGGTCTTACTGGGGTGGAGGTAGATCCGAAACCACACGGCCATCAGCAGAGCAAAGAGCTGACATGCAACGAAGTTCACCTGCACACAGCAACACACACACACAGACACACAAGACTATTGTTAGAGCTGTTTGGAAGCTGAAACAGGGCCAAATGGCTGATATTAAGGCCGATGAATAAATGATGAGAAATAACAAGTGAGTGGACCACGGAGTGGCTCTGACCCGCTCTTCAAAGACACTTATGTGTTGGCACTGAAATATAAATACATTACAACAGGTACGTTCCCAAATATGTGCTGCACAAACAGGTAGGTTTAACTTGCAGTTGTTCTTTAAAAAGCCCCAATGATGTGAATGAGTGACATCACAGTACAGTATAGGCTGACACTTGATGAATGTGGAATGTTCAACCGGCCTCTGCATAAGCTGCATTCAATGGATGTTTGGAAAATCACCATCCTGTATAGTTGGAATTGAATAACTACACACACCACAGCTTGGTCTGTTAAAAAAAAACTACACAAATATGTATATATGAGTTAATATATATATATACATATCTTTATAGAAATACATAAAATTGTACATCCACATACAGTCTATTCATTTATATATGTGAACGTGTTATGTGTGCATATGCGTTATATAACATGTCACTCACATTTTCCACAAATATGTATATATTTACACATATATTTATTTATATACACATATATACACATACATTTATATATATATATTCATATATATATATACACGCATATATACACATGCACACACATACATACATACATACCTATATATATATATATAATACACATCTAGATGTGTATAAGAGACAGGTGCTGGTGTGTCAATCACACACACACACACACACATATATATATACACTGTAGACATATACGTGTGTGTGTTCTTGGCACAGCATTGAGACATTACTGCAGACAATGGTGACACTGAGTGATCCTTTTAAGAGAACAATGGAAACCTCTCTGTTTAATTACTCACACTGACCCCTCTCCCCTCTTTCACCCGAACGCACCACGTGCACGTTTGCCCTCAGTCCTGGGCAAATATTTTGACTACTGGGCCACAGTAGGGTAATAAGATTTGACACGGCAGCCAGGACAGAAGTAATGGATAGAAAGAGGATTTATGTGAACAGAGATAAATGATTTGTCAACATTTATTATATTTCATATTATTATATGAAATGCTGGCATGGCAGGGAAAAAGGTAGAAACATAATAATAATAAAAATTTTTAGTATAATTTGGAAAGGTTTTGTTGGCTATATTAAAAAATCAGATCTGATGTTAGTTCCCACAGTGGATCATGTTATTCTCTCTGTTTGATTAGGTTTCCATGAACCTTCACAAAGCCCATGACACACCTCTTGTCTTATTATCACTCATCACGCTACTTCTTGCACATTGGTGTGAGTGTGAGTGTGTTGCATGCGTCAGGTTATTTTCTAGCTTTCATCACCACCTCATGCTTTCTGAGGCGTTTTCAGACACAAGTCTGTTTGGAATCCTGCCGTTCAATTATTAGTTTCTCTGTAACAGAAATGTACAGAAGCAAAGACTGCAGTTGAGAAGCTGTTCTCCCAGCTCAACATCCAACAACCGGATCAGTGACGGATAATGTAGGTTTTTAATTGAAGGGAAATTAAGGAGTAATAAAATCCCATCTGGGACAATCAGGAACTTTGAAAATATATAAAACAATATATAAAAAGTCACAGTCTACACTGTGTTGACTCATTTTAAACCCCTTTTATTCTTCTCATGTCATGATAAGTGATGTGTGTCTGATATAATGGCCGACCACCTAATATATAGGTCATGTTAACAGATCCATCTGGCCAGTAACCAGCGAAAAACCAGAGCCACCTTGAGCACCATCCATTATCTATAGAACCTACATGATTAATGGGGAGGGAGATGGAGCGGCTTAAAGGCATGTGGGCCCTTTAAGTCAGCACACTAACAGATGTAGTAACAAATCATCTGCAGCATTATGTCGGCATTTGTCACGCAATATTAACGTTTTTATTTTTCGCAATGGAGGAAAGACATAATACACTCCCAAAGGCCAAGGAGGATATTTTTTCTGATGATGGGAAACATTCAGTCAAAAGTTATAAATTGTATTAGTTCTGCATGAGAAAAAAAAATCCTCCTGCCCACTCCATACATATATTTAGTCATATTTCTACTACTTTATTTGCATGCAGATGAGTAAGCACAAAAAGGAATCAAAAGGACTTTACAGAAATACGATCCTGAACTGTCATGACAACACTGGTCAGAACCTTATCCAGAAGTAAAACCAAAGCCTCCTTTCTTACCTGGCATGAACTTGATCAGATCGCAAGTGCGCAGATCTAATTACGTCGGTTCACAACTGACTCTAACCCTAGAGTTTTGTGTGTCTTTTAGGAAAATTCCCTTTTTTTTAAGAAATGACATATCAATGCAGCTTTTGTAATATAATTGTATTTATATGGATGGATGGATGGATGGTTAAATGTCTTACATACATTATAGCCATGATCTGTAGCACAACCCTCATCCTCCCACCTTAGAAAATGCAAGTTAAATGTGTCAAAGCAGGTCAACAATCCATCTCTACTAATTTACCTGTATGGTATTCACTTACATCTACATGAACAAAAACCCAAACAAAAAGTTAACAGAACAACAAAATCCTCCACTGTCTCCTTCACATGCCTGAGCAGAAACATGTCCAACACAATATCTGGATAATTCTAAGTATTTGTTTCTTTGTGCCAAAAGGCAAACAGCCCTGCCCAGCTAAATAAAGGTCAGACTCACTGATATTGACAGATGTTTGAATGATTCACCTATGACTCAGACATCTTTTCTGTGATCCCTCAGGAGGCTGCCAAGAAAGTTCATTGCAGTAAATTGTCATCTTCTTAAACTTTTATTTATCGACTTTTTAAATCGTGGTGTTGCTCAACAGGCCGTTTAACCCCATTGCCAAAATGACAGACTGCAAACTAGCAAACATCCTACATTTGGTCTAATCACTGATTCATTAATGGAGCCCACAGATGCAAAAATAGCCACTAACGTCAGACTGTTAGAGTGCAGAGCTCTGACAGGGCGACTTTTCCTCTACGTAATTATGTACATGCCTACAAAGAAAACACACCACTGAGCCACAAGGTACCAGAGTCTGTACAGTGGGATCTGAAATAGAATGAATGGAAATTTCACAATACACTTGGTTTCAGAGCTATGAGTAGGGATACTCTACTCATAGCTCTGAAACTTATCTCTGACGCAGTATTTTGATTCCAATCCTCTTATAAATGCAAGCAGTAAGATACAGGCGCCTGACCAAAAATAATAATAATAATAATAATAATAGAATAATAAATCTGGTTGATTTTCACGGATTAAATAAACAGACTGAAAGACTCGGGAGCATTCTGAAGTTTAAATTTGGAGAAATCAATTTACTCCAGTGAGGTCAGAACTGGGGCTGAACTCAAACTTTAGGTTGTGGTCTATATAAATATATACTGCACAAATATATGATATACTGCACAAATATATGATATACTGCACTGCATCTATGATTCTCTTGCATCTCCAGTACAAACAACTAACGGTTACAAATTTCCAACAAATTTCCAAACACTGGTTGTGCAACACTCAGAAATACAGTTACTGCTGTATTATAATTACTGCTATTTTCACACTCAAAATGACATTACAAGTCATAGATTTCCAATTAAGACAACAATCAGAATCTACCTTGACAATCCTAGAGGACGGCTCCCGGAATGACATTGGCAGTTACCTGTACACACATTCTTCTTATACTAAAGAGTTTTTACACAATAAGCAGTTGGAACCAGAGTGTAAGGCCCCATAGTATTATGGTAATGAATGGTTATTAAATTCAATTTGCAAGTCTAGTCTGGTAGACTGAGTCTGGTTCAGGAGAAGTTTAATTGTGTGACTGAACATCATAATACTGTTTATCTGCAGAACATTGAACTGTTCAGTCCTGTGTATTATATGCATGACAACAATGACAAATGAGCTACGTGTAATGTGAAACTGAACCTTTTCCACTACACTTTACCTTATTGCTCTTGTCCAAATGACCAGGCTTTCACAAAGGACTTTACAAGTGAGATGACAAATGAGTTTGAACTTGAGGAACTGCTAATTGTGTCTATAAGAGCCTGTGTCTAATAGGGTGTGAAATCAGCCCTGGATTTCAACATGTCGCTTTGCAAGGCTGGAATTTCATCTGGTTGAGAGGATGGGTGTGACAGAAGAGCCTCAACCTACAATGAGCAATGGGTAATAACTAAGAGGCTTGATTATCAGCTGAACTTTCTACTCTTGGAACCAGTTGCTTGATATACACAGCTATAGCTATAAGGTTGTCAGGTAACAGGTTTTGATTAATATGGGGCCCATCCAAATAGGAAGGAAACGTGCAGACTATATATGAAAATCATTGGGAAATCTAGCCACCTGACTGGCTTGTGGTGGCCCAGCATTCAAAGCGATGTCGCTTTTGGTCCTTTGATGTCTGCTTCCTATCATTGTGAAGCAGAATTCACCAAGCGTTGGATTGTTGACCCACCAATAGGGAACGTGTATAAATAATAGCATTTGTCTATAGTTCTAGTTACACCTCTGCCTAACATCGTATCCTTGTTAACATAAAGAAACAAAAAAGAGATATATAGTTCAACTTACAAGGATGTGCAATTACACTTTATTGTAGTACGGCGGAAAAAATGCGTATTCCCCAGGGTCACACGCGCCCCCCTCAGCATCGCATTGCGCCCCCCAGAGGGGCCCGCCCCACCCTTTGAGAAGCACTGCTTTAGACCATCGTGAGACAGGTTAGTTTTACCCTTCTGATGATGTTGTCGCAATAGCCAGGAAGGTCACTAAATGCTCGTCAATTAATTTTTTTACCCAAAACTCCTGCTTAGTGTGTGATGTAAGGTTTTTCTTATTGTGTTATATACTTTGCACGATGAATATATTCTTCTAATAGACTCGTATTGTACAGCGCAGTGTAGGTGGCTGTCCTGGAGACTACTGGCCATAAGTCAGTCAATTCAATACTATTGTGCTTTTGGTGAGACTGGACTTAAGGTCATGGAGAAGTGGTTAGGCAGCATATTTCTTAGGCCCGGCAAAGAAGTATTACTAGTTCTACCAATGCTATGGTTTGGGATGGGCACTAGGTGACTGGGAGTGTAATGTGTGGTGGACTGATAGTGCAGTGCCAATCAGCTGTTGGGAAATATAACGTCAGTTTTGCCCAGCAGCAGTCAGTCAACAATAGCCAACCTGTCACATTTCACCCACACCTGTGAATGCACTGAGTGAACTGACACCAGAGTAAAATATTCAAGATGCCTTCTCGCCATGTGTCCTCCTGGGCACACGCTGCACCTCACAGTAAGACCAGGGTAAAGTAGTCAGCAAGAAAAAGAAGCAAGGTAAAACAAGGACACTGGTATATATATTGGTGAGGTTTGAACTTATTGGTGAAGTTGAAAGTCAATTTTATCGAGAGAAAAGTATAAGAACAATAAATATATTGGTAACTGGTACTGGTATTGGTAACTTGGTATTGGTAGCAATAATTTCTTGAAAGATATTCCTGAGGGCTAAATAGACGCTCTATCTATCTATCTATCTATCTATCTATCTATCTATCTAAATGTCCATAGCTGGTGGGAAAACCTCAGTTCAACTGCCTCAATTACCGCACCTTTCTAATATTTACAGTTAACAGGGGAGTACTTGATGTATATTGATGTGTTGTACAGTGACTTGACTTGTGCAGCGTCAAAATTAGGAAATAAGACTCTCATAATGGTGGGATATGACAATGTAATACCGCAGTGCTTCCCAATCTTTTTCTGTTACACCCCCCCAGCAAGAAGAAAACAATTCGCCTCCCCCAAACCCCCCACGCCCCCACCCACTCTCTGCCGCAACAATTAATAACAGCATTTGTCTATAAAATAGTTCTAGCTACACCTCTGCATAACATCGTACAGAAACAAATAAAAGAGGTATAGTTCAACTTACAAGGATGTGCAATTACACTTTATTGTAGTACAGCGGAAAAAAAAGCATGTTCCCCAGGGTCACATGCGCCCCCCTCAGCATCGCACTGCACCCCACCAGGGGGGCCCGCCCCACACTTTGAAAACCCCTGTAATAGCGAAAGACTGCATCGAGGAGATCGTAAACTGAGATCTTGTTCTCAATTAAAGTAACATTTTAACTTCTTTCTGTAACTTTCCAATTGTAATTTTGATTATTTTTTTTAACCTTGTAATAATCAGTTCTCCTAGGTTAGCATTTTTATTTATAACCCATTTATTTATTTTTTTATCTGAAAACATTTTGGCCACACAAAAACAATGAGCACAAAAAAGAGATTTTCAGGTTGACACAACTCTGTATAAACAAAAGAGACTCTTTGCATTGAGGTTGGTTCTGTCTGTTTTCCCCTCATTATTACAGAATATTTGCACAAGTAGCTCCACCAACACCACTCCTAAGAGGATTAGCACACTTACACCCTTAAAAACGCACTCATTTCTAACTCGAGGTTTTTTAACCTTGTAATAATCAGTTCTCCCCTAGGGTTAGCATTTTTATCAATGTCCCATTTATTTAATTTTTTATCTGAAAACATTTTGGCCACACAAAAAGAATGAGCACAAAAAAAGAGATTTTTAGGTCGACACAACTCTGTATAAACAAAAGAGACTGTTTGCATTGAGGTTGCTTCTGTCGGTTTTCCCCCTCGTTATGATAGAATATTTGCACAAGTAGCTCCACCAACACCACTCCTAAGAGGATTAGCACACTTACACCCTTAAAAACTCATTTCTAACTCGAGCAGTTAGTCTTTGTCTTTGTTAAAGGATAACCTCAAGGATTATCTGCAGGCCATCAAAACTTGTAGGGGAACACATTAGAGCAACCAGAAACCAAGGAGACAGAGAGTGAGACATGCATGATGGTGGTCTGACAGATAGTAGGCACCAGTGTGCAATTATCGCTCAACCAGGCGGTTTCCTCTGTGAGCTGGTGCACATTAGCTCAGATCAGTACTAATAAGAAAGCCACATGAAAGTATGACACACAGACTGACAGATGCAAAGAAACCGACAAGTCAGAGTGGATGTAACGGAAGAATGAGATAAGCCAGCTTTCTGATTACTGAGCAAAACATCCCACGGCCCATATTTTTCATTTTACGCCTCAAACACCCGCAGCAACCATGATGTCAGCCATTATTTTTCTCCTTTTCCTCTCGTCTGTGACTGCAGCATCTATCAGCTGTAGATGTCAGTGGAGATAGCACCGGTATGAACAAAGAGCCGGTGAGTTATGTAACCACTGGAGCTTATTTCTTATTCTCAACATTTTCTCTGCCGTTTGCTTTTGTCTGTTGACTAAACTGTGCAGCATCAACACCGCGTCCTTGTGGGATTTTTCAGCATCTGATACAAAGACCCAGAAAAGTATCAGTAAATCAACAATGTCAATTTTAGGTTTCTCCAGAGGAAAGGATTTAAGTAAAAGCTTCTTCCACTTCTTTCAAAGGTCTTCCACCAAATGTCTTCCACTGAAGTTTTGTCCAGGTGATGTATATTAATAAGTTGAAACCCACCTACTGTATGTACTGTAGTACTTATGTGACTCACCTACGGTAACACAGTGATAACATCATGATGTAGCTCAGAAGAGTCTGATTTACATATGTGAGCCATACATAAAGAAAAAAATGTTGCCAAAACCAAGACAAAACAAGAGTAAGTGAATGTATCACAATCCAATTTAAAGCATACAACCAGTGAAATTACACAAAGTTGTTGTTCTGCTAGTCCTCATTTAAGAATGTTTGGGTGTCTATAAAAAGACACTAAGTGTGACTCACGCCCTCATCTTGTTGACAAATTCTTCTTGAAAGTGACACCGGACATTATTTTAAACCAAAAATTTGTTCTACCATCTGGGATATACCAGAAGATGGCAATTGAATTGACAATATTCAAAGTATGTTCAGTTTATAT